>JACVQZ010000089.1:7546-171116 GCA_019828575.1 Talaromyces thailandensis
ATAAATAAATAAATAAATAAATAAATAAATAATCTCATTCATAAGATATTAATATTAATATAGTATATATTAGCTTATAGATTTATACTTTACTTCAGTTATCTAATTTATTAAGAATTTTTATTATTAAAATCAACTATAATATATTAAAAGAATCTATATATATAAAAGTAAAATATAAATATTAAGATATTTAAAGTTATTAAATTTTTTATTTGTATTCTTATTAATATTTTAACATTTATATGGAGCGAAGTCAGTCTTATAAATTAAAAAAAATATAATATTATAATCTAAATAAGAAGAATATAGAGTTTTTTATCTAGTTTTTATAAAGGAATAATTTAATATATAAAATGCTATGAATCTTGATATAATTAAGAACTGTAATATAATTATGAACCTTATATATAAGATATACAATATAATATTATTAATCTTGATTTTGAGAACCATAATGCAATATTATGTAATACTATTGATTTCTATAAAGGATTCAAGGTTTTCCCTATATTCAAAAATTACAATGTTATCCCGGGCGTCCCTAGCTGGACATAGTGGTACAGAATAATAATAATAATAAAATATTAGAGAGAAAGATAATATAATAATTATCATAGCTTTATAATATTATAGCTTAGTATTATATAATATTAATTTAGAATCTTATATTATTATTCTAAGCTCTAGCTATCGAGATTTTTTTTAAGCTTTATAATTTCCTAATATGATACTACTGTGGGGTTCTTATACTATATAAAGGCTATAGCAAGTAAGTGTATATTATATCCTTCTCTTCTTCCTGTATGCTTAGTTTCTTTGAGATAGGCTACCCAATAGATTATGGGTTGAGCAACGTCACATACATTTTAGAGTGCTCACTGCTTACACTTACCTAAGGCTGGATTATGACATTTTATATATTTTACTCTGATCTATTTCTAGCTCCGTTACGTTATTCTTAAAAAGTTGCGTAAAAAACTGTTTTAAACAAAAAGAGAGAATAATAACCTTGTCACATCTGCATCATCCGTGAATCGAACACGGGCCTCATCGATGGCAACGATGAATTCTACCACTAGACCAATAATGCTCTGATGGTGACTGACACAATTGGCACCACAAGCATTTATTTTGTTTTAGAGGCTATATAGTGTTACGGGGCTGGAAAAGGCTCTGTGAAAACACTTGATTGCTAACTAACAAAGATGACAACTAGTTTCTAATACTAATTATAGAGGCGAAGGAGCTTCTACTTATAAACAGTCTCTTAGGGCTTAGACTATTAAAAGATCTACTAATTAGAAAAGCCTTTAAAGAATAAAATATTAATATATTAGTTTTAAAGCTAATATATATATCTCTTATAATCTCTAATAGCTTAAATATTAATAATTAAATAGATCTATTTAATATATTCTTTAAAGTTATTATATATCCTTTAAAAAGATATTTTATACTTAGAATATTCTTTAATAATATATATTTTTTAAATTAAAATTATAATATTATTCTTTTTTTAGATTAAAGCTCTTATAATAGCATATTAATAATTTAAATAAAAATATAATAAATAATATTTATAGAATACTCTTACTAAGTTTAAGATATTAATATTAATAGCTAATTCCTAATTTATATTCTTCTAAAAATATTCTTTCTATTAAATTAAATACTCTAGAGCTCTATAATAAATTTTAAAATCTAAAATTTTTTTTATTTTATAAATATCTTTTTTTTTTATTATTATTTTTTAGACCTTATCTTACTAATTAATATAGAAGTAATTATTATAGAGTTATAACTTATTAATATATATTACTAAATATATCTTATACTAGGCTAGAAGATTAAGCTTAATTATTATAAAATTCTATATCTTCTTAATTATAAAGAGATCCTAATATAGATTATTTAATTTATATAAGAATTAATATTAATATAGATAATTAATTTTAAAATATATTAAATCCCTTTTCTTATATATTAGAGCTAGTATTTAATAATAATTTATATTATTTTAATAAACTATTTAGATCTAGATTATCTCTAAATATAATATTTTATATATCTTAATAAAGTCTTAGTTAAATATATTTATAAATTTCTTATCTCTAATCTTTAAAGATTTATCTAAAGCTTTTATCTATATTTAAAAATAGAATTAGTAGTTAGTAAAAAAAAGAAAAATCTTTATAATTATTAAAGACTAAATATTTATAGTAAATTTAGTTATAAAAAGTTATTTTAACTAGTTATTCTATTACTAATTATAATAGACTTTAAAATAGATCTTTAAAATCTTATTAATCTATTCTATCTAGCTATTTATTTAAATATAATTTATTATAAAAAGATTCTAGTATATTTAGAGATCTTTATATAAATATTAAAAAAAGTTTAATATCTACTAAAATCCTTTATTTAATATTATAGTTTTAAAAAGTTTATATAGTCTTTAGATATATTTTAAAAATAGATTAATAACTCTATCTATAATAATAATTTTTATATAAAGAAACAGATATCTAAATTTAATAAAATAATCTATTATTATTATAATTAAATTATACTCTCTAAATAGAAATAATTTAATAATAAAATCTACTAATATATCTATCTAAGAATAATAAAAAATATTTAAAGACTTTAATAAATTTTAATAAATATTTTAGCTATACTTAATATAATAATATATATAATAATTTTAGATATAATAGATTATTAATTATATTATTTAAAACTAATAGTATCTCTAGCTTATAATATTATAAATCTTCTCTTTATCTAAATAATTTATTATAAAATAATTATAATACTGCTCTAGAAGCTAGGTTTATAAGAATTTATAATTAAGAATATAATAATAATTCTAATAATAAAATTATCTATTCTAGTCTTTATAATAGATTAATAATAGATATAAGCTATAATATTTATTATTTTAAAATCTCTAGAGAATATTTTTTAATATTAAATCCTTCTTATAATTAGCTATAAATAATTCTTTTAATATTTAGAAATTCTAGAGCTTTTTAAAAATATTTTTAAATATATTAGCTATATTATTCTTTTTTTTCTTTTTAGAGAAATTATTTTTATTCTTTAAAATTTTATCTTTCTTTAGATAAAAGAATAGAGGCTTATTCTTTATAAATTTTAAATTCTTTAGTATTTTTATATATATATTATTAAGCTCTAGCTATTTAATATATTTAAATTAGAATATAATTTATTTCTAATATATATTTTAAGTATTATTCTTTTTATAAAATAAATTCTAGTTATAATAAATAAGAATATCTAATTTTTCTCTAAGCTTTCTAGATCTATATACTAGCTTATAATTAAATTATAAAAGGAATTTAATTTATTTAGTTTATTAGTAATTAAGAATCTTTTTTATTATAAAATATTTAAAATTCTTATAGTCTATTAAGACTTAAATAGAGTATAGTAAATCTTAAAATTTAAAATATTACTTCTTAAAAATTCTAATAACTATTATTAATTTTTTATTATAAATTTTATAGTTATACTTTACTACTAAATAGATTTTAAAGAAAAAAGTTATTAGCTATAGAATACTATTTATATCTTATTATAAGAATACTCTTCTAAAGATATAATTTAAAATATTTATCTTTACTAAGCAAGACTAATCCTATTTAAATATTTTTAAAATTAAAGCTATAATAAATATTATCTTTAAATTATTAAAAATTTATTAATATATCTAAATCTATTAGAATAAGATCTTCTTTTAAATTAAATTTATAAAAACTTTAACTATCTTAGAGTAGCTTTTAATAAAGTATTAATAAAAATTTATAAAATTTAAAAATATTTATATATTTTTAATATTCTAAAGAGCTTATTACTCTATAATAATAACTACTTTAGAGAGATCTATTTTAATATTATTCTTAAATATAATAAATCTTAAAAAAATTATTTATTTAATATAAAACTTATATTTATTAAGATTATATTAAAGCTTATATTTTTTAAGATATTTAAAATTTATTAGATATATTAGTAGTACTCTTTAAGCATATAACTAAATATTAATAAATTATTTATATAAATATTTATAAACTTATCTAAGAAGTTCTTTAGAATATTATTTATATAATTCTATTATAAAACTAGAGTATTTATAAACTTAAAAAATATAATTAAAGATTTATATAGCTTTTATTAGATATAAAAAATTATTTTTTACTTATTTCTTTTTATAATATATAACTTGTTAAAAGTCACTATAATATCTAGTTTAATAAAGTATTAGACCTAGAATAATAACTATAAAATCTTTTAAATAAAAGATATTAAATATTAATTCTTTCTTATAATCTTATTAAGATTTTTATAATTAATATAAATCTATACCCCTCCTCTAGACTTATAGACTAGTAATATAAAGATAATAGTAATAAATATATTAAATTAAATAAATTATTTTTTTAAATTAATTTTTAATTATATCTAAATTAGATATAGTTTATTCTAACTATAATATTTTAATAAGTATATAAAAGACTTCTTATTTTTTATTAATAGAATCTAATAATTATAAAAAATCTTTAGAGATAAAATTTTAGTAAGTTTAATATAAAAAATATCTAATAGATTATAATATTTTAAAGATATTATTATTTTAAAATCTAAATCTTTTTAAGAATTTTTTAACTTCTAAATAGCCTTCTTAATATTAGTAATTATAATTTAATAAAAATCTATAAGCTCTTCTTTATAATAATAAAATTAATAGTTTAGTATATATAAACTAATAATATTTATAAAATTAATATTAAAAAATATTTCTTTCTAAAAATATTTATTAGATTTAGAATTCTCTTAAAGTATAGTCTTAGAGTCTTTTAAAACTTTTATAAAAATCTTAAAACTTTTTAGAGTAATAATTTTATAAATTATAATCTTATAAGCTATAATTTTAAGGACTATAATCTTATAGTTTATAATTATAGATTTATAGTTATAATTAAAGATATAAATATCTTTAATTATATAGAATAAATAATATTTTAGATAATAATTATAATAATAACTAGAATAAAAGATTATAATATCTAAAAATTATTTAATATTAGAATTATATTTTTATAGCTAGAGAATATCTAATATAATAAATATTCTAGAAAATTAGATTAAGTAGAAGAAAACTTACTTTTTATAATAACTAATTAATATCTTAGTAAAAACCATTATTAAAATCTATAAATCTTTAGAAATTTTACTATTAAATATATATAATAAATATAAGAAAGATAGAAATAAAATAATTAAATAATATCTAATAATAAACTTAATATTTATAAAAATATATCTAAAGCCTCTAGAATTAATTATAAAAAAATAATCTAATTTTCTATTCTTTCTATATAAAGTATATAGTATAATTAAATAAAACTTATTAATAATTTTATTTTAAAAGATTAAAGCCTTCTAATAGCTTTTATCTTATTTTTTTATTATTAATAATAGTTTCTTTTATCTATAATTTAAAATAAAAAATTCTTATTTTTTAACTTAATAATAAATATCTTAATCTCTTCTTCTTTTTTTATATTAAGAAATATACTAGGGTTATTAATTTTAAAAGAATATATATTAGCTTAATACTTTAGATATTTATAATAGTAGTATAGGTTTTCTTTATAATATTAATATTATTTAACTAAATAATTAATATTAAAATCTATTAGATTATTACTAGAAGCTAGAGATATAGTAGTATAAAAAATAAAATTTATATTAGTAGATATAATAATAATTAATTAAATATTTAAATAATAATTATTAATAATAATAGTATTATCTAAAAAATTTAATAAAATTATAAGCCAGATATTAGTATTAAAAATCTATAGCTTAATTATTAATATATTATAATTATCTAGAATCTTAGATTAATTAGTTAAAATATTTTTAAACTCTTTAAAAAGTTTTTAAAAAAAAAAATCCTTCTTATTTTAATTACTATAATTATAATAAATAATATAAGATTTAAATTCTAATTAATAAATAATAAACTCTCTATTAGCTTAATATAAGAGATTAAATTTATAAATAATTTTTTTATACTTATTAACTATACTATAAACTTAATCTAGATTATTAAATAACTATTTTATTATAATAAAACATACTTAGTTCTTAAAATTTATAAAAAAAATAACTTAGATATAAGTCTTTTTTATTAATAAGATATAAATAAATATTAGTTTATAGACTTTTATAGAAAATTTAAAATTATCTACTAAAAACTTATTTTTAAACTAAATAATAAAAATATTTACTTAATTATATTCTTTTTTAAAGATTATAAAATTAGAAAACTTTATAAATTTAATAATTTTAAAATCTTTAATATTATAGCTCTAAAACTAGATAATTAGAATAGTAACTTATTTAATAATTTTATTTAGTACTTAATTATATTTAATATAAAAAATAATATTTAGAGTTAATATTAAAATAGTATTAACTTATTACTAAAAAAAATATTTAATATATTTCTATAATTAGATAATCTAGTTTATTAAAATATTTAAAATTTTAATTTTAATAGAGATATATTATTTCTAGACTTAGATATTAAAGCTATTAATACTAAAGTCTTTAAAACTAATATTTAGAAGTCTATAAGCTTAATTATAATCTATAGAAGTATTATTATTTATAGTAATAATAATAGAAAGAGAGAAAATAAAAAATAAAAAAAAAAATAAATTATTATAATATTATAAAACTAGAAAAAACTTTATAAAAATACTTAATTATTAATTAATAAAAATAATAACTAGTTTCTAATATTAATTATAAAAGTAAAGAAGCTTTTATTTATAAGTAATTTTTTAGGATTTAAATTACTAAAAAATCTACTAATTAAAAAGGCTTTTAGAAGATAAAATACTAATATATTAATTTTAAAGTTAATATATATATCTCTTATAACCTTTAATAGCTTAAATATTAATAATTAAATAAGCCTATTTAATATATTCTCTAGGGCTATTATATATCCCCTAGGGGGGTGCTCTGTGCTTAGGATATCCTCTAGTGACATATATCCTCTGAGTTGGGACTGTGACATATAGATATGTGTACTTTGTTCAATTGACCCATTTTAAATTTATAATTACAGAATCTCAGTATACTCGAGTTCAAAGTCTAGACAACAATATAAATGGGAGCAATAATCAAAAACAATCAATCTAATTCTTTGTAGAATTATTCCTCTCCTAATTCTAGGAAATTTTGCAAAAAGAACAGCCCGATGCGGGGCTCGAACCCGCAACGTTCAGATGCCTCGAAAGATAAGAGTCTGACACTCTACCGATTGAGATAACCAGGCGGTTGATATACACCGTTTGGTATTTTACAATATATAGTATAATAGCTTCTCTGTTTAATTTCTATTGTTAAATTACTAAAATAGTAGTATAAACTAGGATTCAATAGAAATTTGTGATCTTATGGATTGCGAAGTATTAGGTTGGTTTTATCTGACATTAATATTATCTTCAATGAAAAGCTTATATAAAAAATATACTTTCTTTTATTGCTGTTTTCTTACAGGTGAGACCGTGGAGCCGATTGGTCGTTGAGTCAAGTTTTGTGTTAGCGTCTCACAGAAGTGTCCGATACCCTATCCCGAGATAGGTTTGCCATATCGCGCCTAGGGAACTATAATCTCTCATGATGGGATGCAGCCATGCAAAGTGGGCTTCAAAACAACATGTCAAATCCATCACCACATGAAAATTTTCAAGGTGATCAATAACAGCACTCCCGCTCTCACGGAGGCCCCTCAAATGATTTCAACCTGAAGCCATACCTACTTCGAAGTTGAAGGGATAAAAAAATGTACCTAGAAAGCTTCAGTGCTACGAAGCTCTGGCAATGGAAAGGCTGCAGCCTGTCAAGCTGTTGATTTGTCCGGAGTCGTGCCTCGCTATGTGAAACCGGTTAGGCTAGGGCATAGGGCTAGGGCTTCGGTTGCATTGCAAGCCGTCAAAGGGTATTTCCTGGTTGCCTTAAAGACCTTTTTTCCGCTTGTATTGATATTTGCGACATGAAATATGAAAGAGGATTTAGTTGCGTAGCAAAATCATGTGTATATACGAGAATAAAAGTCGACGAACGACATGCGACATCACAAATTTGGCAATTGCTGCCGCTTTCTAATGTTTGAGTAATGTAGGTTGAGGAAGCTCAAACTCTTCTACTTCTTTGGGCCACTCATCATCTCCAATTATCGCTGGTGACTGGTCCTTGTCCTGCCAGTCACTCTCCAGGTAGATAAAATGGTAGGCTTTCGAACGCGTAAAATCGTTACTTTAGCTCGACGTAAGAAGCATCTCAATTCGAGGTTGGCTTAGCCAGTCATATCACTGAATTGCTATCACGGGTCTCCATTAGCGTATGGCAGAGACCGCGGGACAGATATAATCAGTTCGGCACTTGGAGACTATGCTTTTGGCCGATTCAATATTGACAATCTTGGAGCTTGCGCGAGTCAGGCAGGCCCACCGACACTGTTTGCGCGACTGATGGCGATTCAATTGACCCGGACTTATGAACTCAATATGGATTAACCTTGAAAAGATAGATTTGCAAATGCTGTGAGTGCTGCTTCTATCCCCAAACCGTCCTAGCAACGACGAGTTGGGAAAACATTCATCAGAACAGGAGAAACTGGCCGTGGACAGGAGCTCGTTGATGATCGCGAGTGGTAGGGGATGCATGAAGCAAAGAGGGAGCACGATACTCAAGCATCATGATTCGCGCGAATCTGCTATCGTGATTGCGGATTACATGTATCGTTGGCCTTCACGAAAAGGATGCACTCGACATTCAACGAGAAATGGTGGATCAGCACAAAAATCTAGATCAGACCTTGTCGGGTCAACAGACCCAAGAGAACTCATCGAGGCAAACAAAGTACGCGAGAAGGAGATCAAAGAGCTGAAGAGCAGAAAAAGAAGCATTGCATGACAAGGGTCTGGAACTTGTAGAGATCCTTGGAGAGGAGGCCGAGAATAAGCAGCGGATGATGCTTGAAAATCAGAAGGTCTAGGGACGAGTGAGATCAAGTATCGACGCCAGCTACAAGTGCTGCAGGAGCAAGACAGTCTTCTTATGCAAAAAGGGCAGGCTCAACAAAACGGCATGGAAGAGCGACCAGAGGATGAGTGTCGTCAAGATGCCGAAAAGCGCCGTCGATACGCAGTACGTCGATATGCCGAGAAGCGCGAACGCATGCGCACCCGAGAAGTACAGCATGACGAGCAATTGCGGGCGCATATGCAGCTTATGCAGTACGACAACTTTCCAAGCTTAACACCAAACCTATGACCCACTAGTTCGCGAACATCGTCGCATGAGTGGGGGAGTCGACAGATATTGAGTATGTTAGTGACGACAGCGACGACAATGTCGATTTTAATGAAGAAGATAGTGACAATGGTTACGATATCAACGGAAGACCTCCTCGCTCGCCCAGTCCGCTTGCTAGAGACATTGAAAACAACACTGGTGGTTCCGATTCTGCCTTTGCCATGCTCGGTTGTAGTACTTCTCGAAAGTATGGTAGTATTTGTAGCTGGTCATGCACGACGCTGAGTCTTGCGTCGTGGAAGGAATACGGAGCGTAATCCTTGAGAGGTACAAGAGGGTCGGAATGGCTATTGCGTATGTAAAGAAGGTTGAAAAACAACGGTATTCAAGTTTCGAGTAGTGTTCGTGGTAATTACTAGACCTTTCTCACGTAAAAGAGCTGCTATTTCCATTGTAACAAAAACCGTAACGCCACAAATGCAATGCTCGATAACCATGTTAGAGCCATAAACCCGACAACAGATGTAACACCGTGCCCATTGAATCACTTCTCTGGAGCATCAGGAAGACGCTCAATAACATACTTGCCTCGTGCCACATTCATAATTGGAACACCAGGAATTTTTCTGCACAGAAGTCAGTCACAAGTACATACAACAGAAGCTCAAGGGACCTGGGTCATTCTTACCGTATTCTTCTCTTCAAATCTTTATCATTCGTCGCTACAATATAGACTCTGTGCTTGATGACTCGATCAACCAAACAGTCATCCGCATAAGTACCCCGATGATCACATTTGATCCGTTCAAACCGGGGATCTTTCGCAATGCGTAACGCTAGTCGATATTTTTGGCCCAATTTTTCCAATTCCGCTAGTACGCAATCTGTAATGACCGGGGTACATTTGGCGTATAGACAGTCCATCATCGTCGGAATCACTTCTAATTTATGCTGTACGCTGTGGGAGAGGAAATTGGTATCGACCAAAACCGAGTATGGAGGGGTCAAGGCTGTGTTATATTGGAAGAAAAGAGACGAGGAAACTTGTGGACTGTTATTGCCAGATCGTTAGCATATCTCATTTTCTTGACTGGTACACTTGGAAAACCTACATTTCTCGAACAACATTGTCTTCCTTTTTCTTGTCCTTTTCTGCTGCTTGAGGTTTTCTGGAGAGGACTGGTCAGCCATGACCACCTGAAGAGGACGAAAGCTATACTCACAATCGACTGTCTCGCAGTGTGATGGCGCGCTTGACTTGAGCAAACTTGCGAACCTTCTTCTTGACGCCCATTGTGTATTATCGCAAATCGAGGTCTGGAATAAGGCGATCAAATTATCGTTTCGTTCGTTGAAAGGCTCGAGATGAACGGGGCAGAAGGGTCGACTTGATCGAGTGAGGTCAACAAAAATTCTTATCGCAGAATTGGACCGGGATAAATTTTGTGTTTGGGTAATACCGTACTGTCTTATCCGGCCAATCAGAAATGATATAAGGCTTGACTAGCCCCACACCTGTATAGTGTAATTTTTTCGGTACGTATTTCATCGTATCAACCGTCTTGACGCTTGAAACAACTTCATTTATTCTTCCATATCCCGGAGGATTGCGGGATCGAGTTCTACCACTTCTCTTCTGGCTGTAAATGACAAGAATGACTCAGCCAAAGAATCAGGACCATAACGATCTTCACCGAGAATGGGTATCCCATATCTAACGCGACATCTCGCTTCCTTTTCGGAATCGACTGTACTAGGGAGCACCAATGATCCCTCATGCAAAACTGTAAAGTCCGTCGTCATTGATGGTCCTGGGCTTGTCCATTATGTCCACTCTACGCTACTGTCACAGGCTAGCAACAGCCTGAGCCAAGTGGAACGTCAACCCAGCTGCGATGAAGTCAGTGTGGCGGTCATGACCTATCTCGTTCTACTGCAGGCCTCGGGTGTAAATATGTATGTACACACTGCTTGAAGCTGGATAGGATGTATTTTCACTAAAGTATCAATTTTGCCCTAGACTCAAAATATATTTCGATGGTGCTCTGCCCTTGAGTAAAAGGGAGACTAGGCTGTCAAGACTTGAGGCGTTGAGGAAACAGTTGGAAATATTTTGTCTGAGCCATCGGGAAGGGTTCAAATGGTCTTCTATTGAGCGACAACCCGCAGTGATTGACCCCGTGAGGCTTTTGCATGATTCTCATACTTCTCTCAAACGATCCCTCTTGCCGGGGAATCCGTTCATGGTCTCTGCTGTAGTTGAAGATCTGAGATCAAGATGGACTTGTGCAGAGATGAAATCATATTTACACCCGAATCTGCATGATGTATGTGAATCAGATGTCAATGGACGTCGTCCCTGGTCAGAAATCACCGAGACCATCCCCGGGGAAGCCGATGTATTTTGTGCTGCTTTGGCGTCCCAATTCCCCGGCACAGCTATACTCACAAGCGACTCCGACCTCTTCCTCTTTGACTTTGGACCAGAAAGCGCCATCATATTTTTCGATGCTGTCCGTCTTGAAGACTTCGGTAATAAGACTTCCCCAACTGAACCAATCATAACCATCAAAGCCATGAAATACTGTCCCGCCTCAATCGCAGATCGTCTGGGTATTCCTGCACTATCCTATCTCGCTTACGAACTAAACCAAAGTCCTCGATCAAAACTCGCCGAACTTGTCCGCCGGGCAAAAATTGCATCGGATATTAGCCCAAAGACACCGGGCTATCTCACTTTTCTGGAAGAATATGACCTGCAAAACGTCCAATATGACCCTGCGGAGGCGCACAGCTTACAAAATCTCGACGCAAGGATATCTGAGTTAGCCGTGCAATGTCTCTGGACCAACAGCACCTTCCAGGATCAACATCAAGTGCCTAGGATATATCTCCCTTTCCTAGTGGAAGACCATTCGCGAAAGTGCGCATGGGCCGAAAGTGTAAGATTCAGAAGACTTGCATATTCCCTACTCAATTTGAGACCCACTTCAACTGTTAGATCGGAATTTACTGTTACCACGGAATGTGTACGACGAGGAAGAAGATTCTGCTTCGACAACATCGACTTATATAGCATTGAAGGGGGAGAAATCGAGAAAGAATCAGGCTCTGTTCTGAAGGAACTGGAAGCGTTTTACAGGCAATACCATGCTCATCACCATCAGAATGCAAGCTATGATTCTCCACAATTCTGGCGAACATACGCATTATACGAGATCAAAAAAGACTGGTTCGCGACAAACAATTATCCTTCCGCATTCAAGAATCATGTCGTTCTGAAAGCCTTCCTCGGTCTGAACCGGGGCGGTGAAAATGATCGTTTCGACAATGGGACTATCGAGTGGGACGATATTCATGCGCTGGCGCAGTTGCAAGCAGTGCTGTACTCGTTACGCATGATCTACCAAATCATCCACGGTGTGGCGCTTGATGACAGAGAAGGGTCAATTGCGCGACTTCGTGATATTTTGGCACGGCTTCCGCCGCTACGAGTGTTGATGAGATCGTTTCATGAGGTGACAAGGGAATTGTATGGGTTTGGGTAAAAGTTCACTGCGAATACCAAGACTTTGTCATGATTAATGGAGAAACATATAGACCTATCATAGATGAATTTCGACGTGATGCAAAAATATTTCGCCCCTGATGATGGGAAAGGAAACATCTATTTACATGCAAATACATAATTTTATCTATCTCGACGACCGAATGAACCCAACAATTCCACGACAGTATCCCATCAACTCAGATAATCGTCTAGCTTCACTTTCCTGCTCCTTCTTCCAACCCATCAAAGAAGTACGCAACGCGCTCACTAGATCCTCGTCTGATGCAGCAGTCGACAACTCTCCATCACCACATATCAAATCACTATGCACTTTCAAAAAGACGGCCATCCAGGCATTCACGAGCTCGAAATCTTTCTTCAATCGAAGTCTCTCCGTCAGTGCATTCACAAAGCTGACGAGCTCACAGTATCCATCTTGTAATAGCTGGACGCTTAATGAGCGGATCTCGAGATCGATCTTTCCCGGTGAGAGGGACTTGAAGTAATCGATAAAAGGGGAAAAGTTCTTGTTGTTGAAGCCTGACCTCAACAATCTACTGACAGGCGAGTCCTGTTGCGATAGGATGCTCCTAGAGATGGGCAAGGGTGCTGTCTCTTTTTGGTCTTCAATACCAGCTATAGGAGCTGCGGACTGGTCGTCCTGGAGTGATGGAAGGAAGAATGGTGCCTTTTCGGGAGCTTTGGCTGGTTCTTTGGGTTTGTTGCGAGCCTATATTGTGTATTAGTCTAATGCCTAATAACAAGGGTACCGAGAACTTACCCTGACAACATCCAGGTTGATCAGTGTTTGCCAGGTAGCCCGAGGAACAACACTCAATGTGGTCATGTCCCGGTCAAGCTGTTCGAATGATACAGCCGTTTTGTCTTGATCTTCAACATCCACATCGGTGACCAATGCAGCGTCGACCATGCCTGATCCCGACTCAGTAGACGTCACGGAAGTCGCATTCGATACTACCGCGGTTTCGTCAATGTGAACAGGTCTGAAATTGGTAAAGAGGCTCTTGTTGTTCCAGATGTGCACACCAACTTCATCTGCATGGGCGGTGGCGAGATATTCGCCTGTACCCGAAAAGGCAAGAGCTGTGCATGTTGTTGGTACTCGGAAGATGTCGACCAAGTGACCTGTTGGCAAGTCCCAGACTCTTATGATAGAGTCCATAGACGCGGCTACGATCCACCTGCCGTCATTGGAGAAGACAAAGTCGTTGATCTGTCCTCGGCAGCCCCAGAGTTCTCGGACAACTTTTTTCGTTTCCAAATCTACTACACGGATGGATAAGTCGTCGCAACTTAGTGCAGCAAGCTCGTTGATACTACTGAAACGCAGTCCGGTGATTGCTGTCATAGGCGCCCAATCTAAATCGGCAAGAAGATGCCCGGAGTTGAATTCCCAGAACTGATGTTATTAGTACAATAATGCCATTGAGATGGTACATGCAGCATACCTTGAGTTTCCCGTCTAACCCACAACTCACCACATTCCGGTTCAAGTTGTCGATTGCAAGACCGGTAACAGCCTTGGTGTGCCCTGAAACTGCAATCTTTCCAAACTTGTTCTTTGATGACGGAGATGGCGGAAATCTTTGTCGACGCTGTCCGGATTGCAGATTGTAGATATCAATAATACCCCCAACTGAGCCCACCGCAGCAAATGTGCCGCAATTTGATATTGCCACGCTCTATCAGAAGTTAGTATAGGTATACAAGTAGCGAGGAAGTATCTACGCACCTTGACTTCTGTTCCATCACTCGTTTCGAGCGCCCAGCGACCGGCCTTCTTTCTGCCCCAATACCAAGTGCGTGCGTACTTGTCACCTCGATGCGCTGTCACAACACTTTCCCACCCATTTTCTCCTTGCGGATGCTTTTTGAGATCCCTTGAGTTGGTCCATACTTGTTGACTGCTTGCTCCCATTCCAGGATCACGATTGAGTGAGCAAGCAATTGACGTAATTTCAGGAGCTTTGAGTTCCTCGGCCGCCTCTGCTGCACTCGAAAGGCCTCGTTTCTTGGCAGTGGCCTTGACTTTACCCTGCGAGAGCTCAACATTCTGGCTGTCTTTCCGCAGACTAAAGGCCCAAAAAGAGCGATCTCTGGATGCACTTAGCAGCCATTTGCCGATAGAGTCGCTACCGTCGGATGCAGAGGGCAAGAAACGAAGGGAACAGATTGCTGCCGCATGACCGCCTCTGGCATGCAGTGGTCTTGGGATTGGCGAGAAAGGTGAGTCATCAAAGATCCACGTCCTCAAAGCATTGTCTCTTCCAGATGAGACTAAGACAGGCTGGCCGTCCAGGAACTCAATTTTGTTTACACCACTGTCAGAGCTCTGAGCGGTCATATCATGCGCGCCTCGGAGCACTCCTGTCTTCTTGCCCCCATTGTTCAAATCCCATAGTGTAACATCACCACTGTACATCGATGCCGTAGCCATGACTCCCGCCTTCCTACCATCTTCCCCAGCTCCCATACCATCAGTCCGGAAAGATATCGAAGTTATCGGATGTGGTTTTGATGTTGACGCGTTAAGCGACATGAGAACCTCATCGGAGTCAACGTTTCGAAGAACGACGGTGCCACTTCTGTAAGCAATGGCGATGAGCGAAAGAACAGGGGTCGCTTCTATTGCAGTGACCGCATCGTCTTTGGCCGTTGAAGGCGCAAACCTGTGCAAAAGCTTTCCACTGCTAACATTCCATAGCTCGACAGTACCGTCATATCTTCCAACGAAAATCTTGTTCAAATATGTAGGCATGTTACAAACATGGCCTGTGAACACCGGTAAGTCTGAAGCGCCCCGTGAAACTTCCGGAACCAATGTCGTATAATGCTCGAAAGACGGATTCTTCCATATTTGTATACTTCTTTCGCAACAGCCGATAATCCAAGAACCATAAACAAGAATTCGCGAAACGGGGCCGGTGGTATTCGGGGCGTTTTCCAGCTCGGCGATCTTCTTTCCTCGTTGAAACACCCATATTCCTGACCCTTCTCCGGGACGTAGCCCTCCCCAAGCGGCGAACGTATAATTCTTCCAAGCAAATATCGCTGTAATCAACCCCGGAGTTCGAGGCTGACTGGCAAAAACCAAACTCAGACCGCGCTTGAGATCGTAGGTTTGAAGTACCCTTCCCACCGAAGTTGTGATTTGATATGTGGATTTTCCAAGACGGACGGAGGTGAACGGAACTGTAGTCGGGGAGACCAGGCCGAGAGTCTGAATAATTCAGAGAAGGAGAAGTTAGCAGGTTGTCGTGGTGTGCATGCTTCAAATTGCGCACCAGGTATCACTTACCCTGAAATGAGAAAAGATTCGGGACTGCGATTCCTTCTTCTCTTGCGCCAACAATTGCGGTTGGGTTATTCTTTGTCGTTTTGATACGGGAAGATCAAAGCCATCTCCGGTTATAGAAGGCATGATGCCTTGGAAACTATGAGTGTCCGCGTGTTGCAAGTCGAGTGTGGTGCTCTGTTGTATGCTCCCGAAATTTTTTGGAGTCTTGCGGAGAAGGAAAGAAAAAAAGCTATGGTAATAAAACAGTCTGTATTTCCGGTATTGTATTGGTAATACCTCCTGCACCTTACCAGTATGAGAAATTTCAACCAATAGCGAATGCTAGATAGGAGCTCTTTATCGAAACGATACGCATACATCCAATCAGAAATCAGAAGCTCAGAGTTCGCGGCCGGTCAAATACCGAATACATGACCATACATACACAGCGTAATCATACAACAGTAGTCGCTCTTTCCTTCTTTGCAGTTCGTCCTTGAACATCAGAATATTTATCCTTCCCAAGGTATCGCTTCCAACTTTCCCTTTCTGCTCTTTCCCCTGGAGGAAACCTACGAATTCCTTCCAGCAGCATTGTGCTGTACTGAGCGTCGTCGAGCTTATGGGGGTGTGAATGAATGAATACAATACATACCGCCATACAGAACGCAATGACGTTGATCCTGTCGGGGGCCTCGATTGGCTGCTAAAGAGGGGTTTTCGACATGATGCCTATACGGCGTCGCTGCGCTGGACCCCGTTGAAGCAGTGATTTTCCAGATAATATTCGCGATCAAGTGAGTTGTCACGCAGTCAGATATGTGTGTGTTTTTGTACGAAAGGATCGATCTGTTTGGCGGGCTGGCTGAGCAGACGAGATGAATGGAAGTTTGCCTAGTGGATGGGGTCGACCCAAATTATCCTCTGCTCCAAGGGAAGAAAATGTCAATTCTGACCTCACTACTCGCGATGATTAGCAGCAGCCTGCCAACCACCACCCTCTTCTTCTTTCTGATGACTTGATTTGCAGCCCATATTTACACCCTTGTCTCTCGCTTCTGTCGTTGTTTCGATCCGATTTTCTGTTTTGAGTCGCAACAAAGTTAACGGACGGTTTGGTCTCCCGTTGCTTGTTTTTAGGGCTTGAGCTGTCCACCATGTCGGAAAATGCTAGTGTTTCTAGTGGTCAACCCCAGACATTAGCGACTACCACCAGCAATGAAGCGACACCACCAGCAACAACAGCGTCGCCATCACCACAGGGCTTGTCAGTGCCTGCGGGTACGAACAAAGATGATCGGCTTTCTCCCTCAGCAGTCATTACCAACGACGAGCCCCGCCAGACCTACATCTCAGATCGATTAAAGTCAAGCTCTACCTCGTCCGTCAACGAGCTCGGCGTGAGTGACAATGCAGCGCAAAATTCCATCAACACCGCCCCCGTGCATCCGGATTCGAAACGAATGTCCTTCGCCTCGCTACGATCGTTAGGTTCGGTAAGCATTGCCGGCTCTGTGACCGCTCCTCACGAGGCAGCAGCAGCAGCTCCCATTGAAGACTCTCAGAAGACAACTCCGGGCTATACGAGGTCATCAGTCTCATCTGCCGATTTTCCCGCCGCTTTTCGATCGGGTCACGCTTTATCAGGCTTGAATCATACCTCTCATGGATTATCATCTTCGCGAAATGAAGCACCCTCCGAAGGACGGCGTTTATCGCGACCAACTCGTTCATCGAGCAGAGCTCCGAGGAGGCTAAGCGGGAGCACTGCCGCGAGCTCTGCTAGCGAAGCAGAACCTCGTCCACCTTACATCGGCAGAATTGGCGTCTGTGCTCTCGATGTCAAGGCGCGCAGCAAACCGAGCCAAAATATTCTGACCCGACTTCAATCGAAGGGTGATTTGGACGTGATTGTCTTTGGTGATAAAGTGATTTTAGATGAAGCAGTTGAAAACTGGCCAGTGTGCGATTTTCTGATTGCTTTTTTCTCCGATGGCTTCCCGCTCGATAAGGCGATAGCGTACGCGAAATTGCGGAAACCTTTCTGCGTAAACGACTTGTCGATGCAAAAGATTCTATGGGATCGCAGACTGTGTCTTAAGGTTCTGGACCAAATGGGTATTCCCACGCCCATGAGAGTCGAGGTCAATCGCGATGGCGGCCCAGTGCTGGAGTCAACCGAACTTGCCCAGCATCTTCACCACCTGACCGGTGTAAAGCTTGAAGGGCCAGACGATGGCGTTGGCGGTGGTGCCGTCAAGTCCCAATCAATATCGTTATCCGAAGATGGAGAGACACTTATAGTTGACGGTCAGACTATTCGGAAACCTTTTGTTGAGAAGCCCGTGAGTGGAGAAGATCATAATATTCACATTTACTTTCCGAAAGATCAACAATATGGTGGAGGCGGAAGACGCCTGTTCCGGAAGATAGGAAACAAGAGCTCAGAATATGACCCGAATCTTGTGGTGCCCCGATCTATCACAGAGCAAGGCACTAGCTATCTATATGAACAATTCTTAAGGGTTGATAATGCTGAGGATGTCAAAGCATATACCGTTGGACCCGATTTCTGCCACGCCGAGACTCGCAAGTCCCCAGTTGTAGACGGTGTTGTGCGAAGAAATACTCATGGAAAAGAGTTGCGATACATCACCAATCTCACAAAAGAAGAAGCTGCCATGGCGGCCAAGATTTCGAATGGCTTTGGTCAGCGGATTTGTGGTTTCGATATGCTTCGCGTGGGAGACAAAAGCTACGTCATCGACGTGAATGGCTGGAGTTTTGTCAAAGATAATAATGATTATTATGACAAGTGTGCAAAGATCCTCAGAGAAATGTTTATGAATGAGAGGCGCAGAAAGGACAGGAATCTTGAACAATCCGAGCCTCCATCGCCGGATACTGTCTCATCTAAAAGAGGTGTTTCAGGTTCTCATCGCAGCGCTTTCAAAACCATCTTGAAGTCACCGAGTATGTCTAGGATACACGGCTCACCGCATGCGCCCAAGGATCATTTCGTGGCTCCAGATATTATAAGCCCAACATCCGCACCTGCTGGAGATATAGTCAAAGCTTCAATGTCCCTGTCTCGGGAAGAACTTTCATTACCAGCAAGCGGCAGTGTCTCAACGACTCATTCTCCAGCGCTCTCAATTTCAAACGAAGAAGAAATCGTACCACTACCGGCGTCCAAACATTCGTGGAAACTCAAGGGTATGGTAGCCGTTATACGTCACGCTGATCGAACCCCAAAACAGAAATTCAAGTTCACATTTCACAGCCAACCTTTTGTCGACCTCCTTCGAGGTCATCAAGAAGAAGTTGTTATCAAAGGTGAAGCTGCCCTTGCAAGTGTGGCTGAAGCCGTTCAAGTGTCGATGGAACAGAAATTGGAGGATATGGACAAGCTCAAACTTCTCAAGATATCACTAGAGAAAAAGGGTAACTGGCCAGGGACGAAAGTTCAAATCAAACCAATGTTCAGAAAGAGAAGACCAGAAGAGATGTCAGGAGCGACAGAAGCACCGACCTCTCCCCAGATCAAGAGTGCTTCACTTCCAGAAGATCCAGCTACACCATCCCAGGAATTATCATCAGACGGTGAGAAGCTTGCACGATCGCAGACCCGAAGTGACTCCATCTCGGGACCTACCTTTTCGCGGTTTTCTGCCGCTGAAAATGACCTTATCTTAGACAAGCTTCAATTGGTTATCAAGTGGGGAGGGGAGCCTACACATGCTGCCCGATACCAAGCCCAGGACTTGGGCATGACCATGAGGGACGATTTGAAACTCATGAACAAAGAAGCTCTGAATGACGTCCGCATTTTCACCAGTTCGGAGCCCAGAGTTAGTACAAGTGGTATGTGCAATCCTATCCTCTATCCCGAGGTGATCTAATGCTTGATAGCACAAATCTGGGCTTGTTCCTTCTTGGACGAGAAAGAGCTTCCGGAAGATTTCATCCAAGTGCGGAAAGATCTATTAGACGATTCGAATGCAGCCAAAGATGTCATGGACAAAGTGAAGAAGAAGCTAAAACTTTTGCTGCGAGAAGGGTCTGCACCATCTCAGTTCACCTGGCCGAAAGATGATTTTCCTGAGCCATCTGTGGTCCTTGCCACTGTGGTGCAATTGATGAAATATCATCGGGACGTGATGCGCCACAACTTCCGCCGGCTTGCACGGTCCGATATTGTTGATGTTCCCCCGCCTAAGAACCCTGAAAGCCCGTCTGTTGACTCGATACAAGGCCGTTGGTGCACAGGTGAAGATGCCGAACTGTTCAAGGAGAGATGGGAGAAGCTCTTTGCGGAATTTTGCGACACAGAAAAAGTCGATCCTAGCAAGATATCCGAGCTTTATGACAGCATGAAGTTTGACGCACTACATAACCGTCAATTCTTGGACTGGGTCTTTACACCCCCCGACGGGTTTAAGGTCAAGGAACCGAGCGGATTACCATCACAACAAGCAGTTGAAAGCGACAAGTTAGAAGAAAAGATCGACAATGGCACTTTAGTCGAGAGAATTGGTTTCAAGAAGAGAGCTCTAAGCATCGTGGAGTCCAGACGTTTTGGACGCTTGGAAGATGCTTACGATAACTACTTCAAGCTGCATGGCAATCCCAATTCCAAACGGAAGAAATCCGATGAGCGTCTTGTTAAATTGCGAGAGTTGTATAAATTGGCCAAAGTCTTGTTTGATTACATCACGCCTCAGGAATATGGAATCAAGGATAGCGAAAAACTGGAAATTGGGCTGCTTACTTCGTTGCCATTGCTGCGAGAAATCGTACGCGATCTTGAAGAAGTCCAGGCGTCGCCTGATGCAAAGTCGTTCTTCTATTTCACCAAGGAGTCGCATATCTACACTCTGTTGAATTGTATTTTGGAAGGTGGTATCCAGACCAAGATCAAACGAAGCGCGATTCCAGAGCTCGACTATCTGTCGCAGATCTGTTTCGAGCTCTACGAGGCCAAGGATAGCGACACGGATACATTTTCGTACTCCATCAGAATCTCCATTAGCCCTGGATGCCACACTTTCGACCCTCTGGATGTCCAATTAGATTCGCGCCATGCTATCGGATGCGCTCCTCGCAGAAGTCTAACGGCGCATCAGGATTGGAAAGAAGTGATTGAGACTCTGAAAGCGAAGTTTGACACGTGAGTTTGAACTTACCATGAGACAGATGTACTGATAGCTGACTTTTGAGACAGGGTAAAACTACCAAAGAGTTTCATTGCGGTCAATCTCAGTGACAAGCATGCTTATTGATAGGTGGTGGGAGTTGGGTATGTCTGTAACTATCATAGATGGCTTGAAGCTATAAATAAATATGCAGTAGATACAAATAGACGATTGAAATTTGCTCAATTAATCAATTGGCTTGCTGCAAAAGTCCAGAGTCAGATTCTGTCAGAGTCCGCGCAGCTATACATTATTATACATATATACATATGTACAGAGTGCTGGCAGCGGTAGGACCCAAGTTGGCAAGCCGCTGGCCAACCTGCCCGGTTCTCCGCAATCAGGCTGAGAGTGCAGCATGTTCATTCTGTATTTGAGCGAATGCAGAGATAATCATAATCTTTCCATCCTCGACCAACTGAGTTCTGTTAAGAATCTAGAGTCAACGCTATCTAGCAAGAAAGATCATGCGGGATAGCGGTCAAAGCACGCCTCGATGATAGCTTCCTCCCATCCACGCTCAACCTCCGGTTAACATGGGTATTTACAATGACCCTGCTACCACAGCGTATAGTCCAATCCTGAGATAGCAATCCATGAAAATACGAAACATCATACGATCTGTCGATATCTCGTTTCCTCCATGCTCATCACCCCGCGAACATACCAGCTCTCCCAGGACGATGCAGATCGATGGAACCGAACCTCCGATAACGTGCACCTCTCACCTCGATTCCATACTTTGATCGGTTGGCGCGCTGATAAGGCTGAAGCTTTTCGAGCTTATAAAATGCTGTTGGTGCATCAGTCGGGCTATGTGCGCGTCGGGGAGGTTGTGAGGTTCGTTTGTTTTCTACATGGGAATAATACTATGTTGAAGATGCTAATCAGAACGCATGGTATTGCAGATACACGTTAACGTATACACCTTCCCTAGACCAGATTCTTCCGACGCCTACGGAGCTTCATGTAAAAGTGAAGAATACTTCTGCCATTCCGCTACGAGCCGCGTACCTCCATGGTCCTTATACCCTTTATACTGCATGCTATCCATCCGAATTCAACCCAAACCAACAATACCACGATGGCGAGACAAAAGGCATCCCTCAATACGAGCCTTACCTGAAGGCTGGCGGAAGCTGGACTGCGAAGATCCCCGTCCCAGACGAGACGCGGCTCACCGTGCCTGGGGCCCTACATGGAAACCACAACGGTAGCAACCTGGGCTCGGACAGCGACGACGAACCACGAAGAAGGAGCATAACATGGATCATTGAGATTACCTCGCAGGTGATATTTTCTAGCTCAGCGGCGGTCCACTTTGAATTATTGGTTGGTCGTGACACGAAATCGGTCGAGTTTGGCATCAATGGCTCCTTGACGTCTTCCGGTATGCCTCCACCGGCACATATCAATGAGCATCAGATTTTGCGTAAGGGCGGGAATGGCGATGCCCCGATTATTGCGACAAAGGGCGTGTTCTCAAAGTCAGTCAAGTTGGTGTTTGATGATATCAAAAGTCTGTGGAATAGTCCTGAGTGCTCCGCATTTAAGGAACGTGAAGAGATTAATTCGAAGCTAATTGCGCTATCAAATCAACCACGCAGCCATCATGTAGTTCACGCGGCGAGTCTTTCGCCTCGACTGGAACGCAATGCACCCATCAAAAAAAAGAGACGTATCCATCTTGTCATTTTGACGCATGGGCTACACAGCAACCTTGGAGCTGATATGCTATATCTCAAGGAGAGTATCGATGCTGCCGCCGAGGAGGCGAAGAAGGCGAAGAAAGACTCTACAAGTCAATCGAACTCAGAGGACGAGACGGAAGGCAGCGGAGAGCAAGACGAGGAAGTCATTGTCCGAGGATTTCCCGGCAATGTCACGCGTACAGAACGTGGAATACAGTATCTCGGGAAACGGCTTGCCAAACACATTCTTCTCATAACATATCCAGATCAGCCATACCTACCAACAAAAAAGGGAAAACAAAAGAACAATGCAAGTTCCAGCCCCGGGGTTCCGATAGATTACGACCCCTGGGACAGACATCCGTCCGATTGTCAGGTAACCAGCATCAGCTTCATTGGGCATTCACTTGGGGGTCTCATACAGACTTATGCCATTGCTTATATCCAGAAACACTCGCCTGAATTCTTTGAGCGGATCAAACCGATAAACTTTGTCGCCCTGGCTACACCTTTCCTCGGACTCAGCAACGAGAATCCTGTCTACGTACGTTTTGCGCTGGACCTAGGATTAGTCGGCAAGACCGGGCAGGATCTCGGTCTAAGCTGGATGTCTCCTAGAGTCCGAAGCAGATGGGACGCTATTATAAGCAAGTTTGCGGGTAATTCCGGCCCATCACGACAGGAGCAAGCACCAGCTTCCAAGCCATTGTTGCGGATATTGCCTGCTGGGCCGGCTCATCAGGTTCTACAGCGCTTCAGAAACCGCACAGTCTACTCGAATGTGGTGAATGACGGTATTGTCCCATTAAGGACCTCCTGCCTACTCTTCCTTGACTGGAGGGGTCTGGATAGAGTTCAGAAAGCACGAAGAGGAAATGGTCTTGTTGGAACCATGGCAGAATGGGGGTGGGCCGAACTTACAGGAGCCAATTCAGTTTCGCCTACTGCACAGCATCATCAGCATCACCGTTCTCATTTGAATATATCTGCAGTTGAGGAAATACAAGCTCAGCATCACGGTGCAGAAGCACTTTCAACGCCAAGCTCGCATGGTCAAGCTAGTCCTGGGCTTCTTCCATTACCATCACCAAGGCCAGATCAAATCCTAGAGGGAAATCCTCTTCATGCAGAACCAGAGCCCATGTCGCCCGTGAGTACAAACTCGAATTCTAAAGAACACCATCCAACTTCACCCGGTCCGTTCAACAATCTCTTTGGAATATTCCAATCGAAACAATCCAAAAGCTCTTCTTCTAGCAAAAAGAGCACCAAGATCATCCGACGGAGTCAAACACTTGCACCTTCCGGTGAATCTACGGATAACATGAACTCTGTAGAGTCATATCCTCCAATCGTCAGGGGCAACTCTCTTTACGAAGACGAAGATCTCAGTGCCCCTCCCCGGACTACTATTTTTGAGTCTGCCGGCGACGTTCTCAGACCTCCTTTGCCTCCACCAGAGTTTATCACGGACCCATCATCAAGACCACGGACGATTTTCCATGATCGTATATATCACCCAGAGGATATACCCCCTCCTATTTTGAAGAAGCGAGGCACAATATTCAGTGGTTCGCGTGGCTCCAACAACGACCCGGACGCTGACATCGAACAAGTTGCTGCTCAGGGATACAAAGGAAGCGGTTTGAGGGTTGAAGAAAAGATTGCCCGAGCGTATCACCAAGGACTTTCATGGCGCAAAGTCCTCGTACGGATGGAGCCCGACGCTCACAACAACATTATTGTCCGACGCATGTTCGCTAACGCTTACGGCTGGCCCGTTGTCAAACACATGGTGGACAACCATTTCGGCAACACTTACTCCGCCCGAACAGAGGACGCACTAGAATCCAACCGCGAAAGAGCAAAACCTCTCGATGTCAGAGTGACTGATTCAGGCGAGGAGACGTTTGGTCAATCTCCTCAACAGCAACAGCTCCCGTTCCGTCACTATGCCACTCTACCCCCGGAGGATGAGGCGCACGGACACTCGTCGGAGGCCTCTCAACATGATAATGCAGCAACTAGACTTGCCGGTATAGGAAGACAATCGAGTAGAAAGTCGACTGACTCTGCGAAATGGACTGATCGGTACTTTTCAGGGGGTGATTCTGCGTCTGAGGGGCAGAGTGATCATGAAGAGCAGTTGGCCTAGAGGATGTGGTGATGTGAACAGTGTTTATTATTATAATAATGTAACGAGTACATGATTTCGGCTATGTATATAGAATGTTTTATAGTGACTAGTATATAATGAATGTAATTCAATAATGTACCCTTAGGGTCAGTGAGTAGCGTATATTGATCCTCCCGCTTTTGACCCCTCCAACCTACGTCATGCACCTCTTATCGCAGTCTCCAAACTCCAAAAGTCAACACAATGGCTCACTCAACTCAGACCTCTCCCAATCTCAGGGAGATTCACGATGTCCTCATTGACATTGCCTTTGAGGCTGGGAAGGTAATTACCAGCAGTCTTCCAACCATCAATTCGACAGACTCGAAGAAAAACAGTCAGTCCGCACCCCGCGAAAGTGTTATACGTACTATACTGATCAGAACAAAGGCTCCGATCTAGTCACTGAGTATGACAAGGCCGTGGAGAATATGGTCTCAACGAGACTGAAAGCCAAATACCCAGACTACGAGTAAGGCAGCGCCCTAGCTAGTCCAAAAAGGCTGTCGCGCTAACAGCAGGATAAATAGCTTCCACGGCGAAGAAACCTACTCGCCCTCCCACCCCCTAACCAACGCACCAACCTTCATCGTCGACCCCATCGACGGCACCACCAACTTCGTGCACGGCTTCCCCAGTTCCTGCATCTCGCTCGGTTTCGCAATTGATCGCCAGCCCGTTGTCGGAGTCGTCTACAACGCGTTTACTTCTACCCTCTACTCCGCTATTAAGGGGCAGGGCGCTTTCCTGAATCGTACGACACCTTTACCACTCAAGCAAGGCGATAAGCTTGAAGCGCTGGATGGTCTTGATAAAGCCCTGATAGCGCTGGAATGGGGTAACGAGCGCAGCGGACCCAACTGGGATGTGAAACTACAAACATTCGCGAGTTTGGGCAAGACGCGTGAAGCTGGTGGTGCGATGGTTCATTCTATTCGATCTATGGGGTCGGCAGCGCTGAATATCTGTGCGGTTGCGTCAGGCGTGCTGGATTGTTATTGGGAAGGGGGCTGTTGGGCGTGGGATGTTTGTGCTGGATGGATCATTCTGGAGGAGGCGGGTGGGATCATGGCTGGTGGGAATAAGGGGGACTGGACGCCGGAAATTGATGGGAGAGTGTATCTGGCTGTTCGTCCGTCGCCGGGTGGGAAAGGGCAGAAGGAGATTGTGGAGGAGCTTTGGAGTCATGTACATGGGAGGTTGGAGTATTGATCTACTGATATATAAACGGATATTAGAAGCTGCTATGAGAACATAGCCATTCATAGAATATCAAAGGACGTGCATACTTTTCTTTTTGGACCGTGAGTCATTTTTATAGAAGCATGTACTATGTACATATACATACATGTATATATGCCCTGATTGGTCATCGATAGACGTCCCTGATTCGATGATGAACTCAAGTAGAACAATACCCCAGCTGAGCAAGAGCGTCAGTTTCCAATTTTACCATCAATAAAGCACAAATAATACATCAAGGCATCAATCAATTTGCTGAGAAAAGTACCGTATTGTATCGTCTGATCACGTTGTCTGTCAGTTCCCAAAAAGGGTACCGCCACAGGCCAGCTGTCTGTCGTGCATCATTGTCTGAGCAACGTCCAGCCTCACAAGCATATCATCTACGGAGTACAGTCCATCTAGATTTATCATTCTCGACGAGCTGCAACGATCTAGAGACAGTAAAAAGACAGAATGTTTTCCAGAATGGAAACACAATCAAATGCTCATCACAGATCATCTACACGACAAGGTCATGGAGGTCACTCCAGTCACCTTGATCCAGATGAAGAGAACCAAGGATCATCACGACGGCATCACAAAACAGGAGAGCAGCGCGCTGCTCGTCATGAAAGACGACGTAGATCCTCTTGGATGCATTTTGGTGGACGCACTGAGCCGCTGGTGTTGTTGACGACGGTGACGAAGAGTCATCAGTCAGGTTCGCACAGGAGGTATCATCCCAATATCAAAATGTACTTGTCAAGTAGTACTGACATGAAGGTTAGACATCACAACTCCAACTCACCCAAGAATGTCGAGACACGTTCAAGCCATCCAGCACAAGACCCAGAGGTATCAAAAACTTCGACAACCTCCAGCACGCGCAGATCACAGAAAAAGACACCCACCAGCAGTCTACTGTCACTATTCTTCGGTCCTGTTAACGCTCGACCAGCCAAGCCTGTCAAACCAGTCAAACCGACCAAAAAGTATGCACCAACCCAAACCCTTTTTCAGAGAGCAAGACATACTGATCCAAAACAGAGTAACCTGCATAAGCTGTCTATCAGACGACGTACCGGCGCCAAAAGCAGCAAAACTATCTTGTTCCCACCACATGTGCCACTCATGTCTTCGACGACTATTCACTCTGTCCATGACCGATCCACAACAACACATGCCGCCCCGATGCTGTACCCAAGACCACATACCGAGCAAGTACGTCGAACTGTTATTTGATCGCGACTTCAGACTCAGATGGGCCTCAAAGTATGAAGAATACACGACAAAGGATAGATACTATTGCCCCTCTCAGCGATGCGGCAAATGGATCAAACCAAGCAACATCATCAAAGATCACAACGGGAAACCCATATACGGGAGATGTTCTCGCTGCAGGACAAGAGTTTGCTGTCTGTGTCGCGGAAGATGGCACGGCAGTCGTGGAGAATGCCCCAAGGACGAGAATGTGCAAAAACTCGAAGCAATCGCCAAGGAAAACGGCTGGCAGCGATGCTACAACTGCTCTTCGATCGTGGAGCTGAAAGATGGCTGTAACCACATGACGTGCCGATGCAAAGCCGAGTTTTGCATGAGATGTGCCAAACAGTGGAAGACGTGCGATTGTCCGTGGTTCAACCATCTTAATGTCCCTGATTACGGAGAGGAAGCAGTTGGATTTGACGAGGGGGCTATTTGGTATACTGACAGCGACGACGAGGAAGACGAAGATGTCGATGACTGGTTAGTACGGGTGGTCGGTGAGCCGGCGTATCGTCGACAGGAGGATTTTGCGCAGCAGTATATTTTGCAGCAGGTCATTCGGTATCGGAATGAGTTTCATGAAAGATTGATAAGAGGGATACCAATGCGTCCTGAGTCGGAGCAGGCTCGGCAGATACGGTTTGCGGCGCGAGGATTGCAGGCATAGAAAGCAATTTTATTTTCAATATGGGAAGTTCATGACATATTCCATGAAATGGTGTGGTGGTCACATTCATGTGTAGTCTCCAATGTGTATGATGAATAGATTTTCTGATACTCGAACATTGAACGCAACTTTATGTGCCAATTCCACACTCGTACCGAGAAGTCACGATTATGGTCAGAAATGTGAGCCATTCAAAAACAATTCTCAAGTGTATTTGTATCTGCGTACAGGCTTGTAGGAGTAGAAAGGATGAAAAAATGAGTATATATGGCCACTGGCCAATCACAGCACGGTAAATCTCCCCACCATAAAAATGTCACAAAATCTACCACCATAGTATATCGAGACAGACACATCCTTTTTACTTTTTTATTTCTGCATAGACAATCCTCATATTCGACGGACTGATAGTACTCTCATTTAGTCCGCATTTTGCTCATTAGAGACATCACTCATATATCGGCAAATAACGAAATTTGCGGAAGAAGGCCGCCCCTCAATCAAAATGCCCACTGAATTAGAGGAGGTAAGTATCTATATCACAGCCTTTCTGAACGAAGTGAAAACTAATACTGTCTTATAGCTCGTAGAATTTCTCGGTTCTCCAAATCCTCAAATCAGGCAGATCGGTATGTCTCTGGAATTTATTCGAGATCAAATGCACTGATACGTATGATATAGCTGCTGCGAACCTCACTGTCTTTTCCTCGAGTCAGCCTACCCTATTCAAACGAGAGAATCTGCAGCCGATCAGAGATCTGAAAGTACTCGTGCGAGACCATCCGGTTTGTCTCATCTTTTCGTGTACTGGGGTGACATGATTTGCTGATATACTCTCTAGACAATTGCAAAAGATGCACTTACAATGTTAATCAACCTCTCTGCAGACGGGCAGATATTGAGATTTCTTGCAGACGATGATGCCTTTGTCGAGCTTTTGATTGCCAAAGTTACTGTTCGTTCATTCCGGACTTAGCAGAAAGAGACGTTTGAGCTAACTACCACAGAATAAAAACGAACAAAATGCAGACGACATTGCAATGCTTCTAGCAAATCTCGCCAAAGCAGACAGTTTCAGCCGCATAATCACACTCACAAGAAAGAAAGCAGACGATGTATCCACTTCCACAAACGCGCTGGACCAGTTACTAGACTGCTTCGTCAAGGGCGCCGAGGGGACACTCAACAAAGCCGCAAACTACGACTATCTAGCCTACGTCTTTGCAGACTTGTCAAAGACTGAAGAAGGGCGTAAGTTTTTCACCACGAAACGTGATTACGATGGAGTCATCCCTGTAACAAAGCTGTTGGTTTTTACGGAGCATATGAGCGACATTCGACGGAGAGGAGTCGCGTGGACGATCAAGAACGTCTGTTTCGATGTCGAGTCACACCCCATGCTCATCAATGAAGAAGAAGGTGAAGGCGCAAATCTGCTTCCTTATATCTTACTTCCTATCATGGGGCCGGAAGAATATCCTGATGACGAGTCGTCCGAGATGCTGCCGGATTTGCAACTATTGCCACCGGACAAGCAGCGAGAGACGGACCATCAGATCATCCTTGCGCATTTGGAGACTATTTTGTTGCTGACGACGACTCGCGAAGCGCGCGATAAGATGAGACAGGTGCAGGTCTATCCGATCATAAGGGAATGCCATTCTGGTGTCGAGAGTGAGGAGGTTCGCGAAGGATGTGATCGGCTGGTGCAAGTTTTGATGCGCGGAGAGGAGGGAGAGGTGAATGAAGCGGAGAGAGAGGCGATGGAGAGGGCCGGAGTGCATACAATGCTGGGTCAACCGAAGAGGATTACGGAGGACGGCGAAGAGGAAGACGAGCAGATAGTGGATATCTTAGCCTAGACAACCTGATATACCTAGTCTCGGTGTTTCCAAAAAGTATATCAAACGAAGTGGAACAGAAACCAGTCCGTTGCTCATCATCGGTAGCACATGCCTGCCCTTAGACTTCTTTCCTGTTGTTTTTCTGTTTGGTTGTCGTGAGTGCTGTGCATTATACAAATGGGAGTGCCGCCGAAGCATTGACTGGGAAGGAAGACGCGGCCGCCTCTGCTTGCCTCAGAACCAGAACTTCAATGTCAGCTTAAGACGCGTGATCAATCGTACCTGCCGTGGAAGGAGAGGAAGGTACGCTCCTTCCATTCAGTCAGTCTCGTGGAGGTGCCCCGTCCCTCCTCTTCTCTTCTCTTCTCTTCTCTTCTCTCTTCTTTTTCTTCTTTCTCTCTTCTTTCTCTTCAATTCAAACAACAAGAAAGCAAGCAAGTAAGCACCCTTCACACAAACTTTTTAATACATCGAGAATGACGTACTGGATAGATTTCACGACGATGATTCTGGTGTTCCTCCAGGCTTGGAATGGAGTCATCCAACCAAGCCTGGCCAGGTTCTGGACAAGGCTCCGGGGTCCGCAACCCGTGCCTGATCCATCACCTGGTGGACATGCTCCTGACCCTGTTGCCGCGATTGAGAACCTCAATCGCACCTTGGACCAACTGGACCAAGGCGTGCAACAGCTACTAGATGAACTTTGTGCCTTACGGAACGAGCTGCCGACTCAACAGAGTCAGCGTGTTCTCCTTCGCAGACTCGCTGCTGCATTGGCGACAGCGGCGGCCGATCCGGTCCCACAAAGTGAATCTTAGTAGTGGGAAGGACGGAAACATGTTGGAGCGATCGAGGACTGAAATTTCACGAGAGAGCTTCAGACACCATTATCATTGTCCCGTCTCCCCCCCCTTGGCGCGGCCAGAAACCCCAAGGGGGACCAGGGAGCGGCACCAGCGACGAACTCGCACTTCTACGCAGTGCTGGTGACTAGTAGCCCTATCAGGCGAAGCTAAGACGAGTTCCTTTCAATACTGCCCACGGTGTACAGACTTAGAATCGGCCCGGATATGGTTAGCATGTTTCCTCGCAGTCCTCCTCTTGTAGAGATTTTCTCAAATGCTAACGACACTCTGGTAAATCAGGCCGTATCCACGAAACCCTTTCAAAGCGTTCGGCGTCTCGGCGATCTGCAATAGCCTCAAATGACGTTTCAGTGTGTCGATACCATAACTCATCAGCTTTGTTCACAGCGCTCCCGAGATGTTTTTCAAACGAAAATATGCAGACGTCTTCTTCTTCGGCAGTTAATTCCCTTGTCCACCGAGCGTTAGAGCAAGTAGCCTCACACCATGGACAAGACATCGGATTGTTGGAAAATTTCCACCGCTTGCCATCCCTGTCAAGATATTGCCAATATCCGTGTCGATTTCCATACATAGAATGCTGTAGATCAAGTTCAGATATGTGCTTTCGTAGGTCACGATGGGGGCACAACAGGACCACAATATAATCGAAATATCTTGGAAGCGGTAGCATTATTCCAGTGACTGTATACTTGGTATCCACCGTAATGTTCCTATCTTCTTCAACAATCAGCTTCAGCGTGATATGTACGTTTGCACATCCATACGAATGAGAACACTGATGCTGACCAGTTGCTACTAAAGCTTCCAGATTGTCATTGTAAAGCCTGGAACATTCTGCCTGTGACAGTGACAAGAGCCTTTTCACGATTTTTGTTTTATCGCGAAAGGTCATTGCTATGCATGGACATAGACGGAAAACGCCCACAAGGGGTCCATAATCGCAGGTCCGCTTATATGAGGCAGTCTGAAGATCCTGAGCAGAAAATTCATAAGATGGATGAAGTCTGAAGCAACCAAAGCAAATCTTCCAATAGGAGTCTTCCAACCTCCGAAGAAGTTTCCACCGATTCGATTGTAGCTTTTTTCTGATAGTCCTGTCATAGTAGAATGAGGATGAGGGTGGAAGAAGGCCACTGGAATCGCGGAAGCTAGACCAACGCTGCAGAGAACCGGAGTTGCCCAGGAGATTCCAGAATGATTTGCATGTTAGAGCGAGGCAAAGGTGGTCGAGTTCGGGCAGATAGTGGACAATTTCCAAGACCATCTCTCGAGGTAAATCCCCGAACCGCACGAGTGGCTTTCGACGGGGTTTCCATGATAACCAAGAGTATAGACGATACATAACAGGCGGCTTGTTTCGCTGAAGAATATGAGAGCTGACTCGATATCCTCCAGGTAGTTATCTTTATGTGTATTGGACGCGTGTCATTTGTGGTGCCGAATGTGCTTGTAACTTGACTGACGACGGAATGATGCGTTGATCATATGAAGCAGTTCCCGGCCATGATGGACTAAGCTAGCAGGCTTATCCCTGGATTGGTAAACTCGATTGGACGTGTTAACAGTATCGTAGTACGTAGTCATGGAACTGAATGAAGCTGTCCGCTCTTGTCGTCGCATTCTATGACGGAGTGGTGCCTCAGGCAGCAACAAAGCGGCATTTCTCCATCTCCGAGCGGATCTCATTGATTAACGTCAAGACTGACATCGTCGCGTTACACTTCACCTCGAACACGACAAAACCGTGAGACAGACAACCGTCACTTACAGTATCTCATGGATGGCAACATAGGCCAGATCTGATTCGAAAGTGAAATACATACAGCTCACCCCAACGGCGACAACCTTTTATCAACAGCCTAGGCTGTCAGTGAGCTGACTGCTTCGCGCGCCACATCACGCTTTCGAGCCATCAACATGGCGACGCCTACAGATCCCAAGGTCAGCAGACCGCCCACGGAAGGCGCTCCGATCATGAAAATTCGTCGTCCCAGAGCAGCAGATCCCCTCGTCCGACCCAAGAGGAGGCCTCCACCTGGAGGACGGCCTGCTCCAAATCCCGTGGCAGCAAAATCTGCGAAACCGAGTGCAACTACCCCAGCGCCTGTCACGGCTATTAAGAATGCCACTGAGCCAGCGCCGCTTCGACTTCAGCGACCTAGTGTACGAGAAGATATGACTGTGAATGGGTTTAGCGGTCCGCCACTCTCTACTTTCACGGACTACCCGCTCGTCACCACCAAGCGCGCACTGCGAGAAGGACTGAAACATCATGTTGCCAAGTTCGTTTCGAAGAAAGCCATCGATCCACGAGATGAGCAGCAGTTTACTAGACCGGTACGATTACAGCGTCGCGATCCACGAGCAAAGCCGCCGGACCCAAACGCCGTCAAACGCGAAGATGAAAAACACATCCCTTGGGCCATGCGAGACATGACCGAGGCCGAGCGAGCAGAGTTTGAAGCAAAAAAGGCAGCGCGGGAGAAAGAGCGAGAAGAGAATCTGGCGCAAATCGCGCCTTCAGCAGTCACGGCTCAGAAGCGTACCAATCAACCCAAACCGAAAACCCAGCAAGTCATGAAAGCAGACATGACTGCAGAAGAGATTGCCAAAGCTCGAATTAAATACGAAGAGGCGTTGCCGTGGCACATGGAGGACTTTGACAATAAAAATACGTGGATGGGAAACTACGAAGCCGCTCTTTCAGAGACGTATGCGATGTTCGTTCTTGAGCCTACCGGAAAGATGAGAATGGTCCCGATCGATAAATGGTACCGATTCAGCGCGAGAAACGCGTTCAAAACGTTGACTATTGAGGAAGCCGAGAAGTTCATGTCGAAGAAGATCAAGGATCCGCGATGGTTCATGGAAAAGCAGCAAGAGACCCTTAAACAAAAAGAACTCGACGCGTATGCCAAGCAGAGAAAGGTATATCGCGGCAAGGAGGTGTCCGCCACAGGCTTGGATGGCGACGACATGGATTTTGAAGAGGATCGATTCGCGGATGATGAAGAGGTTGACGCTGGTCTTTTCGAAGAAGACGAGGATACCAAGGCTGCCGAGCAGCGTATCAAGCAGGATCAGCTGAAGGCCAACGTATTTAACCTGAAGGAGGAGAAGGATTACGACGAGGAGGAGTTGAGAGAGAAGAAGGAGAAAGAAGCCCGCAAAGTTATTGGAAAGAAGGTCCGAAAGGCACTACAGCGCCGGGAGAAGAACTTTGATTATAGTAGTGGTTCGGATGTCAATCCTTACTCTGATGAAGAGGTACGGTCAATCGTTCCAAAATGCATGTCATCCTTACTCACAGTATATAGAGCACCGAGGAAGACAGCGACGCCGAAAACGAAAAGGAAGAAGACAAGAAAACCGAGGAAGAAAAGGCTCTTGCCAAAGAAAAGGAAAAAGAGAAAGAGTCTGGCGCATCTACCAAAGCGAGCACACCATCCGGCCGTCCAAAGCATACGGATGCACTCAAAAAACCGAGCGGCATCGGCCGCAAGCGTATCGGATCTCCCAATCTCTCCGATGCCAGTGGAACAGATACATCTCGCAAGAAGCCTAAGCACGCACCCCATTCTGTTCCTTCTCCTTCTGGTCTAGCTGTAAGCTCCCTTTCCCTCACTGTTTGTTTGCAAGTCCGTCTAATCGATGATCAGCAGGGCGTCAAAAAGAGAAACCGCATCGGCGGCCCCGGATCAGGCAGCGACATCGAAGGCGGCGCCCTCTCAGGCGCAGACCTCAGCGACGCCGGCAAAGCGAAGAAACTCAAACTCAACCTCTCCCGAGCCGGTACACCCCTTGGCTCACGCTCCGGTAGTCCAGCCGCGCCTCTACGCGCAGGGACACCAGAGGGCGGCCCAACACTCAAAGGTCCGCCCATCCCCTCCATTTTCCCGTTTATTCCTCCACCCATACTAATTCGTCTACAGGTCCCCTCCGAACCTCAACCCCTCGCCCTTCCATCTCCGGCGCCGCATCCCCCAGCCCATCAACGACAAACGCAACATTCCCAACCCCCGCCGAAATCCACGCCGCCATCCCCGCATCTGGAATCGCAAGTCGCGATCTCCTCAAGATCTTCCATCCTCGCATCGGCGAATCCAAGGAAAATCATAGACGGTTTATTGCGATTGTCAAGGATGTGGGTGTTTACGGTAAGGAGGATCGGTTGTTGAGGCCTGGTGTGCTCAAGGAGTGATCTCACCAAACTATCCAGAGGGGGGATCAGGGGGTTGGGTTCGAATTATTTGTGATTGTTGCTTTTCCTTCTTGCTTGTTGTATTGGTGGATGGGAAGGGGGAGATGCGTTGCTTGCGAGCGAAATTGGGATGGAATGGATCGATTGATCAATGGATAGATAGATAGATGTACATCTAACTTTGAGTTTCATAACAGTATACTGCTACCGGCACATATCGAGACATACCTAGCTAGCAACATGCTAGAAAGAGATGATAGGACGGACGGATGGGGTAGATCAGAAGACACAAAAGTACAACATACAACCTCTTCACTGGTACTACTTCCTCGAAAATACTACGAAAAGCGATCTGGTTTGAATGAATTTATCGATTAAAAGGTACATCTATCTTCATCAACAAAAAGAACAGTAGCAACAATGAAAATAGAATACGCCATGAATAAACCGACCAATCGATATCTAATGAATCAAGTGTATATAACATATGTAGAAGGCAAAAAAAACAACATTGAAAAACGAAACAATCATCCATGCATGACATTGACATGAGAAACTATAAGAAAAAATCATTAATTTCTTTATCAACTTTTCCTCCCTTTATCAAACAAAGAACAAAAATCAAGAAGCTCGTGCGGCGGCAACGGTTTCCTTGGGATCTTCATATTTATCCCAGTTGGCCAACACGTTGGCGATACGTGGTGAGCCAGTGAGCTTGTACACATCCTCGAAGTATTCCTTGGTGATCTCGAAGGGACGTGCGGTCACGTTGGGAATGTACTTGCCAATCAACTTGCTGGGGTCGATGGTAGTCTTGTTGATCTTCTTTAGCAAGAAGGATCTGAAAGGCTTCACACCAGAGCGCAAGAATGTGCTGTGGAAAGGAACGTCGATACCGCGGAGAGGGATAGTAGCAAAACCACGCTCCAAGACGATGGGTGTGGGCTTGGCTTCGGTTTGCTTGACACATTCGTGGATGATTTGCACCAAGTGCTCCTTGACATCATCGAGCGACATTGTCTGCATGAGGGCTTGGATGTCGATCTTCTGTGCTTTGAGCACATTCAAGAGGTTCGTGAGAGTGTCGAGAGCACGAAGCTAGAAAGAGTCAGTAATGATACTAGATATGAGCGGTGGATGAACTTACATCTCCAGCAGCAACGTATTGCATATTGGCCACGTTGTAGTTGACAATCTCCAACAACCATCCAGTAACCTCCGAAATGTTCTCAACACAGTACTGCAAAGCTTGCTCGTTGAAGGTCTTTGAGATACGGCTAGGATTGACAGCGCACATCGAGTAGTTGGAGCGACCTTGTTCGTCACGCTCGACAGCGACTTGCATGGTCAACCCACGGTAGAACACGACAGACACCAAACTCTCAATGGGCATGACCTCGGCAAGAGCGGCCAAAGCCGAGTACTCACCGAGAGAGTGTCCAGCGAAGCTGCTGTCTCTCTGGACGAGACCCTTGGAGCGCATGTCCTCGAAACTGGCCTTCTCCATCAGGGTCAATGCAGGCTGGGTGAATTGTGTGGCAGACAAGAGACCGGCGGGAGAACGGTAGGTATAAGAGTTGGTGTTCTCATCGACCTCCTTGAAGATCTTCTCCGACTTGATGGATCCATCGGCATTGACAGTCTCAAAAGTCATCGACATGTAGTTCTGACGAATGGCCTTTCCTCGTGGACCACCAAAGTAGATAGTGAGCTCCTTGGGGTTGTTCTTGACAATGTCAATGATGGAGAAGCCGTAGTTCTCCAAGAAGTGCTTGTCGGCACGGTCCCAGACCTCCTTTGCCACTTCGCTACTAGCATAGAGATCCATACCCATACCCTGCTCTTGAGAACCTTGTCCAGTGAAGACGTACGATGAGACAGGCTGCTCAACTTCTGCTTCACCTTGCAACACCATCTCTTCGGTATCCTTGTTGCGCACTTCAACCTTGACAATCTTGCGACCAGCAATCATACCAATGTGTTCAAGCTTCACGGCAATCGCGTCATTGGGTAGCACCATACCAACAAGGTTGACATGGAAACTGCGGACACGACCAATATTGTTATCAGCAGCCCAAGTCTCAACCAAGCTTCGCACAGCAGCACTTGAATACATTCCATGAGTGATAGTGCCGGGCAACTTAGCATAGCTCGAGAATACACGGGAAACATGAATGGGGTTGTAGTCACCAGACACACGGGCGTAGTTCTCATTAGAGGCAGGAGCACGAAGCTCGAGAGGCGTCTTGCCACTAAGAGGAATGGGGTTCTCGAAGTTGACTGGCTGCTCGATAGAGGAACCGTTGCGCTCAAGATAATCAATGACGGGGTTACCGTGAGACAAACCAGCCTCGTAGTCGACAGAGCCCACCTGGATGATCTCTTTGGTAGGTAACTCGAGGAGTACCTGACCAATGGTTTGAACGCTGCTGAAAACAGTCTTGTTCTTGAAGCGAATAAGACTCTGGAGTCGGAATGTCAAGGTTTGTCCGAGGAGTTCCACATCAGGCTCGTCCAAGCGGAACCACTCCTTCGAACGAAGAACAGCAATGTCCTTTGTAGAGGTAAGATGTACCTGCATGGGAACCTCGTCTTTGCGCTGGAAAGTGTTCTCGTAGTCGTCATAGGTACCTCTGTACAAGAACTGACTGGTGACATGCATAATGGGCTTGCCGTCACGTTTAATGGTACCGCAGACTTCGACCATCTTACCCGAATCTTGATTGATGACTGCGTTAATCTGCGCAGTAGTGTCTAGGACATCTCCGACCTTCAGAGGTTCAGCACCGGGAACCATTCTGAAACCATTGGAGAGATGGACCAGCTTGAGGAGATCACCGTCAATTCGGCGTGGGAAGATGGGCTTGGTGATGGCCTTCCATCCTACAACGATAGCAAAGTCCATAGGGGCGTACGTATCTTGGCCAGGGCGGTTGACGAAAGCTTCACCGGTGTTGCCAACAGCGTGAACAAAGTCAGCAACAGCCTGAGCTGTAACAGTCTCGCGACCGCCGTCAAAGATTGCAGTAATAGGAGTATCGAAAGGAACGTTCCTTTCTCCGAACCACGCACGGTAGTAGAACTCCTTGATGCGGTCATTGCGGTGCTCCATAACCTCGCGGATTGGAGCATATCCAGTCTCGGGGTGATAGGTGAAACGGAAAGTCAATGGAATGACAGTTCCCTCGGCAGTGCGGCCTTCGAACATGGTCAGAGCAATTTCCTTGGGACCGACCAACTTGATCTCAAGTGTCTTGACCAATTTCGAGGACTGACTAGGCTCCCTGACGCTGATGACGGTCTTCTCAGGTTCCTCAGGAGAAGCAATTTCGACGTACAATCCCCTTGTCGGAGCAAGCAAACGCTTCAGTGGATTGGTTTCGAAGCGCTGACCTTGAACAAAGACTTCTGTAGTGAAGAATGCGTGACGCCATGAATAGTTTCTGCCGGCAAGGATTTGCATCCAACTATCAAGATCAGGAAGGGCCACAGATGGGGAGCTCGAGAGTCGGTAAGTAGTCTTATTACCATCCTGAGAGACGGTAAGGCCATCGATTTCAGGCTCTTCGGCAAGAGGTTGAAGATGCTCTCCACCAAAGTATTCGATGACGGGAAGATCTTCTTCCTTGCCTGCATAGATGTCGCCAATGAGGGAACTGATATGTCCTTTGTGAATGCTATCAAGAATTTCCTTAATAGGCTCATCGATTGTGTTGACGTATCTGACAGCCATGGGACCCGAAAGGATGGCGATACGGCCAACGTCCTGACCGTAGACAGCCTCCAGATCCTCCGATTGCCAGAGAGAGTCCTTCTTGAACCAGAATTCAAAGTTCTCGTCGAGAGAAGGAACGAATGGCACAGGCTTCTGTCCACGTCGCTGACAAAGCAAGAGGAAATGCTGCACATCCTGAGCATTGATGAGTTGAGTAGACGCTTCTGGGTAAGCAGACAGAATCTTGTCAACTGTTGGATAGGGCTGGTCGAGTTCAGAGTAGTTCTGGAGAAGAGAGGATTGACCCTCCGCGGAAGTGAAACGTTCCTCCACGCGGCGAATAAAGTCGCCGGTAAGTTTTTTGAGACTCGGGTCAATCCAGCGAGATTCGTGCTTGACATACATCAATTCGACCATACGGTGGACAACTTCAGTATACGTCATGTCCTCTAGATCCACGGTCTCACCGGCGGAGTTGCGACCGAACCACACTTTCTGGAAATCATCGTTCAGTTTCTTAATGATCCAGTCTCTGTTCTTCTTCAATTCAGGTATTCTCTTGGCCTTGTCGAGAGCGAAAATCTTCTTGTCCAACTCGCTCCAGAAGAGCACACCACGGGTGGCGAGTTTGTGAATGGGCTCGCCCATTTCGGACAAGACTGTGATGACACCTCCGGTAGGTTTCTGGTAGGTCTCTTCCCATTGATCGTCAGCGACACCAGGAGCTGCAGCCATTGCTTTCTTGGCGTTGGGAGAAGTATGAGCTTCTTTGGCAGTCATCATGCGAGTACCGAACATGCATCCATCGAACGGCATAGGGGGGTAGCCAAACTTGGCAGACCAGGCACCGGTCAGATAAGGATAAGTATCCTCAGAGCCACCGAAACCACTACCAGCAACGAGGACGATGTTACTGCATTTGCGAATACGGCCGTACATCGCCAAGATGGGTTGGTGGAAATCTTCAAACGAATGGTGACCACCGCCGCGACCACCGGTCCACTGAAGAATGACAGGGAATGAGGGGTTCGCTTTGGCAATGTTGATAACTTGCTGGATAGCATCGGAAGAGCCTGGCTTGAAGGCGATGTGCTTAATGCCCAAAGTCTCGATGTATTCATTGGCGACCTCAATGGAAGGCACACCGGCACCAATTGTGAGACCCTCGATAGGCACACCATCGGCACGGAGTTTTCCAATCAACGGAATTTGCCATCCCATTGCACGAGGGTTGACGTAGATCAAGTTAACGGTGATACCACGGCCGGGAGGAATGGCCTTCTCAATCTTGGTGAGCGCTTCCGTCATTGTTTTGGCATTATAGTAACCACCACCTGCCAACTCAATGTGATAACCAGCGTTCATCGTGGCTGCGACGAAGTCCCAAGGTACTGTAGTAGGAGTCATACCGGCAACCATGATCGGGGGAACACCCAAGAGTCTGCTCATCTTGGTGTCGACGTATGTTTGGCCAACAGAGTTTTTCACAAGACGAGGTCCATGTTCCTTGACCCAGTCGACGGCGAACTTGACGGAATGCTCATCGCGGTCAAACAACTCGGGTTTGTAGCCGACCTCCGCATTCGTGCCATCGAGAGCACCAGCCAGAATCACGCGCACGCCGGTACCATCCTTGTTGCGGTTGGTGAGGACACCCAGCCCGGAAATTCCACCAGGTCCGAAATCAATGATATGAGTAGCGCGGGGGAAAACAGTAGCTTGCTCCCAATTGACTGGGTCTCGGGTGATCATGCGCACAAGCTCAGGAATGACGTTCTTGTCACCGACAGCTCGGAGGTCCTCGCCCGTCTTGGTATCGAAAACAGGAACGACGAGGGACTTGCCAGAAATCTCAATGCCTTCCACGTCCTCCAAAATTTGGTCATATGCCGAAGCCAAATAAGGACTGTGAAAAGGAGCAGTGATAGGAAGGAAGCGATTCACAAATCGAGTCTTGCGCTGGGTGAAAGGCACCCTGTTCTGGTCCAAGCCTGTAGGAGCCTTGACTTTTCGTAGACGCAGATTCAGGCCGTACAAAGAAATTGGAGGACCGGTGACGACGAAGTTCCGGGCACTGTTCACCAGTGAGATGGCAATGTGCCTGTCTTGAGGCAAATGCTGATTTGTGGCGTCAATGTGTTCCTGCACAGCTGCCCGTTGAAGATCGCGGATGGACAGCATGGGAGTTGGGGTGCCTTCACCATTCTCAATAGAGTCTTGGAGGGTGGAGGGCGCGAGAGATGTTCGCGGGTAGGCTTGCTGACTACGGAGACCAATCCAGAAAAGGAGGGTGATAGCATCCTTGGCGGCCTTTGCAAATTCTTCCCATGTCTTTGCAGCAGCGATAGCTGCGGCGGTGACAACACCCTGCGAGTGACCCGTTGTTCCGCTGATGCGCTCCAAAAGCTCACCCGGTTGTCTGCCCAAAACTTTACAGGTCACCATGTAGTGTGCCAACTGTACCAAGCCAATAAGTGGCAGACTGACAGGTGCTGACACCAAGTAATCGGTATCAGGCTGTGAATCGCGGTCGTGAAGCCACTGTAAAACATCTAGGCCTTTAGGGTAGAGTTTCACTGCATCAGGGTCGCGCGACAGGTTTTGGAGAAGTTCGGCCGTGGACGACACTAGTTCCTCCACAAATGCAGGGTATGTGGTGTAAACCTCTCGCAGTTCGTCAAAGTATTCTTCAATGTTGCCCTGACCACCAAAAACAGTATAAACACTGGCAGTCTCGTCGGCGGCGGCGCGGAACAAGGCCGAGTCATAAGGCTTTGTCGAACGACCGGCAGCCGCGCGAGCAGCATAGTATCCCTTAACCACTGAGATTTTCTTAGCGGATATTCCGGATAATGTGGCGGCGACGGCATGAACGTCGTTTCCTCGCATAAAAGCTCGTTCGAATTCGTTCAAAACTACCTTGAGCACTTCGAGATTGGTGGGGTGAGAGTCCTGATCACCCTCGTCGACCTCTTGAGCCACATGGCCGACATATCGGGCCACTAACTCGAGTACTGAGGACGGCTCGTCGTCTTGAGCCAATTCATCTGTAGGCGGGGGTAACGAGGCATTGAATGTGTCTTTCAATTGGGCTGCCTGAAAGTGTAAGGATGTCGGGACGAGGAAGGAGAATTCGAGAGAGCCATGTGTGAGGATGAGAGGGCGGAGGGATTGAGACGAGCGAGGGGTATTAATGCCCGTCTGAGGGCCGGTAGATGTTCCGTACATCGCTGATCATGCAAAAGCGTAGCACGTTGAAATTAAATAGGTGTAATAATGATAAAAGGGAGAAAGACTCGACTGGATGTTTTTGTTTGTCAGTGAATGAAAGCGCAAAGAAGCTTTGGGGAGGGGAAGCGATTGCAAGCAACCACTTTTCTGGGACTTACTCAGATCGTCACAGAAAACTCCTTTAGCGTCCGCCAAAGCTGTTGGAGTCGACTGATGTCTGGGATGATTTAGTCTTCTGAAGATAAATTGATAATATGGGAAGAAAGAAGACGTGGAAGAAAGGAAGGATCGCAGGGTTGAGAGGGTCGACGGAGCCGAGAGCAAGAGAAAAAAGGTTCAGGACGAGCCAAACGGGCAAGTAACTAGTGTGGCAGGCGGCAACGGAAGAGAGAAGCTAGCTTACTCACGCTAGTTAGAGTACTTTGGTCTGGCCTGACAATTGAGGCTGCTGAACGCGAGCGTCGAGTAGGGCAATTGCCAATAGGGAAGGGGCTACCGGGCAAAAGGATGGGGAGGGTTCGCTCTTTCCTTTCGTGTTGCGTATGTACTATGTACTATGTAGTAATGTACGTTCTGGTGTGCTCTTGCCTTTTGACGAGGGGTCGCGCCTGCCATTCCTGACCGACTTTTTTTTTTTTTTTTCTTTCCTTTCCCCTGGTTGAGAAAGAAATTTGGAGCTGGTTGAACACCCACAAGCTCCAATCGGGCTTAGCGCATAGCGGATGCCCCCCCCAAAGGCCAAACGGTTGGGCGGACCCAGCTTCCCCTCAGCGCTGCGATTGGCTGTCTGGCGGCACCGTCCACATGGTCCGCTTAGTGCCATAGGTATCCTCCTCCTAGTTGCGGCGTGCATATACATAGTACATAGTACATACTAATAGTAAACAGACTGTCGCATCTAATCGTAGCTCCGCAGACGAACTAAAAGCTTTACAATGGCACAAATGTCCTATCTTGCGAGTCTGTGCTTCGTGCTGTAGGTGTATGTATGTATGTCCCATTATTGTTAAATGCTGAAGTCGGTCCAGTATTGATTGATAGTTAGCGAAGTAAGGGGTCCAGATAAGTAATCCTCATGTCTTTCCATTTCCCTCAAAAGTTGAAAGGCTCCAACGCGGAATTATCGAATCATGCATTGTTCGACGACCCGCTTATCCTATCGCGGTTAGCGCATTGAATGGAAGCTTGAGGAAGCATTATCTGGCCAATCACACAAAAGAGATAAGTAAACGCTATGCCTATCCTAGCACTAGCGCATACTCGACGGGGCTAGCGTGCTGCCCGCCGGTCAACCTTCCACCCCAACAGTTGGCCTGGGCCCTTCTGACTAGTGCGTCGGTCTTGTCTCGGTCACGGCTTCCATCCCAGCAGAAAAAAAAAAAAAAAAAAAAAAAAGAGAGAGAGAGAGAGAGATGGGTGAAGTCGCTCAAACGACAGCCTAGCAAAGACCGCCTTTCTCAACCTGCTCGAACATCAGCAGCCAGCAGATCAGGGAAGGCATCGCTTTTATTTTCTGTCAAGGCACACGGCAGTTAGCCAATCGCCAATTGACTTCCCCCTTCCCGTCTCTTTCCTCAGACCACTTTTTCGTGGGTTGTTCTCTCTCTTGTCTACCAGTCTTCCTCCATCCGTGGTTCATCCCCCTCTGCAGCTCGACTCCTCCTCGTCTGCAATTGGAGCTGTACTTTTTATCCTTATTACCTTTCTTTCTTTACGTATACCTTTCTTCCACCAGACCACCTCGTCTCCTCCCTCGATAGACTTTTCCGCCTGCAAACCACTGATCACCAGAGTGTTCCTGCGCCATCTGTGACGGATACATCATCACTCTGTCATCTGGAACAGCTCTGCTGTGATTCATGTTTGTATTTTCGATTCTTATTTACTACGATTTAATATAATTGCGTGTTCACGATGCGTCCCGAAATCGAGCAAGAACTCGCCCACACCTTGCTGGTCGAGCTTCTGGCTTACCAGTTCGCGTCGCCCGTCAGATGGATTGAGACACAAGATGTGATTCTTGCGGAGAAGCGGACGGAGAGGATAGTGGAAATTGGTCCGGCAGATACTCTTGGTGGCATGGCCAAGCGAACATTGGCCTCGAAATACGAAGCTTACGATGCAGCCACATCCGTGCAGCGACAGATCCTCTGCTATAACAAGGACGCCAAAGAGATTTATTACGACGTCGATCCTGTCGAAGATGAGCCGGAAGCCCCAGAGCCCTCTGCCGACTCCGGTTCTGCGGCTCCTGCTGCTGCGCCGGCCGCTGCTCCTGTTTCTGCAGCTCCCAGCGCCGGCCCCGCCGCGATGGTCGAAGATGCCCCCGTCTCAGCTACCGACATCGTCAGAACCTTGGTTGCACAGAAGCTGAAGAAGGGACTGACAGATATTCCTGTAAACAAAGCTATTAAAGATTTGGTTGGAGGTATGTCGATTGTGATTGCGGAAATGTATATCCGGAATATTCACTGACTTTTGTTTATAGGAAAGTCCACCTTACAAAATGAAATCCTCGGTGACCTGGGCAAAGAATTCGGTTCGACCCCAGAGAAACCAGAAGATACCCCGCTCGATGAATTGGGTGCTTCCATGCAGGCTACATTCAACGGACAGCTCGGCAAACAGTCTTCGTCATTGGTCGCGCGTTTAGTGTCTTCGAAGATGCCTGGTGGCTTCAACATCACAGCAGTGAGGAAATATCTCGAAACAAGATGGGGTCTTGGCCCTGGAAGGCAGGATGGTGCGTTGTTGCTGGCATTGACTGCTGAGCCCGCTGCTCGTTTGGGCTCCGATGCTGATGCAAAGGCCTATCTCGATGGCATCGCCAACAAATACGCCGCACACGCAGGTATCAGCCTTTCGTCACCTAGTGCCGGTGGTGATAGTGCTGCAGGCGGCGGCGCCGGCATGATGATGGATCCTGCTGCCATTGACGCTCTGACCAAAGACCAGCGTGCCTTGTTCAAACAACAGTTGGAGGCCATTGCTCATTACTTGAAATTGGATTTGCGCGCCGGTGACAGGGCTCACCTTGCTTCCATCGAGTCATCAAAGGCTCTACAGGCCCAATTGGATCTCTGGCAAGTCGAACATGGCGATGTCTACGCTTCCGGTATTGCGCCCTCTTTCGACTCGCTCAAGGCCCGTATCTACGACTCTTCATGGAATTGGGCTCGACAAGACGCATTGAGCATGTACTACGACATTATTTTTGGAAAGCTCCGAGTTGTCGACCGAGAAATCGTCAGCCAGTGTATTCGCATTATGAACCGCTCCAACCCACTCCTCCTTGATTTCATGCAATACCACATCGACAACTGCCCCACTGAGCGAGGTGAAACCTATCAGCTCGCCAAGGAACTGGGTGAGCAGCTTATTGAGAACTGCAAGGAAGTCCTCGGCCATGCTCCCGTCTACAAGGATGTCGCCATTCCCACCGGTCCACAAACGACCATTGACTCGCGCGGTAACATTTCATACGAAGAGGTGTCTCGTGCAAGTGTTCGTAAGCTCGAGCATTACGTCAAGCAGATGGCTGAGGGAGGTCCCATCTCGGAGTACAGCAACCGAACAAAGGTCCAGAACGACCTCAAGAACGTCTACAAACTCATTCGCAAACAACATCGTTTATCAAAATCTTCGCAACTACAGTTCAACGCCCTCTACAAGGATGTTCTCCGCGCCCTTTCCATGAATGAGAGCCAAATTATGCCTCAAGAAAATGGTCACGCCAAGAAAGGCCGTGTCAGCAAGCCCAACGGTACTTTGCGCCAAGGAAAGGTTGAGACTATTCCTTTCCTCCATCTCAAGAAGAAGGACGACAACGGCTGGGAGTACAGCAAGAAGCTGACCGGTATCTACTTGGACGGTCTGGAATCTGCTGCTCGCCAAGGTATTACTTTCCAGGGAAAGAATGCTCTCATGACCGGTGCTGGCGCTGGATCTATCGGAGCTGAAGTTCTTCAGGGTTTGATCAGCGGTGGTGCCAAGGTTGTGGTCACTACCAGCCGCTTCTCGCGTGAGGTGACGGAATACTACCAGAGCATGTACGCAAGATACGGTGCCCGGGGCTCTCAGCTCGTTGTTGTTCCTTTCAACCAAGGTAGCAAGCAGGACGTTGAGGCTCTTATTGATTACATCTATGACTCCAAGAAGGGTCTTGGTTGGGATTTGGACTACATTGTGCCATTTGCTGCCATTCCAGAAAACGGCCGTGAAATTGATAGTATTGATTCCAAGTCTGAACTCGCTCACCGTATCATGTTGACCAACCTGCTGCGTCTCCTTGGTTGCATCAAGACACAGAAGCAAGAGCATGGATTCGAGACTCGACCTGCTCAGGTCATTCTTCCCCTCTCCCCCAATCACGGTACCTTTGGAAACGACGGTCTCTACTCCGAGTCCAAGTTGGCGTTGGAGACTTTGTTCAACCGATGGCACTCTGAGAGCTGGGCTAGCTACCTGACCATCTGTGGTGCCGTCATTGGCTGGACTCGTGGAACCGGTCTCATGAGCGCCAACAACATGGTAGCCGAAGGTGTTGAGAAGTTGGGTGTACGTACCTTCTCTCAGCAGGAGATGGCCTTCAACCTGTTGGGTCTGATGGCTCCTGCCATTGTCAACCTCTGCCAGTCAGAACCAGTCTTTGCGGATCTCAACGGTGGTTTGCAATTCATTCCGGACTTGAAGGACCTCATGTCTAGGTTGCGTAGTGAAATCATGGAGACTAGCGCTGTTCGCCAAGCCGTCATCAAGGAGAATGCTATCGAGAACAAGGTCGTCAACGGAGAAGATAGCGAAGCCCTCTACAAGAAGGTCGTTACCGAGCCCCGCGCCAATCTCAAATATCCATTCCCCGAACTACCAAGCTGGGATGAGGAAGTCAAGCCTCTTCACGAGCAGCTCAAGGGCATGGTCAATCTGGACAAAGTGGTTGTCGTCACTGGTTTTGCCGAGGTTGGACCCTGGGGAAACTCTCGTACCCGATGGGAGATGGAAGCATACGGCAAGTTCTCGTTGGAGGGCTGTGTTGAAATGGCTTGGATGATGGGTTTGATCAAGAACCACAACGGACCCTTGAAGGGCAAGCCTTACTCTGGATGGGTCGATGCCAAGTCCGGTGAACCTGTGGATGACAAGGACGTCAAGGGCAAATATGAGAAGTATATCCTTGAACACTCCGGTATTCGTTTGATCGAGCCCGAACTTTTCAACGGCTACGACCCCAACAAGAAGCAGCTCCTTCAGGAAGTTGTCATCGAAGCCGATCTTGAGCCCTTTGAGACCTCGAAAGAAACTGCCGAAGAATTCAAGCGCGAGCACGGTGACAAGGCTGAAATCTTCGAGATTCCCGAGTCTGGCGAGTACCTGGTCCGCCTCAAGAAGGGTGCAAACTTGATGATCCCCAAGGCCTTGCAGTTCGACCGTCTTGTGGCTGGTCAAATCCCTACTGGTTGGGACGCTAAGAGATACGGTGTTCCCGACGACATCATCGACCAGGTCGACCCTGTTACGCTGTATGTGCTTGTTTGCACAGCAGAATCCCTGCTGTCATCTGGTATCACTGATCCTTACGAGTTCTACAAATATGTTCACTTATCTGAAGTCGGTAACTGTATCGGTTCCGGTGTCGGAGGTACCTCTGCCTTGAGAGGTATGTACAAGGACCGATACCTTGACAAGCCTGTTCAGAAGGATATCTTGCAAGAGTCGTTCGTCAACACCATGGCCGCCTGGGTCAACATGCTTCTCCTGTCATCCACCGGTCCTATCAAGAGTCCTGTTGGTGCATGTGCTACATCTGTTGAGTCTTTGGATATTGGTTACGATACTATTGTTGAAGGCAAGGCTCGTGTCGTCTTGGTTGGTGGTTTCGATGATTTCCAGGAAGAAGGTTCATACGAATTCGCCAACATGGGCGCCACCAGCAATGCAAAGGAAGAGTTCAAGCGCGGACGTACTCCCCAGGATATGTCCCGTCCGACATCCACCACTCGAAACGGATTCATGGAGTCTCAGGGTTGCGGTATTCAAGTTCTCATGACTGCCCAGCTCGCTCTCGATATGGGCGTGCCCATTTACGGTATCATCGCCATGTCCAGCACCGCTACTGACAAGATTGGACGTTCTGTCCCAGCTCCTGGTCAGGGTGTGCTTACCGCCGCTCGCGAGAACCCTGGCAACTTCCCTTCGCCTTTGCTTGACATTAAATATCGCCGTCGTCAATTGGAAATGCGCCGTCAGCAAATCAAGCAGTGGCAGGAGTCTGAAGTGCTCTACCTTCAAGAAGAAGCCGAGGCGCTCAAGAGCCAGAGCCCCGAGTCATTCAAGGTTTCCGAATACATGCAAGAGCGTGCTGAGCATATCCAACGTGAAGCTATTCGTCAAGAGAAGGAAGCCCAAAACAGCTTCGGCAACGAATTCTGGCGCCGTGACCCTCGCATTGCTCCTTTGCGTGGTGCATTGGCTACCTGGGGTCTCACTATTGATGACCTTGATGTCGCCTCTTTCCACGGAACGTCGACTGTTGCCAATGACAAGAACGAATCTGATGTCATTTGCCAGCAGTTGACTCACTTGGGTCGTAAGAAGGGTAACGCTGTCTTGGGTATCTTCCAGAAGTACTTGACAGGTCACCCTAAGGGTGCTGCCGGTGCATGGATGATGAACGGCTGTCTCCAGGTCCTCAATACCGGTCTTGTTCCGGGTAACCGTAACGCCGACAACGTTGACAAGGTCATGGAGAAGTTCGACTTGATCGTCTACCCAAGCCGAACAATCAAGACCGACGGTATCAAGGCATTCTCCGTCACCTCTTTCGGTTTCGGCCAGAAGGGTGCTCAAGCTATTGGTGTTCATCCTAAATACCTTTACGCCACCTTGGACAAGGCTCAATACCAGTCTTACCGCAACAAGGTTGAAGCTCGTCAAAAGAAGGCCTACCGTTACTTCCACAACGGCATGATCAACAACACCCTCTTCCGTGCTAAGAGCAAGGCTCCATACGAGGACAACATCCAGAGCAAGGTCTTCCTCAACCCCGACTACCGCGTCAGCCTGGACAGCAAGACTGCTGAGCTCACCTTCCCCGCCACCTTCTCGCCAGCACCCACTACTCCTGCAGTCGAATCTGAGAGCACTCGCAAGATTGTCGAGACTCTAGCCGCCGCCACAGCGGGCCCCAACTCTCAAGTGGGTGTCGATGTGGAGGACGTTGAAGCCATCAACATTGAGAACGATACCTTTATTGATCGCAACTTCAGTGAGGCTGAACAAGCATACTGCCGTAAAGCGCCAAATCCTCAGGCCTCGTTTGCGGGCAGATGGAGCGCAAAGGAAGCTGTGTTCAAGTCTCTTGGTGTTCAATCCAAGGGAGCCGGAGCTCCGTTGAAAGACATTGAAATCATCAACGATGCCAATGGCGTTCCTACTGTTACAGTAAGCTCTCTTTTTTTCGGTTTCACTTTGACTCTTTCACTAACCAGAAACAGCTCCATGGATCTGCAGCCGAAGCCGCAAAACTCGCAGGCGTCAAATCGGTGAACGTGAGCATCAGCCACAGCGAATCCCAAGCCATCGCAGTCGCTGTCTCCAAACTCTGAACCAAAACGGCAAAAAATCTTTCGCCAATAAATGATAGATTTTAATATTTCCATATCTTGTCCTTTTTAATGCTTTCTAATGAGCGATGACTTTTTTGTTTCATACTTTCTCCCTCATCATGTCTATCTATCGACTCATCTGTTTTTCTGTCTGTGTGTATGTTCGTTCTGTGGAACAGAAAGAGAAATCAATTAGAAGGGGGGGGATAACATGGAATTGACGATGTTTACATCTAAATACCACTTGACTCCGTATGATGTGTATCTTGGATGAATCGATCTCACTAACTCTTCTCATGTACATATATTCATACAGACATATATACTGAATACTATTCTACGTCTGAAAAAGTCTTGGTTTGCGGATATGTGCACCCTCCATGCACTGAATACGACCAGAAGAGGAAGAGGGTTACAGAAATGAATTGGCCATATCTTATGTAGCCGTCAATTACCTACACATGTTGACAGATGGATGAGAATGAACTACGTATCCAGAAACATCGATTCCATCTTCACAGACTCAAGGTTTGTCTCGAAAGCGCTTACAATTCGTAATATGGAACAGGGAAATTTTGTTTCGATTCAAATAAGCTAATAAGATATGTATATTCATACAGCCATCTCACCATTTATATATATAAAAATCAAACAGCGACAGAACATTACCGCCCCGTCGCTTTACTCATAGGCCCCCAATTCTGCTCTGGATTCAGCGGATATCGTGCCACCTTCTTCTGACTCCTGAGCTCGGTTGAGAACTTTTTGCCGAGGGATTCATCAAATTTAATGGTCAATGTGCTCGGGTGCGGTCTCTCTTCTTTCGCCGCCGGCGCAGCTGCGGGAGCAGCAGTGGTTGATTCTACTGCTGCCGTAACAGCAGGACCAGGACCAGCACGACCCTTTCGGTACAACGCCGCCTCAATTCTCGTCGTGAGATCCGCCACATCTTTCCCATCCCTTATTGCGGTCTCGAGTTCCGCTTTCAACGCCTCGAGAGCACTACTCTCAGCGAACCTCGACCGGTCCTTCTTCATGATTCCTGCGCCCGCACTACCGGGTTTGTATCGCTCTCGATTCGCCTCCTTTGATGGCGGCGGCGCGTCTTGACGCAGCCATTCGCGCATGATTTCCCATAGTACGTCCCACGGCGCGTCGGTGCGGATGCTGTTGGGTCTCGTGTGGCTGCGCGTTGTGCGATAGCCCAGACCGTGTAGTGCGCCCCGGAACAAGTCGATGGGTACTGTTTGGGTGTGCAGGACTTTTGCAAGCGCGCTGAGACTGACGAAGAATGGGTATTTCTCTTTGAGGCCTGGTGAGAGGCGGGGGATTATGGGTGTTGATTCTGATTCTTGCTTCTCTTTCGCTCCCGTCGTTGCCGGCTCGTCGGATTCAGATCCCTGGGGAGTAGCAGCTAGATCTAAATCTTCTTCCAGGGCGGTTGTCAGCATCCCTTCAATTCGGTACAAGGTACGATACGTCTTTGGATCGACCTCGGGTATCAAATCTAGAATCCTCTGAATAAAGTGAGGATTGTGCAATGGCCCTCCCCACATGGGACCGGCCAAGTGCGTCTTGAAGCCGCAATGCTCGCACAAAGGTGATGCCGTGGGAGCCTGTCCCAGGCAGTAATTAGTAAATTCTTCACCGTTCTTGGCCGTTTTGACTTTGGTACTGGCCAGATACTGCGTCGTCCATGCGCCGCAGCCCGAATCACAGCTATATACCAGCATTGTAGTGGAAGCCAGAGCTTTGACTTCAATAGGAGACTTGTGAACGCGAACGAAGACTCGAGCGTAGTAATCAATGGACAAGGAGAGAAGAGGCTCGACAGAAAGGCCGTATTTAGCGGCCGAGCTCGTAATGGCATGAAGAATGAGTCGGAGTCCAACTTCGTGTCCATGCGGCAGTCGCACGGGAATACCGCCGTAAATTGCATATGTTTTTTCGGGATATCCAGTCGATGCAAAAACTGCTGCATCCGTGCATGTTACGCACAGCATACCTCCGTCGTTGACTGCTTGCACCGCGGCATCTAGGAACATACCTGCCGTACCATACGGGTCAAGGTCGATGACATTGAACTTCTTGCCGTTTCCGTCGTTCGTATGATTCTCGCCTTGGAGACTGTACATGTATGCGCGCGCATCGCCGACGTTGGGTTGGACGATCTTTTCGACTTCATTGTATTTGATGTTGAGCTTGATAGCTTCCACGGCTGCCGGAGACAGATCATTTGACACAATTCGTGTCGCTTGCGGAATCTCTTTGGCGTACCGCAAAGCTCTCAGACCCGTAGCAGATAGCGCATCGAGAATCTGAAATTTCACTGGCTTTGCCGCCGTCGAAGCAGGATCGGCTTCTGTCTCCGGAGGCACCGCTGCAGTCACAACCTCATCCGCACCCTGCTCTTGTCCCTCCCCATGATGCTTTTTCGTCACCTCTCCCTCCCCTTCAGCACCGGCAACACCATCAACCCCCTCCCCATCTTCTCTCTTCCTCTTCTTCCCCCCTTTATTCTTCCTCCTCAACTTCTTCTTCGCATTCTGCTCTTGTATAACCGCAACATGATGATTCGCAAACGCTTTGATCGCAAGCACGCTCAAGTCACGATTGAATTGCTGTATAGGATTGTAAAACACCGAAACTTGCTGCTCAAATCCGCTGCCGCGGGGCTTAATTTTTGATGGTTCGTTTGTGATGGGTTTGAGGATCGTTGCTAGACCTTCTTGCACGGGTTCGTAGTTTTTGCCGTTTATCTCGACTGTTTTGGATGTTTCTGTTGGCGCTGGCGCTGGCGCCTCGTTGGTGGTAGCCATTGCTCGTAAAGAGCGGTCGTTGAGGGGTTGGAAATGCTTTCGCCGAGCTGTGATTGTGACTGATCGGAGTGGTGAATTGAAAAGAGCATCAAATGCAACAAATGCCCGCTTCATTGGCCTGCCATAGCGTTTCACACGCCTATCGCAAAAGAAATTTGTCGGAAGAGTCGCCGAGAAAAGATGGAGAAATATTTTACGCACGGGCCACTTTATATCATTTTATGGACTTGCATGTGGAATACTACACTACACACCTTACATTTTCAAGAAATTGTTGAATAGTAAGTATATTACAGATTAGTCTATTTATTGTATACTGACATGCCACATTTCATCATAAGCATGATACAAAAGAAAGTCCTCACAGCCACTCCCCGATAACAGGCACGCTCGAATAGAGCTTATCCCAGCCCGTCACTTCCCAGCTCGAGCCTGAGCCAGCTCTTCCCACAATGCCCAAAGCACCAGCAAGCCAAATCGCCGCCGTAAGCCCTGCGATACCATGAACAAGCCACTTGCTCTTTCTTCGTCTATCCCTTTCTTCCCGAGTCTCGCCAAGTATGCCCGCAGTCTTGGAGATTGAACCCCTCTCCGTTCGCATCGTTGTAACTCTGATGCCCATCCAGGTCGCAAGTCCGCCTACCATATGCCACACGCTCGTCGCAACAAACAAGATATAGAACAGGTTCCAGAAATAGGGACTTCGCGCAAACCCGTGCGCAACATAACCCAGTCCAACGCTCGAACTGCCGCCGTCAATTTCAAGAGGAATTATACGGTTGACGCCCACGTGCAGGCCCAAGAGCGGAATCATGGCATAACCCAACTTTGCCTGTAAGCTCGGTACAGGCCAGGACTTGATCAAATATCGTTGACTGCGTCGTTCGGCACCGTACTTTTTGGCGCGTCTGCGGGCTCGAATGCTGCGCAATGCGATTCCAGACACAATATGAGCGAGGATGGGGAGTGCTACCATGACAGGTTCGAGGGAAGGGGATTGATAGATTGGCCGCGTGAGCAGTAGGAACGAGTCGCTGGATGGTAGTGAGCGCGTGGCGAGAGGTATGACAGAGGTATTAATGGCATGTAAGGCAAAGAAGACTGTGGGTGGGTATGTAGAGTAACGTTGAATCGCGGAGACTGTACGTCGAAACACATTCGTTAGTTTATTGTTGTATGCAAGAAACGATCCACCCATGTCAAAGGATGAAGAAGGAGAACACACGCCAATAATCCCAGCTATGCGGTTTGAGTCCTATACGCGGAATGCCAAATGATCGAGGTTGTCCTGCGGCTGTACTCGCCGGCTCAGGGAAGTAGTCCCCGTTCTCGATATCAGGTGGATCGTCGACAGGCGAAGGGTCTAGTTCTTGCATTGACAGTATTGAACGGGTGTCGATTGTGTCGACGGCGGACAGGAGACTATCGGTTCTTGTTGGTCTGGCCATGCTGACTATCAAGCAACGACCAGGTCGTTTGATCTTTCGGGATAATGAGTCGGACTTTTGATGCGGCCTGACGTGTGGTTTCGGGAGACAAACAGTACTAAGGAAAGAGAATGCGAGAAACAAAGTGTTAATAAAGTATTAGTGTATTGTCGTATCACATTAAAAAAGACGCCATTCAGCAGACGAGAGTGAGAATGAATTCTGGAGGAGGAGAGGTCAGGGGAATCAAAACAGGAATTGGCTGGCCGTGATTGGTTGCGTCATCCCAGCAGCCACCGAGCTCGCCGATTGGCTGTGCGCCTATACTTGATGTTAGTCGATGTCTGTCAATATTATATATATATATATATATATATATAGATAAATAGATAGATAGTAGAAGTAGAGAGTAGAATATAGAAAAGTTTAGTGTGATAGCTGTTCTAGGCATGGATGCCCTTTCAACTCCTATGAGCTGTGTATAGCAAAAGAGGCCTGATCGACCTCTTATCTTAGCTATCTGATCTGCGGGTAGCCCGACATTTCTTCTGGACATCGACTTTCGACCACACATACTTCCTATTCTACAAGTCGCTTCACTACAAGACGTATAGCGATGGCGCCTGTAAGCATCCATAATCCCACTGACATAGAAGTCTCCAACCGAAAGACTGACCATCCATCAGCGCGGCTTCACAAACCCAGCTCCAAAGGTACTTCATTCCATCGAATCCTCATCCTCCAACAATCCGTTAACCCGCCCTCAAATAGACAGACTCAGCCCGCTCAGCCTTGAGCGCATTCACATGCACTCTCTGCAACAAATCCTACTCCCGCCACCCCGAGTACGAAGCCCACATCGGCTCCTACGACCATCAACATCGCAAACGTCTGCAGGATCTCAAACAACTGTCTCGAGACCCCAATGCGGCGGAGCGAGCGCGCAAGGCGGAACGGAAGGCTGATGCGGAGGCGGGGCTTGTGAGGGTTGATACTGCTGGTACTTCTTCTGCGGCAGCGGCGGGGACAGCAGGGACGACGACAGCAGGAGGGGGAGGGTTTAAGAAAGGCGGATTCAAGAGCTCGTTTACGACTGTCAAGGGACCTGCGGCTTCTGCAGCGAGTACGGCGGCACCGGTAAGGAAGAATGTTCTTGGTGGTGATGACGATGACGATGAGATGGCCGAGAATAAGACAACGTCGACGGCAACGACAAATAGAGCAGATTCGAGAAAACTTGAAACGGATGTCGAGAGTGATACGGATGATGAATACAGAAACGATGATCCAGAGCAGGCTTATTACGATCCATTGAAACCGACTGGCTGTTTTGATGGGTGTGCTGGGGTGAAAGCCGTTTCTGCATGACCCCAGCTTTATTACTTCTTCTTGTATATACTATTCGAACTTCATATGCTCGGAGTCTGGCGTCTGCTAATGATTTACTTTAATTGATTCCCCCAATGGAAAACAAACATAGTCGTACAATTCTAGTATCGGCTAAAGAATAAGTTGACAAAGGAAAAGAAAAGTGCTCTAACAATATGTGACACATGACAAAATTAGATGTTTAGATAGAAGAAAAAAAAAGGTTCTTGTTTCTCTTCTCCTTGTCTACATTAAAGGCGGCTTTTGAAACAAAATTACAGGCGGAGAAGCTTGACGGCCTGGCCGACAATGGTATCAGGCTGAGGGAAGCTCATCTCCTCGAGCTTCTGGGCATATGGAGTGGGCACATCGGCACCGGTGACACGCACGGCAGGAGCAGTCAAGTAGTCGAATCCGTACTCCATGGCGACGGCGAGAAGCTCAGAGCTGACGCCGTACATAGGGAAACCAGACTCAACAGCCATGAAACGGCCGGTCTTCTTGATAGACTTGATGATGGTCTCGACGTCGAGGGGCTTGACGGAACGGAGGTTGATAACTTCGGCGTCAACACCGTATTTCTCCTTGAGCTCAGCAGCGGCCTGGAGGGAGAGACCGACGCATCGGGACAGCGTGACAATGGTCAAATCCTTTCCGGGGCGCTCGATCTTGGCCTTTCCGATGGGGAGGACAAAGTCGCTCTTGCGGGCCTCCTCGCTCATGGGGAAGGACTGTCCGTAGAGAAGCTCGTTCTCGAGGAAGACGACGGGATTGGGGTCACGGATGGAGGCCTTCAACAAACCCTTGGCGTCCTCGGCGCTCCAGGGGGCGACGACCTTCAAACCGGGGATAGCTCCGTACCAGGCGGAGTAGTCTTGCGAGTGCTGGGCAGCGACACCAGCGGCGAAACCGTTGGGACCACGGAAAGTGACGTTGCAGGGCTGGATACCTCCGGACATGTAATGGGTCTTGGCGGCAGAGTTGATGATCTGATCGATGGCTTGCATGGCGAAGTTGAAGGTCATGAATTCACACTATGACAGAACATTAGCATTGCATCAAACGAAAAGAAGGCTGCAGTACTTACAACAGGGTGGAGACCAGCCAAAGCAGCGCCAACGGCCAAACCAGTGAAACCAGCTTCAGTAATGGGAGTGTCAATGACACGCTTGGGTCCGAAACGGTCAAGAAGACCTCGAGTAACCTTGTATCTATCCATGTCTGTAAGCTTTATCCCGCTGAAGGAAATCCGCCCCCCGAAGTCTGTACATACGCTCCATTGTATTGCGCAACCTCCTCTCCCAAAATGAACACCTTCTCGTTGCTTTCCAATTCCTCAGCAAGAGCCTCGTTCAAGGCGTCTCTGACGGTCATCTCTTTGGAAGCCTCGGTGGCATATGTGCGGCGGTTCGAGATGGACTGAGCAGTGGCAGCTGGCAATCGGAAAGCTGGGCGAGAAATCGGGGCTGCGATGCGCGACTGAAGAAGGCGACCAGCAGGTCGGAGAAATCGGGGAGCAGCCATTGCAGCTGATGTGTTGTGTATTAAAAGGGAGATAAAAGGAAGGAAAGAAGACACAACAAGAAGAAATTGAGCGAGAATGGGCAATCAATGCACCCTGGAGCGATGAGTGATGGATTGATGGAATGAAGTTTTGACGAAGGACGGGAAACTATCGGACCGGAACTCTCAGCGAACAAAAAGATTTTGGCGTGTAAAAAATCCGTATGCGGATTACCGTACGGGACCCCGACCGGGCTGGTTGTTGTTGGGATTCCGCTGGGCTCTCCACTCACCGGCGCCTCTCTCGGTGTAGAGCTGCCGTACTGTCCGTACCGTATTTTTGTTATCTTCTCTACTCCGTCTCCGTACTCAACAAACATTGAACAGTCTTGCTCAATTGCTTCATCTGTCCAGCTATATTCACTCTCTACGATTTACTCTTGTACGGTTTTTAACACAGAACGTTCGTCCTCCAACCACACGCCGACCGTATCGACTTGATCCGAGCCCCTCGATATACAAGGAGAGAAGTGTTGGAAGAATCATGCCATGGAATACTCTCTACTGGTCTTGTTTGGAGAAGAAAGGAACGCTCTGCTAGGGACTGGCTGATTAGGTTCTTTTCGTTTGACACATGGTTTAACATAGGAAATCTGCACAGGGGGACGCTGGGAGAACTCTTGTTCATCGTATCCTCGAGGTCGAGATGCACAGGACAAACCTTGTACCTACGTTTTTCGTTTGCGGCCAGACTGTACAGACTCTACCGAGCTACAGCTGAGTAGCTCACTGTAGACACTAAGAAGTAGGAACAGCTGTAGAACGTAGCGAAATGGATGTCAGCAAGCTGGTGAGTCGTGACTCGATCAGCTGCTATCTGCCAGCCAATCAGACGACTCGCAGCTATGTACCTTCCGAGCTTGAGTATCACAACATCGCTCTTCCCTTCTTGATAAACACTTCTTCTACTCATACTACATATAGGAGAGCCTATTCTGTTGTTCAAGCTGATGAGAGCTCTCAACACTACAACTCAGTTGAATTCTTATCAATAAAGGCAGCAGTCAGGATGATTGCACGTAGCTTGCTGCTTGGCGCCGCCCTTCTGACTCTATCTCGGAATGCGCATGCTGCACAGCCTGGATCTGCGAGCCCTTTACCGGCAAAGCTTAGAGATATAACATGGGGGAAGCTCAATTTCTTACACACAACGGACACCCATGGCTGGTTGGCTGGTCATCTACAAGAGTGAGCTGCACATCAATATTCCTGTTGATACACTGGGCTTGACTAACAACAGCTATCTAAGACCGTCATATAGCGCTGACTGGGGCGACTACACCTCATTTGCCTCACGCATGCGCGAGATAGCTGAATCGCAAGGCTCAGATCTACTGGTTATCGATACCGGAGACCGCGTTGAGGGGAACGGTCTCTACGATGCATCAGACCCCAAGGGCAAGTATCTCTACGAGATTCTGAAACAACAACATATCGATCTTCTATCATCTGGAAACCATGAGCTCTATAAGAAGAACACATCAGAAGCAGAGTTTCTCACTACAGTACCCAGTTTCGGAGATAGCTACATTGCTTCTAATATCGATATCATCGACCCTAGCTCTGGGGACTTGGTTCCTTTAGGCCCAAGGTTCAGAAAATTAACGACCAAGGTGCAAGGCTATCGAATCATGGCCTTTGGTTTCTTGTTTGACTTTACTGGAAATTATAACAACACCAGAGTTCAACGGGTTGAAGATACGGTCAAAGAGACGTGGTTTCAGGAAGCCATCCGGGATAACGACGTTGATCTCTTCATTGTTGTGGGGCACGTCCCTGTACGGTCTGAAGAGTACGAAGCAGTTCACAGTGAAATTCGAAACGCGCGGGGAAATATCACTATACAATTCTTCGGCGGCCACTTTCACATCCGTGACTATGCCAGATATGACGCCCAGTCATCTGGCCTGGCCAGTGGTCGTTTTATGGAGACGATAGGATTTCTGTCGATTGACGACGTGAAAAGCTCGACACCAACTTTCAGCAGAAGATATATCGACAACAACCTGTTTTCTTACTACCACCATACCGGTCTCAATGAGACAAGCTTCCCGACGGACCATGGCCGGAATGTATCACAAATGATTCAGCAGGCTAGACATGCACTTGATCTAGACTTTATACATGGTTGCGCGCCTAAAGATCTCTGGGTAGACCGTACTCCATATCCGGGCGACGACAGTATCTACACATGGCTGGAAACCGAGGTTCTCCCCCAATCAATTCGAAATCCTTCTCGTGAAGGAAAGTCAGCTTTCGCCATTGTCAACACTGGCGCTATCAGATTCGACATTTTCAAGGGTCCATTCACCCAGGACTCGACCTTCATCGTCTCGCCATTTACAAGCGGCTTCAACTATATCAAGGATGTTCCATTGTCCACAGCAAAGCGTATAGTAGCTCTTTTGAACGGAGCATCAAAAATTCTGACTGCGTCAGGTTTGAACTCTCACGGTCATTATTGTCCCATGGCTCCGCCGCAACAGTGCGCCTACCAAGCTTCTGATAAGAAAGTCAAACCAGGGATGCAACATTCACTGATGAACCAACAACATGATCAAGCTGTCATTTCGGAATTGGACCCCCAAGTCTTTCCAGGATATACTACAATCGATGATGCAGGTGACGATGGCGACGATACGGTGCACTCCCCTATTGAATTCTACCGCGTGCCAAACGTCATCCAAACGCTAATTCAACCTCCTGGGACTGATCTTTCCGAAGAAGCGACTTTAGTGGATTTGGTTTATGTCGATTTTATTGAGCCGTATATCGCTCTGGCAGCAAAGTTCTCCGGTCTACCTGTAAACCTTCCTGCAGACTCGGCTGTATATATGGAGGGGACAATGACCGAACTCATTCAGGCCTGGATCAAGGAGAACTGGAGGTGTGATATTTCGTAGCATCTGTTATTGAGCAAATATCCTTGAATTCCCAAACAGTTGAGTAGGCGGCATATGTCGAAATCATTATTATACATTCATAGAAGATTAATCAATCGTCGCCCTCATAAACAAAAATCGTCTTCCCACTCCTAAAACCGGAAAGCGTATCCTGAACAGCCTCCACGAGCTCCTTTGATTCCTTGTTATACGTCCATTTGACTTCCTGCACAGGAATATCCTTGAACTTGCCCGCCCGCGTCAACTCAAAGATATCCCGTATTGTAGCCTCCTTGGCCTGCGCATTCTTGTCTCCCCATTTACTAACCCAGAACCCATCAAAGACCAAATTCTTGAAAATGAGCAGTCCCGACGGCAACGCCACGGGTTTTCGCGACATAGCGCCATAAGTCACCAAGTGCGAGTCTGGAGCCAGCACTTTCGCCATAGCAGAAGCATTCTCGCCACCCACGCAGTTCAGCGCGAGACGAATAGGTTGTTTACCATCGTTCGTAAGTTGCTTGACGATATTCCTGAATTCCTTGGACAATAGCTCTGCCTCCGTCACAACAGCCGTTGCCCCTAGGTCTAGCAAGTCCTTTTTGAGAGCTTCAGTCTCCTCTGGGTTCTCCCTCTGGCGAATGACGTTCAATGTCTTGATACCCCATACACGAGCAAGCTGTATAGCCGCACGACCAACACCGCTGTTCGCACCGTTCTGAATCAACCATTCCTCTCCGCTACGCATCCAATCCCAATCGCAGAAATCCTTGATCATGCGATACGCCGTAACGGGATTGACGCTCACAGTGCCCACCTGCAAGGGTGTCAGGCCTTCTTTATCAACTTTGATCAATTGGCCCTCTTCCAATTGGGCATGTGTGCGCCATGTCCCTTGTCCAGTGCGTTTCATAACGACCCAGTCTCCCTTTCTGAGTGATTGGACTTGTGGTCCTGTGGAGAGGACTTCGAAGGCGCCTTCGTTGCCGCCGATGGCGGTCGGCTCGGTTGTGCCCAGGACATTGGTGAAGGCGGGTTTGGCCGGGTAGACGCCTTGGATTTGGTTGATGTCTGCTGGATTGAGGGGGCAGGCGAGGAGGCGGAGGTTGACTTGTGAGCCACCGGGGGGTCCAATGGAGTGTTTGTGCAGTCTTTGGCCAATTAGCCCATGTACCTGTTGTACGAATAGGAGGATGGAATTACTGTAGGACATCTTTTGGCTCTCCGTATTTGGGGTATACGAGAACTTTGGCCTGGGTATAGCCGTATGCAGATATGAATCGTTGTGCTGCTACTCCTGCTTGGTATCCGCCTTGTATGTTTGTTCGAATGAAGGGAGCTCTGGCCGCTTCCATGGAGGCGCGGTATGAGCTTGCAGCTTGACGAATGCTTGGAGCCGACAGCCTCAGAGCTCTAGCTGAGAACATTTTGGATATGTCAGGGCTCTCAATTGGTTTGTAGTTGACTGATTTCAAGAGGGGAGGTTGTAAATCAAAAGTATGCGGAGAGGTTTAAGAGTTAATGACGTACTGTTTAGCACCTCGGGACGGATATTCTCAAGAAAATAATGCGGGCCCGCGGACTTCATCCGAACAACGTTTATTCCGACATCAACAACTTCATCGAGTGTGACTCGTCGCACTCGCAGAGCGTCAATGTCACTGCTCCGCGAAGCTGAAAAATGTATCGCTAATCAGAAGCTCTTTACCGAGCTCAACGCTTTTATTACCCCTCTGCAGAGCTTGGGAAGCTACGCGGATCGTATTCGGGATGCGGATATTCGAAGGGAAAATGGTATTCATCATTGGAACAGACTATCAAAATTCAGATTACTAACTTGTTCTGTTAATAGGATCATCGAAATCCTCCATCGACGGCCGCTTAATCGCCATCAAAGACAACATCTGCACCCGCTCTCTACCCACGACATGCGCTTCTCGCATGCTCGAGAAATTCTCCAGCCCGTTCGATGCAACGGTAATCAAATCCCTGGAAAATGCCGGCGCTATAATCGGCGGAAAGACAAATCTGGATGAGTTTGGGATGGGCTCGCATTCGACGCATTCTCATTTTGGGCCTGTGAAGAATTATTTTGATACTGTGAATGGAGCGGAAAAGTCGCTTTCCGCGGGTGGGAGTTCGGGTGGGAGTGCGGTTGCGGTTGCGACTGATCAGTGTTATGCGTACGTTTCGTCTGGAAGGGGATTGTTTATGGTGTGACACTGATATTTGATAGTGCACTGGGTACGGATACTGGAGGGTCGGTGAGACTGCCTGCTGCGTATACGGGCATCGTTGGTTTCAAGCCTTCCTATGGCCTGATATCTCGCTGGGGAGTGATTGCATACGCCAATTCATTAGATACAGTCGGTATCCTCGCTAAGAAGACATCGACCGTCCGGGAAGTCTTCAACGTCCTAAATCATCACGATCGGCATGATCCCACCAGCCTATCCTCCGCCACACGCTCCCGAATATCCAACGCCGTATCACAACTCCACTCCTCAACCCGTCTATCCTCTCGCCCTCTCCGCATCGGCGTCCCCATCGAATACAATCTAACCGAAATGACCTCCCCCGTCCACACAGCCTGGCTCTCAGCCCTCCGCACCCTCGAAAACCAAGGCCATACCTTGCACCCAATCTCCCTCCCCTCCACAAAACACGCTTTATCAGCCTACTACATCCTCGCACCGGCAGAAGCATCCTCCAATCTCGCCAAATACGACGGCATCAGATACGGCACCCGCGCAGACGGGCCTGACAAAGGCGAAGAAGGCTCAAACGATTATCTATACGCGCGCACCCGCGGCGCAGGATTCGGCGATGAAGTCCGTCGACGTATTTTGTTGGGCTCATTCAGTCTCAGCGCCGACGCAATGGACAACTACTTCATCCAGGCACAACGAGTGCGACGCCTAGTACAAACCGATTTCGACTACGTCTTTGCATTGAAGAATCCACTTGGCGATGACGCCGAGGTTGAGAATCGGCCCGAAACTCCGGAGGGGGTAAAAGTGGATGTTATCGTAGGACCGACTACGGCCTCACTGCCCCCGAGTTTGGCGTCTGTTACGGGAGATGAGGATGCGGCTGTGTCGGCGCCGTTGCATTCGTACGTCACGGATGTGTGTACTGTGCCGGCGAGTTTGGCGGGGTTGCCGGCTGTGTCGGTGCCTGTTTCTACTGGTAGTTCTACGACTGGTGATGGGAATCTGGAGTTCAATAAAGTTGGGATTCAGATAATTGGACAGTACGGCGACGACGACCTTGTTTTGAGAGTCGCGGAATTGTTGGAAGAAGTCGAGGAGAGTTCCAAATAGCCTTTCTACCATCAAAGGCTAGTGTGTAAGATTCGAAGATGTACGAGTACGTTGATTTGAGATACCATAGATTTATTATCATTAAAGCAAGACTCTATCGTTCAATTCTGCATCATTTTCTAGAGATAACTGCCTAAGTCATATCGACATCCTCATTATGCTGTCCAAGTGCAGCCGCCGACTCAAGACCAGACATGAGATGATCCTCGTTCCCATTTGTATCAGTACCCTGCGTCCCTACATTTACAGTAACAGTAGGCGGAGCATCAGTCGCCGACATGGCGGCTTGATACACAGCGCCAACGCCCTGTTGCACAACGTTCACGGTGTGCTGGCCGGTTGCAGGCATAACCGTTGATGAAGACCCGCTAACGAGTTCGGTGCTAATCACCGTCGGAGCAGCAGTATTCGCAGACGCGTTGCCGGGACTAGGACGAGCGTTTTTAGCCGTTTGTTTCGTGGTGCCGGTGTTATTCGCGCCCCTGAGAGTATTGTCGGCATCTGTACTTTCACTTCCCCATAACATCATGGCTTCGATTTCGTCAATCATGTCGGCCACGATATCTTCAACAATTTGATCATTGAATCGTTCGCCAAAGGGCTTTACAACAATTGTTTCCTCCTGAGTTTTCTGATCTTCATTTGTTTCCTCTTTTATATCGTCCGCTCCCGCAACTGGCGGAGGACCAAACCACCACGGAGGCTCAAATCTGCATTCCACAGCTCCGCCACCGTAGCAGCTAACTGTAGGGAAATACCCAATCATGCCATCATCCGCATTCTCTCGCTCACCAATCCCCAAATTATTGGTGCCGTTGGTGAGTCGACTAGCTGGCGGTAAAAAGGCAAAGAGTTCTTTGAAAGGTGTACCCATCTTCACGCCGTTTTTGAATATGGTGATACTCGAACCGGGAAGAGTGCGAAGCGATGGGTCTTCGCTGTTGAATGGAGAAGGGGGCCCAAATGTAGGGGTCTCTTTCAAGTTGAAAGCATAGTCGCGGAGTTGTTTTGAGGGGTATATATTAGATTGTTGCCAGCAGAAATCCGATTTGAGGTGGAAAGGTACTCTGTCTCGAATGAAGTTTGTAACTGTGGGAGATTTAGTGGACTGTTTTTCAGAGGATGGGTCGTATGTTCCCTCGACGACCTTTTTGTGGACTGATAAAGGAGGTAGTGTGATGAGTAAACCGATAACATCTCCCTCAGCGATATTCTCTCCTTTGTCGAAGAAGTGTTCACAGCGCATGCGATTAATAACCTCCCCGTTCACATCGCGTATACCGTATCCATAACAGTCAACGCCGACATTGACGTCTAATTCTGCCTCTCGTCGCGCAAATCCAAGCCGGACATGGCCTCTTGAAGGCGCGGTGGAAGAAGTATTTCCCTCAGTCGCCGTAGGTTGCGGATCTCTCACAATACCACTAATCACTTTCGCTTCGTAATAATATGCGCCTTCTCGTGCGCAAACGTTCGCTCGAGCAGAATGCCATGCATCAGTCGTCGTAACTGCTAGACCGTCTTTCGTAAACGCAATAGCCGAGGGTGAATCCTCAAAACTGAAACGAGCATGATAAGGCGCTAAGTCGGTTTGTCGATATTTTATATTCATAAACTTCGGATCGGAAATGGCATAACTATATCGAAACCCGTTCTTATTGGTAAGTTTGTCAACCACCTCGTAAAAATCCCAGCTCTGCCCTATAACGTCGGACGACTTCCTACACACGAAATTCATCTGTCTCGGTTGTGGTGGGTATAAATCCGACGTTCGAGGTTCAGCCAGCAGTGCCGGTCGAAGCATAGACAACAGATTAGACGGTCTCCCCGAAGCTGCCGCCGCAAGAGCTGCTTTCTTGCGAGGAGGCGGCGCAGCGACATCTGTGTCGAGTCCCTTGGCCTCACGTTTTTTGCGACTGTCTCGTTTGTTTCGTTTGGATCGTTGTTCGACTGTGGTGGCAGGGATGCTAGGTGCAGGCGAGGCTTTGGCGGTTTGTGCATCGGCTATGGTTGGGACGCTTGGAGCTGGGGAATTGATCCCTGACGAGGCAGCTGAGGAGCCGATGCCGTGCTGGGTTGACGCCATGGCCGATGAGTATATCGGGTGAGTGAACTTGTTTCGGATTGAAGCAAAGATCTATAGTCAAAACTTCGCTATGGTGAGAGATAGCATCTGTGTATATTTCCAAGGACGTTCTTATAGCTTCTAATCAGCTCCACGCATAAAGCGTCCTCGCGCAGTAAACTCCTTCGAAAAGAGGCTTCGGAGCAAGAGACGCTTCGCGAGTCCTCGCTACTGAGACTGATTGGTAGTATAAAATTTCGATATAATCAATCGAGGTTTTTCAACAGTACTTTCGGCGAGAACAGTTGTCTTGAGTGTGTAAATGAGGTATCTGTTGGATTGCGACTTCCAAGGCTTGAATTTCTGGAATGATGAGCATCTCCGGCGGCTGGCGGTGATCTTGTTGACAGTCAAATTGCCGGCAGAATGTTTCTTGGCAGACTAAGACGGTGGAATGAAGGCAGGCTAGGCTCGAAGAGGCTCAACCTTCCACTTTGGGCATAGAATTCCAAAAGAGGAAATTAGCTTTGGGGTGGGTTTTGAAGGGCGATAGCTCGGTAAGAAACGAACAGGCGATGTTGGTGTGGGACTGTACCTGATTACAGAGAGATGGCTTCCCTCCAGATAAGATATTGCACTCGTAATATGTGTACATTCAATGACTCGTGCTATAGGAAGAACCGAATCGAATGGCCCAACGTCCCCCCTTCACAAACCTTTCCAAGATGGCGGTTCCAGTCCTATTTCAAGTCAGTCACTTTAAAAGGTGAGAAAGGCAATCTTTATATAGGTTCTTATTCTCATCGTTGTCTGCTAGATCCAAAATGTGAGCTTTCAACCATTTGTCAACATACCTGGTAACACTTGGATTTGTAAATAGAACTTTACGAACAGGAATTGACGAGTTTGTGTGCCTTTTTTGCTTTTAGGCCGTTGATAATACGCGTAGGCCGCTGATGAAACCCTGGAGTTGATCCTGTGATTGATTTAGCTCGAACACTCAATCCAAATAGTTTCAGCCCTCCTTCACGTCCTCTGCCTCTATCTACGTATGCAGTGAGGAAATATATGGTCGTAGTATCTCCTCTCATAATATCCTCCCATATTAGGATCATCTTGTGGTAAATCAAGAGAATGATTGGGCAGCAATGGCTCGAGACGTATGCTTGTAGTGGTACACATGAACAGCACCTTGAGAACTGGAGCTCACAGTTTATGATGTTTATTGACATTGAGTTCCGCGATCATTTGGCATAGTTGCTGAACGAGGATTTTGAACTGTTCAGGAGGCGTTCTTCCCTCAATCACAGTGATGCCATCAATCAAAATGAATGTAGATGGACGCGTTGAGTTCAAGACCAACATGTACAGTAGATAATATACATAGAAAACTTATATCGTTTGACAGCAGATTGTTGACAAATCTCTCGTCGAAGCAAAGGGGAAAGACCGCTCGGTTGTCAGAAAGTAATTCCGCGTTCAAACAGCGCAGTGCTCCTGCCAATCCCTGTAAAGACCATCGAAAGCAATATGCTGGCCACATAGATGAAATAGGCGAAGAATGTTGGAATCCTGGGCTAGTTTGCTGTGTATAATTCCGGTGATGTAGCTTCATTTTCAGAACCAGTTGCCATCTTTTCGTTGACTAGTAGCATAGAAGAAGCATTTGAATAATGAAAACTCCAAAATTTGTCATATTCCAGTAACGTCAAGGCGCGGCCGAGGGAAGCTGCAGATGATCTCTGCTCGGCTTCTGCTACAGCCCGGTTCATGTCCCTCTGGACATGATTAGGGTCCACGGCGAGTTTCTCCAACGACTCTTTTTCATCATAGCTGGGCATATCGTCGGTCATGACTTAGTGTAGTCCCTGTTGTATTTTTCGTTAGTACTCAACACTGTATTTTTGGATATTTATCATACCTACAACATTCACACGCAATTGCCGTGCTTTATAGGGGTGATTGAATACTTTTGGTGAACTTGGAAAACCGGCCTGTTCCGGAGTATTCGATATTGACATCGAGAACTTGAGTTCAACTGTCTTTTCTGAACAGACCCTTGCCGGAAGAGAGGCTTTATAACCTTTGTTGTGGAGTCATCAAGTAGTGATTCATACGAAGCTTAATTCATCTTCATATCATCATGGCCTCTTCGCCGTCGATATCCTAAAGACCGGGAAGTCTCAAAGTTGCTAGTCAGAAACCTTGACCATTGCTATTGGATCCTCGATATGCATTTTCCTGCCCGACCACTCTCTTATTGATCCAGATTTCCATCGTAGTAGCTATACCTAAATATTGGTTAGTTATGTACATCGGCCACTCGATGCTGTCAGAATAGCAAAGAGCCTTTCCTGGACAAGGGCAGATCCGTAACTACTGTTTTTTGCGACGGTACCCTAGTTGAGACTTGTACATCTTGTCACCGTTCTTCCTAAAAATGGCGATAGTTGTAGGAGCAGTCAAGTGATGTATGTAGAAGAGAGATAAATTAGCGGGGATCTGATAAGCTCGATCTTATCAGCGTATCGCACAGACCAGACCGCCACGGCAGAAAAAAATAATTTATTCTCACAACTACAACACTCTAACAAACTCAACGAAACGAATGGGCAGCTAGACACTGATTTTACAAAAATCAGCCACGATACATACAGAGAAACAGAAATGCCCAAAGCAACCACACCCTCCCGCTCCACCGGGCGCAGACACAACCCCCTCGCCGACGACATCCTCTCCACCAACCAGGTCCGAACGAGCACAAAACCCAGCAAGAAACGATCCCACAAGTCTGCTGATGACGACGACGACGATGAGACCGTAAACAGAAAAGAAGGATTCATAGACGCCAAAGCGTCGCGCAAGATTCTACAGATTGGGCAGGATCTGGCCGAGGAAGACGCTGCGGAGCAACGGAAAATTTTGGATGAGGCGGGCGCGGGTCAGCAACATAATAAGGCGTTTGATTATTCGACGAGGTTTGGAGATGAGGGTGATTATATCTCGGAGGATGAAGATAAATTCGAGGAGGGGGATTGGGAGGATGAGGATCTTGACAGAGGGGTATGTTTAACCTCACTGATTGATTGAACATGGATTGACTGACTGACTGGGATGTAGGAGGTCGACCCGACTGATTTGGACATGTTTAATAAATTCATCCCCGCCGGCGACCAAGATCCCATTTTCGATCCGAGCGAAGAAGGCGAAGAAGGTTCGGGAGTGAATCTGGCGGATTTGATTTTGCAAAAGATCGCGGCGTATGAAGCGAACCAGTCTGGTGAGGGTCAAGACATCAAAGGAGGTGGTGCGCCGGAGGATGCTGTACAGATACCTGCGAAAGCATTGGAAGTATATGAAAAGTATGTCTTACTTATCTTTGCCACATGACAACTATCTAATGATTGTACAGAGTCGGCATGATTCTTTCTCGGTATAAATCAGGACCTCTCCCCAAACCATTCAAAATTCTACCCACGTTACCGCAATGGCCTACACTTCTCGATATTACGCGACCTGATGCATGGACACCCAACGCCGTCTACGCCGGAACGAGGATATTCATTTCTTCAAAACCGGCGATTGCGCAACAGTTCATCAACATGGTGCTCTTCGAACGGGTGCGCGATGAGATTCACGAAACGCGCAAACTTAACGTGCACGTCTACAATGCGTTGAAGAAGGCACTTTACAAACCGGCCTGTTTCTTCAAGGGTTTACTCTTTCCGCTCATCGCTACTGGAACATGCACACTACGAGAAGCGCATATTGTCTCGTCGGTTATCGCGCGCGTGTCAATCCCGGTGCTGCACTCAGCTGCTGCATTACTACGATTATGCGAAATCGCAGCGGAACAAACATCCGCCTCACTCTCATCCGAAGGCACGGGCGCAACCAACATGTTCATCCGCGTCTTCCTCGAAAAGAAGTACGCCTTGCCGTACAAAGTCATTGACGCACTCGTCTTTCACTTTCTCCGTTTCCGCGCCATGGACAACGTCGAAGACAGCATGATGGTTGACGGCGCGGGTCGCCAGCCATCAGCAGCAGCGGCAATGAACTACAAACTTCCCGTGTTATGGCACCAGTCCCTTCTCGTCTTTGCGCAGCGATACAGGAACGATATCACCGAAGACCAGCGCGAGGCTCTGCTTGACTTGCTGCTCGTGCGCGGCCACAAGGAGATTGGACCCGAGGTTCGACGAGAGTTGCTCGCGGGACGAGGAAGAGGTGTGGTTGTTCCCAGCGAAGAATCTGCCGCAGCCGCGGCTGCGGGCGACGATACCATGGACGTCGAGATGTAATCTTTTTTAGTTATACATAGAAATGTTCAAAGTTCAAAGACGTTGACGATTTTTCTTTGTTGATCAAGAAACTTCCAAGGCTGGAAGTTATGTCATGTTGGTTGGTTGGTTTATCGGCGTTGGGTTCTTACTTTTTTTTTTCTTTTGGCAGATCAATTCATGAAAATCTCCTTTAAAGAGTCAGCAATCCTACCATGACCTCACAATGTGCGTTAGTTGATTCTATAATTGTTCTTCGAGTCTGGAAGAGAGTAGATACTCGCCGACGGATCGAGCTGATGACTCGCTGCAGCGAATGGTGGGATGATATTCGCCGCTAGTTGATGCAAGTCACCACGCTGACCTACTATGAGTATGTACTATGTACTATGTAGTATGTACACTATCCTTAGTACATACTTAGTTACTACTACACTCTAGAGCCGGCGGTCCTTGAGCCATGTTCTAGCATTGATTGCGGAGTATGTACTAGTACTAAGTACTCGGAATGTAGTTCTCGCGAAACGGGCATTAACCATCAATGAAACGGACAAACTTATTCAATAATATCAATATTGAGGGGTAACGCCCCTTGGAGTCACGGAGTATAGGTCTAGATGCAGGAGTCAGGTCCATCCCTGCGTTCCGTTGATGATCGGTGCTACGTATCTCGAAGGACGCACATCATGGTCTGTGAGGTTGGACGTGTAACGCTGCTAAAACGACGTACGTACTCCATGGACCCATTCTAATTAATTATAATTTATTACCATTCCATTCCATACTCCGCTCCGTAGACGAGAAGGATTGCGTGGGGCCTGTGTCAGCCGTTGATTCAGGTTGTTCGACTTGGTGCGTTGCTACATACGTAGTACTCCGTACGGAGATTTCGTTGAAAGATTTTTCATCATGAGTCGAGGTTCTCATTCAGCAGAGGTTGCAATCGTAACAAGGGAGAAAGCCGACAATCCGACATTATTTGACATTATTTGACAAAATTAATGATAATACATAATCATTAATTTAGTTAATGTATGTGCGGAGGATGGAGACAGAGAGAAAGGGATGGATGAGACAGCGACATTGCGCGGCGGGGGAAGTACAAGACTACAAGTAACTAAGTACTAGTAAGTAGTAAGTACTAAGTAGTAAGTACTAGTAAGTAGTAAGTACTAAGTAGTAAGTACTAAGTAGTAAGTACTAAGTACTAGTAAGTAGGGCCACTCCGCAGTTGCCTCGCCCCCCTGCAGAGTGTGCCCGGCCTGGCTGCTGATTGGCTGGATGCCACTGGATGGCCCCCTGGGAGAGACACCGGAGAGACACCCGTCACGTGACGAGCAACAGGCCACGGTGTCCTTATAAGCGTGGCTGCCTGCCCGCGCTGGATGGAGTTGGCTCCTCGATTAGTTAGTTATACGGTTATACCAAAGAACACCTGGCCTTTCTCTGTCTCGACGTCACCGGAGCGGCTCTGGATTCACTTGGACATCCGACTCAGAGAACTATCTCACACATCCAACTCCAGTGATCTATGACTGCTCTGGACGACTACCACTACACTACACCATCACATACCAGTCATCACTTGAAACGAAATGGACAACCTCATGTCACCGATGGACATGCTTCGGGACTCCACTCCCATGGATGTCCCCCAGCTCACCATCTCCCCGGCAGACACATCGCTTGATGCGTCGTCGCCGCCGCCGCCCGAGATCAAGGTGGAAGAGACCACGACGGAAGAAAAGAAGCCCGTCAAAAAGAGAAAATCATGGGGCCAGGAACTACCCACCCCAAAGACCAACCTCCCTCCCAGGTTTGTATGCCTCCCGAAGAGGCCATGACACCACTTGCTGACGGTCGTAGAAAACGAGCCAAAACTGAAGACGAAAAAGAACAACGCCGTATTGAGCGCGTCCTCCGAAACAGAGCCGCGGCACAAACTTCCCGAGAACGAAAACGTCTCGAAGTAGAAAAACTGGAAGGCGAGAAACAGAAAATGGAACAACAGAATCAGTTCTTGTTGCAGCGACTCGCGCAGATGGAAGCGGAAAACAACCGCCTCAATCGCCAAGTCGCGCAACTGTCCGCTGAGATCCGTGGTTCCCGCGGCACAACTCCCATGACCGTGATCGACACCGCCTCTCCCACACTTACTCCCACTCTATTCAAACGCGAAGGGGAGGACTTCTCCATGGACAAGATCCCCTTCCCCACTCCCTCCATATCCGACTACTCCCCAAGCCTCAAGCTGGAAGATCTGGCTGAATCCGCCGACATGACACAACATCCTGCAGCGGTGTTGTGCGACCTGCAGTGTCAGTCGAAGGATTCGAAGGATCTTCCGCCGGCAACCCCCTATTCGTCGATCTGGAACAACCGTCTTCAACAAATGGTGGCGCTACAGCTCCTCTTTCTGACGATGACTTCCGCCGCCTATTCAACAGTGATTCTCCCTCTGAGTCAGATTCTGAACTCCATGAAAGCGGGCTCCCCTTTGACCTTTTCGACGGAGGAGACGTATCGGCATTTGCCTTTGATTCATTGGTTGATTTCGACCCCGACCCTGTCGTCGGCCTCGATGACCTCGTCGACTCATCGATCGGTCTTTCGGATGAGAGTGCTCACTCGACTTCTGGCATGCAGCCCAGCCTTGGCGCGTCCACTTCGCGATGCGACGGGCAAAGCATTGCAGCTAGCGGTTGAAGCAACTCTGAGAAAGACTGATTGTGAAGTTGAGGGGCTTGAGACGACGCCGAGTTGGGAGTCGTTGTTGACGATGGCCTGGGCTATTGATTCGATACAATCCAACCGACTGAAGGTCAAGAGCAAGGGGCAGAGGGCGCTATCGCGCAAAATGAAACGAACTGGCATGCGGAGTTTGGGAGTTATGGGAATGTATCAGAAGCCTAGAGCTTAAGTGTACACTATTGAATCTTGATTGAACCATTCATTATTATTCATTCGTAGCTGTAATATGTAGTGTATCCGTAGTGTAAGAACTTATGCCTGGCTGAATAGTTAGCCATTAGTCAGTTCAACTATGTTAGCAGAGGCAGCAAGATAAGCCTAGTATGTAGTTTGCCGCCGACCCGCCCCCGCTCATCTTTCACTCTGGACATCAACTATCAACCTATACCACTACCACTACCACTCATCACAACAAATAATAACCTGTCTATACACCAGTCAAAATGCCAGTCCGAGACCCCATCTTCGAAGCCCGCACAAATGTCAAGGTATTTCTCTCCTCCCCTGCCGCACCATTCTCATCAATACTAACCAGGTATATGGGATAGCTGCATTCCAATCGCCTCAAAAAAGAAGCCCTCCGAGCCGAAGCAACTTACAAATCGGAAAAGGCCAAAGCCGACAAAGCCATGAAAAACCGCGAATTCCAAATCGCGCGCATCCACGCCGGCTCCGCCGTGCGCGAGAAGAAGCGACAGGTCAACCTCAAAGCCGAAGCTGCGCGGGCAGACGTCATCATCAATGAACTGAAAGCCGCGCAGTCGACGCGCGACACATCGCGGACGCTGGCGTTGGCGTCGAGGGGTCTTGACGCGGCAAGTAAGAGCGTGAATTTGGAGCATTTATTGGCGCATGCGAATAATTTCCTGGCCCGGAGCGAAGATTTCAAGATTGCGTCCAATGCGATTTCGGATGTGGCGCAGGGCGTGTCGCAGCAAGAGTACGGTGCGGAGGGAGAGTCGGAGGTTGATAAGATGATGGAGCAGTTGGCGGATGATGCGGGTGTGGATTTGAGGAATGCGCTTGATGCGGAGACTGCTGCTGCGCCGAAGGAAGAGGTTAAAGAGCGTGCGCCTGCAGGTAAGGCTGTGGATGCGGAGGTCGAGGATGCGTTGGGTGCGAGGTTGAGGGCGCTCAGGGCTACGGGGTGATGTGCCTTCCTACATTGATTCTGGCTTTAATGTTTGTCTGCTTGCAACGTTCATTCTCGGAGTTGTTTGGGCTGTTATGATATGACATGTTATAGCGTATTTGAGTTATATTTGGTTTGAGATATATGATACGAGTCTATCTTTGTTCGTGTGCTGTGACTGAATGATACTTGGAGCAAGTCACAATAATAGTGCGCTGTGCCTCGTTGCCTAGACATAGACTCATCCAGTTACTCACGAAGGAAATTAACCAGCATAGTCCATACGATATCCCCTGGGTAGACTACTATCGCATATCAGTTGCACGGCGTGTCTGCCTCGGATTTAAAAGTATCGCTACCTACCGATTGGGCAATCCAGTCCGATTTCTCGGGCATATCAAAACTTTTCCCGGCACGAACACCGACTTTTCCAACGATATAAGCCTGATAGATTCCCTCGATATCCTAGCTTTTCTTAATGAATATCAATAATAAATAAATAAAATACAGCACCGCTATCGAGTCCAACAAAATGCTCCAATCAATCCTCCGCGAACTAGGCCTCATATCGCTATACAACTCCCCCCTCGACACAAAACTGCTCTGCTCGCAACGCTTCGTGCGCCTATTCGCGTACGGCGGCTCAACGCTCATCCTCGCCTCTTTCTTGTCGGCGCTCGGAATATCCGATGATCGAATCGGATTGTTCATGACGCTGACGCTGGTGGGCGATGTCGTGATCAGTTTCTTTTTGACCTTGTTTGCGGATCGGCTAGGACGCAAAGCGGTGTTGTTGTTGGGGTCGGCGTTGATGTGTGGCAGTGGTGTTGTGTTTGCACTTTCCGGGAATTTTTGGGTGTTGTTGCTTGCGGCTGTGGTAGGGGTTATTAGTCCTGGGTATTTTATTTTCTTCGCATTTTTCTACTGTTATGAATATTGCTGACGAGTTGATAGAGGAAATGAAATAGGCCCCTTCCGCGCCGTCGAGGAATCCACTATTGCCCATCTCACAGCCAAAGAGCACATGAGCGATATCTACGCCTGGTACTCGCTGATCGGCACCGCGGGCACGGCGCTGGGCATGATGGTGTGCGGATGGGTCATGTCGATACTGCAAGATACCAAGCAGTGGGATTTTGTGCCTGCGTGTCGCGTTGTGTTTGTTGTGTATGCGGCTGTTGGTGCGGTTAAATTCTTGCTTACGATGGGATTGAGTAAGAGCGTTGAAGTTCAGACGAAGAAGAAAAAGAAAGACACGACCGCCAGCAATGAGACGGATCCGTTGTTGGCGTCTACTGCCCAAGAAGAAACTGTCGTCACGCCGAAGCAGAGAAAACTCTTCTTCCTACCTGGCGTCGAAGCCGAGCTTGTCGGGCTGGTGATCAGTCTCTTACTCCTTTTCGGCCTCGACTCATTCGGCTCATCACTAGCTTCCTTGTACGTTTCCCACTCTACCAATATTGCTTGTTGATTCCCTACTGACAAATACCAGATCGTGGATAACATACTACTTTCGCCGCAAATTCGGCATGTCAGACGGCGAACTCGGCTCACTGTTCAGCATCACCAGCATCATCCAAGCAACCTCCATGCTCCTCGCGTCCAGCATCGCAAAACGCTTCGGCAACGTCCGCACCATGGTCTTTACGCACTTACCTTCCTGCATCTTCTTAGCTACAATGTCCCTCCCCAACTCTCTACCGTTAGCAATGACGCTCCTGATCGGACGAGCATGTACCCAAAACATGGACGTTGCGCCGAGAGCGGCGTTTTTGGCGGAGGCGTTACCCGCCGAGCAGCGCACGGCGATTATGGGTACAATCAATGTGGTCAAGACGACTGCTTCGAGTTTGGCGCCGTTGATGACGGGTGTGTTGTCCTCTGGGGGGAAGTTGTGGGTTTCGTTTGTGGTGGCGGGTTGTTTGAAGATTGTGTATGATTTGGGTATTTTGGTTACTTTTGGAGGGATGGAGAGGGAGAATCGGAGGAAGGCGAGGGCTGCTGAGGAGGGTCAGGATGCTTGATAGCATCATCTTAGAGGTTTACGAGCATATAGTATATAGTATATAGTATATAGTATATAGTATATAGTATATAGTATATAGTATATTGAGGTAAATGTAGGATGATTCATGTATACATGAAAATGCATGTAAATCGTCTGCCATAAGAAGTATATAATCTCCGCCCTCTGATTGGTCGATCTACAACCACCTCATGCCATATCCATGACCTCACCCAACTACATCCCACATCTCGCTCAATCTTGACTTCTTCATCTTTTCATCCAGTTCATCAAGAGTTTCAAACTCTTACTCGCTCTTACCCGATCACGAAACCAATTGCATTTCGTCGTTCGCGCATGCAATCCATCATCTCCATCGCTCCACTACGACGGACCTACTCGGGTTAAGTGTACGCCGTGAACGCGTAAGCATCCCCTGTCTCTAGTACCATAGCAGCCCCGACTGAATCGATTCTGTAAAACTTAGTGAAGGATTGGAAAGTGTCTGCCTAAACTTGATTCACTGATCTATATCAGTCATCAAGGGTGTTGTTATTGGCCACGATTCGGGAAAGGTCAATACGTAAGCTGATCTGACGTATAACTCCGCCTACGACTACTAAGCTAGTCTTGAGACAGGCTCAGAGGCTTGATTTGATTTACTTCGATTAATTCTGCTTTATTCATCACGGTTGTTTGGATAGTGGAAGATAGACGGCAACATGAAGACGGCAGTGTTACTTTCAGCGGCCTCGTTGGCGGCTGCGTTCGTGATTCCTGGGAATGATCAGCAGCTTCTCGCGGCTTTGTCCAAGGATGCTACCGGTAATGCGCCGGCTGCTCCTGCTGAGGAGGTAGCCCGACTTGAGCAACCAGAACAGAAACTCGGTCATCATTACGACGACACCGACGGATATGAGCAAGGTGGATATTTAGTTGGAGCCGCTGGGAATGATGGCTTGAAGCAGAAGTGGAATGGTGTTGCTGGGTTTGCGGAGGGATTGGAGAGGAGTGTGCAGCATTTTGAGGAGATGGATTTGGAGTGGCTGGTGAGGTCGGATGCGCATTTTTTTGGACGGGAGAGGGAGATGAAGGAGAAGAAGGATAAGCAGAAGCATGCCAAGGGAAAGAAACACAGCGATGATGACAAACACTCTAAAGGCAAGCATCATAAAGATGAGAAGCACGCCAAGGGAAAACACCACAAGGATGAGCATGCTGCAGAGCATGAAGTGGACGAGTTTGATATCCCCGAATGCCCTCATCATGCCGGTTTCCTCCCCCATGGAAACCGTCCTGGCTTCTTCTCCAAGACCATCGGTCAACTGAAGCACATGCTCGGCTTTCCTGTCCCAAAGTTTGAGGATGGTCCTGACGGTCCTGAACTTCCCCATGGACATCCGCACGGCCCTCACCATGGTCACCACCACGACCGAACAAACAGCACCATCTACGAGAAAATCTCCAAGAGCCACCACACCCGCATCTTCACACGCATAATCAACAAATACGATGAAGTAGTGAAAATCCTCAACTCAACCTCCGCCACCAACTACACTGTCTTTGTGCCTATTGATGCTGCATTCGAGGGTATCCGCCACCCGCACCACAACATCAGCAAAGAAGCGATCTTGCATTGGCTCCAATATCATATATCGCCTGAAGTCTTCACTGCCCACGACTTTTTTAATGTCCAGACTGTGCCGACTCTCAGACATGAGGAGACGGAGAGCAAGTTCCCGCAGCGTATCAGTACCTCATTGACCCCGAAAGGATTGACGTTGAACTTTCATTCGCACGTCATTCGTGCTGACATCGTACGCCCCCCTGTGCCCAATTGAAATAAATACAGACTGACGAAGATAGCATGCCACAAACGGCGTAATCCACGCAATCGACAAACTCCTCATGCCCGCCCTCTCCGCCAAGACCGTCGTTGAGCTCGTCCCCTCGCTCTTCAGCACTCTGGACCTGGCACTCATCAAGACCGGCCTGATCGACAAATTCGACCCATCAACCACCAAGATCGGGGGCACATTCTTTGCGCCTACGAACCGGGCATTCGCAAAACTGCCGGCGAAGGTCAATGCGTTCCTGTTCAGCCCGGCGGGCCAGAAGTATCTCAAGGCGTTGTTGAAGTATCACCTCGTGCCCGGCCATACCGTCTTTACAGATGCGTATTACAAAGCCAAGTCTGACGATGGCGAGGAACGAGGTCTCATCGCTAAGAAACATGTATGTCCCTAACCCCAGTCTATAATCTCACCGCAAAACTGATATGAGAGATAGTTCGACCTCCCAACAGCCCTCGACAACAAGCCCGTCTCCATTGACATCCGCAGCTTCCATCGTTGGACCTTGATGACAGTCAACAAACACACACCCGTCTCAGTTGCAAATGTCCCCGTCAAGGAGGGTGTCATTCACCTGGTGTCGTCCCTTCTGATTCCGCCCCATAAGCATAAATGCGAAGAATCTGATGCTGATGAACTCAGCGTCTATGAACTAATGGAACGATTGGACCCGTATGTCGAGTAATCGACCATTCACTTTTTAACATTGAGATTTGATACATTCTCTCCCTTTTTTTCTTTTCTACTTAACTCTGACATTGACCCATACGACACGGTTGTTCCATTTCATCACCTTTTTTTTTCCCTTTCCTACATTTGATGACGTTTGTCGACCAGACTGATTTCCTATTTTATTTATGCTGTGATATATTTGATAATTTTGGATTATAGTCATATTTTTATATATAAAGATTGGGTTTGATTCTATTCAGTCTATCTTAAATATAGATGAAAGAAGAGTCAAGAGCATAGACTTGATGATACATCGTCGTACAAGGTTCGAGCAGGGCTGATCCCAAGACTTCCTTCGTCATTTGTCGCAAATGGTCCGATCCAGTCTCTGGTGACTGGTGATACCAACTTGCTCGAGCTTGGTATTTGCTTAACCGGACTCGGCTTCTGCATGGGGTGAACATGGTCAAAGTCCAGGTTCCGATATGAAATGTTTCTGCCAACTTCCGAGGGGAGTCTTTCAAGAAACCCGCTGCTTCTTCCCCGCATCAAACACATTCGCACCTGTAGCGCCAGTAAATTTCCGCTTCTTCTGCTCCATCGCTTCCATTTCGCGTCTCATAATCATTTCTTGCTGCGACACTTTCTGCTGTTGCGGGACAAAAGCCGATTTCTTGACGGTTGCAAATGCATTCGATGGTTTGACTCCAGACGGTTTCGTGGCGAATATGTTTTTCCGTTTTGCGGTGGACGCCGAGAAGGAGATTGCTGTTTTCGCGGGTGCAGCTTCCTCAGACTTTCCCTCCGTCTTTTGATCAACCGGAGATCCTTCTTGGGGAGGCGTAGTAGTCTTCGCGCCAAAACTAAGCTTGACCTTTTCACCTTCTTTTCTTTCCAGTATCCCCTCCTCCTCCTTTTTTGTCTCCTCATTCTTATCAGCAGCGGCAGCCGCCTTCCGCGCCCTCTCAACCTGCTCCCTAATCAACTTCTGCTCCCTCTCCTCATCACCCTTATCCTGCCTCTCCTTCCTCAACACCGCCTCCCTCCTCTTCAACGTCTCGGGCCGATTATCAATCCAACTAATAAAAAGCCCCTTCTCCGTCTCCTCCACTCTCGCAATCCCCTCCCGCCCCAAATGAGCCGCAAACTGCGTCAAACTCGTCCATTTCGTCGCATTCATATGCGTATGACTCTTATTACTAATAACCTGCTGATAGAAATGGTTCACGTGCACCTTTTTCTCGCCATGCGTGGTGCGCAGCAACTCGACGAATTCGCGCTGAAACTCGGCCGAGTATTTGTCGATGGTGGCTTTGGAGTTTTCGCCGATGAGCAGCATTTGGCGCACGTGCGATTCGCTTTGGACGTGGCATTTGAACCCGTTTTCGTCGCGGCAGGCCTTTTCGCAGGGCTGGCAGTACCATCTGAGGCGTGTGAGACCTTTTGACTTGATCTTGTTGCTGATTGCTTTGGTGGAACCGGCTTCGGCGCGAGGCATTTTGGCGGTTGTTGTTGTTTTGAAAGATGGAGACGAGGTTGTTGTGAGAAGAAGTTATGCGACAGACAGAGAAAGATGTGGAGTTGGCGGATGTGGCACGTGCTTACTTTGCCATCTGCTGTATGATTGGTTCGGAAGGTCTACTCCATAGTACATAGCATATACATACAGAAAAATACAACAGGGCCATCAGCGCCAATAGGAATCGAACCTATACTGAAATATAGACCTGGACAGGACATACTAGTATGTAGTATGGAAAGAAAGGTACATTTCGACAATTCTAGACTACACTGAGCATTCCACCACGCCGCAACCAAACTCCATCCAGCACTAAATCAACAACACAAGGATGTAACAGAGATGTAGTACTTTTCCAGGTATGGACATGTCTAACAAACAAGAACAGAAATCAAATCAAAGCATACTCGTGAATAGCAGACGGCCCATTCTCATTATACTCTGACCGCGGCAAGTAACCCTTATATTGCCCCTGGTTGTCATTGATGAAGACAATCTTGGCCGCGATCTGCGCACCCAAGAAAATAGACTCTTCCATCCCCGGACGCGGTGCGCCCGCTGGGTTTGCGGATGTCGTGTTTGTGCCGCCTGCACCGGTAGCACCGGGCGCGTTGGAACCACCCTGGTCCTTCCATTCGGGGAAGTAATCGGGCGGTTTGACTGTTTTCACGGACGTCGGTGTTTGTGAGTGGCCCGTGGAGCGGTGCATGCTTGCCATGGAGATATAGGCTTGGTTTTCGGCCATGCCCGGTGTAGACGGTGGCACGTTGGGTGCATTGGCGTGTGTGGCGGCGACGAGTAGAGGGTTGACGCCGTGGGCGGCTGGGTGGTGGAGAGGTGTTTGGCTGCCGGCCGCTGGGGTGGTTGTGCCGGTTGCCATGGGGGTGGATATGTTGGAGGGTATTTCAGAGGTGAATATGCCGGCTGATGGTGAGAGGATGTATTTTTGCGTGATTGTAGAGAGCAGAGCCGGGACGAAGCCTGTGTTTAGTCAGTGTGTTTGTTTTTTTTTTTGATGAAAAAAGCTGTGGAAATTGTACGTACCGCGAATTCGACTTCCATTTCCAATGATAATCAGATTATCCCACAGATCGCTTCGTTTCGTAGCGTCCGGGACAGCCAGAATTGTGTGATGGATCTGAGCGGCCAAATCCTCTAAGATTCCACCGCTACCCCTTTCTTTCCTATCTTTTCCAGGGCTGGCAAGCAAAAACCGCTCAATCCCAACCTCAACATCCCGTCTCTGCCGCACATATTGGACTGAATCCTCAATGCGCGCAAACTCCTCAAATTGAAAGGTGGCCGTCTCGCGTTTCGAGTTTGGTAATCTCACCGGTTTATTTGCATCAGTGCCACCCTTTTTCGGCCCAGCGGCTGTTTTCTCCTTCTCGCGCTTGGCTAAAAACTCATTTGTGTTGCCACTAGTGACAATGGCAGCGACATCAAGTATGCCTTCATCTTCTTCGTTCTCGTTGTTCTCGGTTTGTGTTCCCCGGCCTGGTCCTCGTGGAAGCTTGGAGGCATTATTCGAGTCACTTGGACCTGTCGAAGCAGCGGCAGCAGGGTTTCCATTTTGATTGCTGGAAGCAGCAGTTCCGGGTAATGGTGCCCCCGGAGGAAGAATCTCTGTGATGTTGCTTCGTTTCAATTGTTCGCACATTTCTCTTGTGAATCCCTTTGATGCAAGAAGCTCCTCTAATCGATCCGTCATTGATTCTCCACCACAGCCTTCTAGAGCGATTCCTCGGCCATTTTCTTGCACAACAGACTCCAGAACAGCCGTGACATTGGCCTTGCCGTAACCAACGTCAACCACTGTCGCAGTAATAGTACCATAAGCATAGCAAGCAGCCAGAGCCGAGTCCATAAGACAAAACGCAGGCGGTTTGTATTTTTCAAAAACGAACTGTGTTAAGATTTCGCGATCGCGCGCTGTCCAGGCCGGTTCGGAAATGATCAGGATCGGAGTGTGGAATGGCGGGCTGAGAGTGTTGTATACATGTTCGAGCAAAGCGAGAAAGCAGGGCCAGTCGACAATGTGTCCATTTTGTATAGGATATATAGCTCCCTCGTCGGAAACGATGTCTTCTTCTAGGAAAGTTTCCTCCTTGGGCTGTGCTTCTTCCGGGTTGGTCTCCGCGCCGTTTCCATTTGTTGTTTCGGCTGGCGCAGCGTTGCCCGTCTCTGGATTTTTGTCCTCTGTAGCGCCGTTCGCCGTGTCGGTCTCTTCCTGCTTTGGCGCCTCCGTCATATCGATATCAGGCTTATCCTGTCCATTGGTGTCTGTCGTAGAGCTTGCTGGTTTATTTTTTTCGCGGATTTTGAATGGTTCATACTCGCCCTTTTTTGCCGCGGGGAACATGCGCGTGGGGAATCGGTGGCTGGCGGGGGTGAATGATTCAGGTAGTCCTAGCTGCGCGAGTGTGGTTTGCGAGCCTGGCGCAATGAGCTGGTTTCTAATCAGCACTGTCGCAATACAGGGCGAGATTTGAGGTTCGTGGAAGATGCGCGACTTACCAGGACATGCTCATCCTTGAATTGAGGCATGTCGCCTTTCAGTTAGCTGTAACCTAGACCAGGTGAGGAACAAACAGTCTCGTCACTATGAAGGAAGAAGAAAACTTTGAGCGTATCTGGGTTGCAAGAGAATTGGAGAGGAGTTGGAGACGTCAAAAAGAAGCTCGATCAATTGCGGCGGACGAGCTTGGCGACGCGCTTTGCGTCGACCAATCACAATGGGAGAACCCTATCTCTAATATTCTGCTTTCAACATGCTTCGTACACTTTCCTTGACCAATACCTCCGCTATTCTAGTCCCAAGTGCTTCTGCGTATCAGACTTATTGATGGACCTTCTGCTACATGTCTGCCTATCCTCTTCAAGCTTTGAGCATAGCCGGAACTGGCGGGCAGCCCTATGCTATTCCCACAGGATATTGACTTCTGTTGGACAGCCCAAGATGCCCTAACAAGTCCTCGGCAATACGCATGCCGATATTGTCTAGATGAAGTGATTAGCCTTCACCTTGCCATCGGGATCCTGGATCTCTATTAGCATCAAGAATAACTACCGGCTAGCCGAACAGATCGTTGTTCTCTCCATGATGCAGATAATGCGTCTAGGTCACAGACACTCGACAACTGATTTCCCGAGTATCGAATCAGTCATGCCGTCGGATAAGAGCAGTTGCTAAAAGTATCTTGATGCCCTAACTACTACTAACTGCGGTACTAGTACATAAGACAGCGCAGTGGGCAAGAGTCCGATGCCGCTTCAACCGTAGCCTCCACAGTCGCATCAGTCCACAGGCTGAACGACTAAACATTTTCGACAAGTCAAGTTAATCCTAGATCATATTCTCCTCGTCATGTCAACAATGAAATTATATGTGTGCAGCCCATGGAGAAATCGCGGGAGAAACAACAATCTTTAACGAGTCAATCGCTGACGGCCCGAACCCAACGACTTCAACCCCCAAAACCTCCCAAACAGCAGTAGACGGCTATACCCTGCCTAAATGGCGCAAATAATTGATCTTGTCCGTGATCAGCTGGCTCACCCTCATCGTCTCTTTCTCCAGCACATCCATACTCATCGCATTCCCCAAAATAGCAACCGATCTCAGCACAACCTTTGAGATCCTAGACGTGACCAATGCCGGCGTCCTAGTAGCCATGGGCCTGTCGTCTCTCATCTGGTCGCCCTTAAGTGGCCTGTTTTGTCGCAAGAGGATATATAATGTGGCCATCTTTTTCATGTTTGTGCCTTCGATTGGGACCGCTGTGGCGCCGGATTTGGCAACGTTTACGGCGATGAGGTTGGTGGGTGGGTTGACGGGGACGTATTTTATGGTTGCTGGGCAGACGATCATTACGGATATTTTTGAGCCAGTATATTTATAGGCATGCGAGAATTCTTACGTAGGTATTGCTGTAGCTGTCTCGTGGTCAGACAACGGGCTTCTTTAAGGTTGGGAGCGTAGCTGGCCCTGCTCTTGGTAAGCCCCCCGGAAGCATACTTGTATCAAGTGGCTGATGGCAGCGCAGGTCCGCGTATTGGCGGTCTGTTCGTCACATTCAGCCACTGGAGAAACATTTACTGGCTCCAGACAGCCATGTCAGGCTTCGGTCTGGTCCTTCCTCTCATCGTCATCCCCAGCATCAAGCGAGAGGTCGAAGTTGTCCAAGTGGCCGGCAAGCAGAAGCTCTCAGTTTCTGAAGCATTGCAGAAATTCAATCCTGTCGGCGCGTTTCGACAGCTGCTTCGTCCAAACATTCTACTCGCTGTAAGCCCCTCCGCCCGATTCAAACATTCATACCTGTACTAAAAGCTAACGAACCAAGGACGTAACGTGCGGCTGTCTAGCAGTCACGCAATACGAAATCCTCACCTCTATCCGTCACGTCATAAACCCGAGCTTCAATCTCACCACTCCCTTGATTAGCGGAATATTCTACATTGCCCCCGGCACTGGCTTCTTCGTCGGTAGCATCGTGGACGGCCGTCTATCAGACCGTACCGTGAAACGCTACATTGCCAAACGTAACGGTATCCGTCTACTAGGCGACACACTCAACAGCGGATTGAGCGATATTTTTTGAGTCAGATGCTGGCGATTAGAAGAGGTTATTCCTGCCCAAAAGGCAGAAGTCATCTGTACCAAGTATATAGTTCAATATTTGTTTGGGGCTGGCAGTTCGGCAGCGATTGTTCCTTTGCTTGATGCTATCGGTGTTGGGTTGTCATTTACTTTCTGTAAGATTGCCGATTATTTGTCTACACGCACGCGATAAGCTGACGCTGGCTATTCTAGTGGTTACATTGGATTTGATAGGCGGTGGTTTGGTCTTACTCATTACAAAGTTCTGGACAAAGGTGCCGGAGGAATCTAGGTAATTGATTAATCGGTCCCATAATGAAGCTACGACTTTTGCATATATACGGTGCTTTGATGCTCAAGAGACCTGGATGTCTATAAACATAGAATAGATACAGGTGTAGATCCATCAATGAAGTTATGACGAATCGGGAATCTTAGGGCTAGCTGTGGGTAGCGAGCAGGTCAACACTCGACTGAATGAAATAGGCTGAAGTGAATCAACCTAAAGCCTTAATCTACACGCTTCTGAAACATTGATAGATTCAATGCTGCCGATCGTATTAATGTCTACGTAGTATTGATTTACTACCCCGCGTCTTGATAGGATGAAACACGGAAAAATCCCTGGCATCGCGGAATATAGGCTGTTTTAGCCAATATTATGGCTAAACTTTAGCAGCACCCTCTTTTCATCCAGCCCAGCCTCTCCAACGTAAACAATTTACAGCTTAGGTAAATCCCATAGCTGTAAATTATTCAGTGTTTCCGTCGTGATACTTGCCATACTCGATAATCCAAGCATTTTTCATGATGAGTATCGCCAACGCCGAAGACGACGCCGAGAGGCAGGCGTTTCTTCCTAGAGATACAGATGGCGAAGAAAAGACGCCTTCAGATGTTGATCCAAGCACTTGGAAGCATCGCCGGCACTACATACGTTTAGCTCTGGAGGCTTTTATGGCTCTTGCAATACTCATTCTATCTATTCGAATCATTCATGACAAAGACGAAGGAAAGAGTAGCAACTCTCCAGTGCCTGATTGTATGTTAGTCGATATCTACTGAAAAATGATGATTACCGCTAGCTAACAAGATGAGACAAGTTCCGCTAAAGACGTATACCTTCAATGAAAACCTCAAATACATGAATGAGAGTATGTTTGATTCGAGGGACGCGACTCTGAGGACACTGCACAATTGGGTCGAGTTGAGCGCCGGTACTATCACACCCTCGAAACGGAAGATAGAGCATTACTGACAGATAGGCATGATAGCCGGCCGAGGATACGTTCAGATCCCCGACTCCGACGCCTTCGGTCTAAGCGAGCCGTACACCATAGACGTACATTCTCGCACCGAGCCGGTGTACATGATGTCCGTGTTCCATCAGCTACACTGCCTTGTATGTCCAACACCCTTAATCCAACCTTCAATCCCCATCCGAGAAACTAACCCACGAACAGTCCTACCTCGTCCAAGCATACCAATCCGCCTTCACAGGAGCAGCCCTAACCCAAGAACTAGCACACCATTCCGCTCATTGTTTCGACTACCTTCGACAATCCATCATGTGCAATGCAGATACCAGCCTCGAAGGAAAGACTGATTCTGGGCCGGGATGGGGGTCAACGCATGAGTGCAAGGATTACGATGCGGTACTGGAATGGGCGAATGAGAGGACTGTTCTGGCGTGGAGGGCTAATGGAGTTGACACTGCTATACTCTGATATCATGTAGAAAAAGTGGACATTATTCATCTATAACCCTAAATAAATCATTCACCAACTCCAACCATCTATACCCATCTATGCGTTCGTCTAAACAGAAAAGCAAAAAAGAGAAGGGAAGGAAAAAAAAAACCTACCGCGAAAACATCCCAGCCAAAACCCCAGCGCCAATAATAACCCCATCTGTCGCCTCCCTCAAAAACACACTCTTCCCCCCTTCCTGCGGCCCACCTTTGATCAACAATCGATCAATATACCGCTGACAGTTCTCCTTGTATGTAGGATAATGCTGTATTATGCCTCCAATGTAAGCAACCACCAATTCTTCGGGCCCGCCGAACCAATCTTGTCTTTTGTTTCCTGCCGTCGCTGCTGAAGGCAAGCCGAAGCTGAGTTCATGGAAACTCTTCGACGGGGAACTACTCAGAAACTGCGTCTCGATGCTGAACTGACTCGATGAAAAGGAGGAGGGCGTGTTTGGGTCGCGAAGAGATACTTCGTGGTTTGATGCTAATAGTCCCACAGTGGCAGCAGCGACCAGCGCCGCGGACCGGGTTTGTACTGCCTGCGCGATTTCGCGCAGCGCGTTTGCGGTTTCGATGGACCAGGACCATTCTGCCGGATAAGGGGGAGGGGGCATGAATTTCGTGTCTCTGCCAGCGGCGGCAGCAGCAGCAGCAGCAACAGCGGCATGTGTATGAGCGTGATTGAGTGTGTTGACGAGTGTTTGGAGTGGTAGTTGTGCGGATATAATACTGATAATCGTCTCTGTGCGCAATGCGTATGGCTGGGTGAGTGAGGAGGGGAGATATTTCTCCGCAATGCCGAGAACGTTCACGAAATAGTCGTTGCATATTATACGGATTAGTTCGCCTATGTATCGGCCGCCGGTCATGTATTCTAGTGGCTGGAAACCCGGTCGTGCGGATCGTGCATCGAGTTGCAAGTCCCATTTCGTGAGTATCCCGTGTTCGCGCAGTGGTGCGGAGGCGCTGTGGAGTGTCCATTCGGTGCTGACGAGTGTCTGCGCGGCGGTGGGTTCTTGACTCAGGATATTTCGTCCCTTGGAGGGATGTAAATCGGATAGAGTCATGGGAATCGTCGCGTTGCATCCTTCGTCAAGCACAATGCCCATCGCGACGCGGCTGTTGGGGTATGATTTGATAGAGTACGAGAGCGATAGAAGCGTTGCAACTGCGTCGTTGGTGAGCGCAATGATTTTGAGCTGTGGTAGGATGTAGTGTCGTTGTCTTTTTGCTGCTCTCGCCGTCTCCTCATCTTCACTATCAGATCGGCGGCGTGTGTGTCGTTCGTAGCCTTGAAGAATAGACTGTCGCAGATCTAGGTCTGTGCCGATTGTAAATCCTTTTCCGGTCTGCATCAGAGTAGCTGCTTCTAGCGAATCTTGCCTATTCTCCGTCAGTGTTGCCCTCTTCCTTCCTTGGGTGTAGAGACAAACCGGATAGGAAGCCCAAACGCAATGCCCGTCTCAATAAACGCCGGCTGCTCAACATTCGACCCAGCATTCGATAGCAAATCATCCTTGACCACCTCCGCAATACAATTTCCAATCCACAAAAACAACTCATGCGGCGCATCCTGTTTGAGGCGCTCTTCAATCCGCCACGCCTTCTCCAGAGTCCGGCGTACGCGCGAATGCCTCACTTGACGAATCACATTACTCATTGACCGCGGCCGACCTTGGCCTCCATTCCCATTTTCGCCTAACAACTCGATAAACGCGACTTTCAGCGTGGTAATGCCCACATCGACAGCTAAATACCGCCCTCGTTCTTTGCCCACCGGTAACCGCGTGACGGGCACGGGACTAAACGAATCATCGTCCCCGTCGCTGTTGTTGGCAGCCAGATGGCGAAAGACATGCGAAAACGAGCATGCGACATCATACAACTGCGCGTCCGAGGTCTGCAGCGGGCTCAGAAAGTCGCGGAGCGGTTTCCGGGCTGCTGCGAGACTCATTCTTTGATATGTGGACTCTCTCAGATTTGCTGTCGTAGCTGGAGAGAAACTGTCTATTGAAAGTTTTTGATGATTGACAGGCCAGTGTTCCCATGGTAATGACGCGACCCGGCTGTTGGTGGAAATCATGTCGAAGATGCTGTGATCCTACTCTGTTCTTAGTATCCCTGAACCTATATTCAGTATGTAAATGGAATTGATAAATTACTACTCAGCGGAAGCCATTGTGTCTTCCTTCAGGTGCGCAGATTTCTCTGTTTATTATGTATATATACTCAAAGCGATGTAACGGTGTGTTGGGAGAATTTTCTCTGTTGGTTGTATCAATCCGCAAGGTGTGAGTGTTTCTAGGTATTCCTTTACCGCAAAGGAATACGGCCCAAGGTGGACATTATGGCCACTGCAAGTGGATATATGTACATAATAATATGACAGAAGGAAAAAGAAACAGAGACAAAATATCACACGAAGTACAGTACCCAACTACTATGTACATATGTACTATGTAGTGATTTTTCAGATGGTTACAATCTCCTGTTGCGTTGTATGGGCGGCACGATCCACTCGCTGATGTACATGTAACTCAAACCCTAGTTCCATCTCGAATACACGCCGTAGTTATATTAACAACTGACTCTAGTTGATCGCTTGGCTCTGGGAATGGATTGGCTGACAGCGTTTATGAGCAAGTAAATTTAGCACATGGCTAAATTCGAGATGTGTAGCTACGCTCTCTACAGGCGCCACCGAGTTCTAGAGCTGCGTAGTGACCTGGAAACTAGGTAGATCAATATCCTTCTAGACCCTTTGACCGGCTATAAAATGCAACGGAGATGCAATGCATCGCTGCACCAGGATCGACTGCTTTGTTGATTTGTTAACCTGTTTGACTGTCTGATGCAGCAGCATTTACTCGATTTGTAGATGGCGCCGAAGGGTTGCTTGTTATTATGGCAGCCAAAATGTCATATGTCTGAGGTGATAAGTACAAACGCAACGCCAAACACCGTATGTCCATATTATAACGCCATCCCGTTCATTTGTCATGTCCCATGTTCAGAGCAGCCAAGCCGACCGTATAAACTCCACACGCTATGTTCGCGTTGACCGTGGGTAGCAAGTACCCTTGTAAAATCCCTCAAATACAATAATTCTCGAATCGAAAAGACCGTCCAGGAACGGGTGATCATTCAGTTCCCGCGCTGAACTTCTGTCCGGCCGACGCAAATAGTTCCTGTTGTTGTCGGAGCAGTTCCTCGGCCGTCAATCCGCTCTGTTCCATTTTACTCGCTTTCTTTTCTCGCGTCTGTCATCGTCAGCCTTCGCCTTCCTATCGTCGCTTGAGGAAAAAAGAGCTACCTTCAAAGCCTCCTTGTGCTCCTCCGCAACAGCGAGGACTTCCCCAATATAATCCCCAAACCCGAGATCACGCAACGCCTTCTCGACGTGTTCGCATGCGATCGTCTTTTTAGCTTCCTTTTCGCTAATGTCGTTGGCCTCGGAGGAGATGAGTGTGATGAACTCGACGCAGCACTCCATTAGAAGATCGCGGGCATCTTTGGCAAAGGTTTGGCCGGTCGAAGGGGGTAGGATCTCGGTGATGATTTTTTGGACGGTTGCTTTCGATCCACGTTAGCTATGTATCTCGTAGTGTTGCCAACAGAGGTCTGTATACCTTTTGGAAGCGATAGGTCGTCGTTTGCTGCGCGTCTGTCAGTGACCGTACTAATCTACGTCGCGAGCGAGAGTGACAATAACTCACCGTTGAACTCGCGATCCGACATATTGCCTAGATATCACGACAAGTCGCGTAGAAACCTGACTGACATTTAAAAATACGTATGACCAAAGTCGATGAAGCCGTCGCGGGGGGCCCTTTGGCCTTTTGCCTGAGATACGGCCACAAAGTACGCTAGTCCATATTTATCACCTCCCCACTTTTCCGCGCCTTCTTTTTATTTTTCCCTTCGAGATTTTTTCTTTCTTTCTTTCTTCTCTTCACAGTTCACACACAACAAAAACATCCTGCAACAGTCATTATGTTGACTCGACTCGACTATTAACACTACACTCACAGATTCTTTGTAATCGGTATGTTCTTTCTCTCACTCTATTCCATTTCACATATTCTACAAGATGAACTTTCGTGTCGCCCCTATCTTACAAAACCGTGGTGATTACCTGTCCCGCCAAAGGACTTTCTGAAGAAATCTTTCCTATCATACTTATTTTACACCCATTGAAGTCTTTGGCAAGTTGCTAATTTCTTCTCAGAATAGGTAATGAATGTACGTGCCACGTCTCGCTCGTGTCAGGTTAGCCTCCTTTGAATGATGTCGAATTCATTATGTACTATCAAATTCGGATCCGATGTGATCGAACTCTATCTATTCTGCTGATATACTTTTTCTCACTCGACTGATTTGGTGTAATCTGCTCGATGAGGTGTTGACTTGCGGGAACAGGTCTAAAGCCCTTCGCTTCGGGTCAATGACAAAACTGTAATGTGAGTACTTTTCATCTAGTTTTCCCCGACGCGTGATGATGCCATACATTTCCATGCTAAGTATGAAGATGCTCGCATCTAATGCTTATAATGTGTATCTGCTTTTCATCTTTCGGCTGATGTCATTTGCTTCAACGTCACAATTGAATTGTCTATTTTGATGAGCCATGCTGACTATATACAAGTATTATCTAGTCCTGGAACGCGGCGAGGTCTTTGTCGTTCCATCTGTAGACAGTCGTTAGTCATTAGCAGATCAAAGACCAATTTCATGAAGCAGAAAAGAAAACTCACGATATAAACCTTCCACTCAACTCCTTCGGCGCATCCAGCACCAACCGCGCCATCACATTCCCCGGCTGCTCCGGCTTTAATAACTTCCCATCCCTATGCGCCTCTTCGTATCTCTGAAGTGCACCAGGCGGCAAATCGCCTTTCTTCGCATGATCCTCGCGAATCTCTCTTTGCATTTCGGTATCGACCATACCCGGTCGAAGAGAAATAGACGTAACATCCGGCTCCTCTACACTCAGCGCCATAGCGAAGTAATTGAGCGCAGCCTTCGTGGCGCCGTAACATGCCCATCCGGTCGTCGCGGAAACTGCTGCCCCGGAGGACGTAAAGATGACTTTTCCATGGGATTTTCGTAGGGCCGGGAGAGCTGCTTTCGTCTGTTGCGTTATCAGCCCCAAATCTCCTCATAGCATCGCTTGGTAGCACCGCAGGGGAGGAAGGGATAGAGACGCACAAAAGCAACCAAACTAAACAAATTAACATCAAACCCATGCTTCCACAACTCCGCATCCGCTTTTCCGATAACCGCTACCTGGCCCAACACACCATGATTAAGCACGAGTCCATCGAGGCTGCCAAACCTTGATAGAGCTAAGTCTACCGCTTTGTTGCCGATTGTGGTATCCGTCAAGTCGCCTGCAATGAATTCGACGTTTTGGGGGTATTCGTTCTTGAGGGCTTGAAGGGGTTCGGCGCTGCGGGCGAGGGCGATGATGTTGTTTGGTGGGGTGGTGGTGAGGAGGTATTTGGATATGGCGAGGCCGAGGCCTGTCGTCAACAGTCAGTTTCTTGTACAGACAGAGGGAATTGAAGAAATTACCTCGAGAAGCGCCAGTGACGATGATTGTTTTGGGAGCCATTGTGTATGATCTGAACAGAAAGGAATTGGATTGAGTTGAGTAGACGAAGAGGTGGGAGAAGATGATGGGACCCCCACTTCCCCAATTTCTTCGCATGGCCGAGGCCATCGCTGTTACTCCGACATGGGACTACTTCTATGATGAGATAGTGTCTACAGAGCTGCTAGCAATCTGATCCTTTCTATCAGACAATGATTGATCCCATCATTTGACTGATTCTATCGCCTGATGTCAATGCCGGACCTCTCAATATCAGTTCTACCCCGCTGCGGAGACGCCTTATGACATGACTCCAAGGCATTCATTCCATCGCCTATATCTAATCTGTCGAGCTGCAAAGATTAGCATCTTCCCCAGGTTCAAGTCGACACAAAAGAGACCAAAAGGCCAAAATGGCAACAGTCATCATCGGCGGCGGCATAATCGGCGCCTCAATAGCCCACTACCTCAGCAACCCATCTTCTTCACCCAACGCCCTGCAAGACCACCAAATCCACATCGTCGAATCCTCCTCTCACCTCTTTAGCGGCGCCTCCGGTTACGCTGCGGGGTTCATTGCAAAGGACTGGTTTGCGCCTGCCCTTGCGCCGCTGGGGAAGTTATCGTATGAGTTACATAAACAGTTGGCGGCGGAGCATGATGGGAATAGGAAGTGGGGATACATGCCGGGGACGGCGTTGAGTTTGAATGTTAATCCAGCCGGAACAACAAAGGGTGAGACGGGATATGACTGGTTACGGGATGGGAGTAGTCGTGCGCTGGCGGCGAGTGGGACGAAAGCTAGCGATTTGGAGATGCCGGAGTGGTTGACGAAGCAGAAGGGGGGACATGTTGAAGTGATTAGCGATGAAGATAGTGTTGCTCAAGTGTGAGTTTACGTCCTTTTTACGGGCTTGCTCTGTTTTGACGAGGTTAGAGACCCCCTGCGATTGTGCCACTTTCTGCATGAAACGACCACTTCTCAAGGCGTGCAATGGCATCACCCTGCTCAGGTCGTCTCTGTGACTACCAATCCCACTACGAACCTCATCAGTAGCGTGACGGTACTCAACTCCGAAACTCAGACAGAATATCATCTCCCCTGCCGGAATCTAGTGATATGCGCCGGTCCCTGGACGAGTCTGGTCTACAAGACTCTGTTCCCATCGGCATCAGCAACTGATAGACCGCATATCTCATCATTAGCGGGATACTCGCTACTAGTCCGCTCACCGCGTCATACCGTGTTGCATGAGCATGACCAATACAAAGGGAAAAGCCACGCGGTATTCACAACCTTACCCGAAGACGACGGCGGTTTCAGTCCCGAAATCTTCTCACGTGAAGGCGCAGAAATCTACATTGCAGGCTTGAACAGCTCCGAAATCCCCATTCCGACGCGAGCAGAGGGCTCAAAAGCGGTTATGGAAGAGCAGGAAATGGCCAAACTTCGCAAAGTTGCAGTTCAGTTTCTGGGCAAACTTGCAGAAAACGAGGAGGCGATCAACGAAAATGACCTGGAAATTCTGCGGGAGGGACTGTGTTTTAGACCCGTGTCGAGTACGGGGCTACCGATCATTTCGCGCGTAAGGGACGAGTTGCTCGGTGATAAGATCAGTGTTCGATCGGATCATACGGCGTTGGGAAGGGAGATTGGAGGGGTGTTTATTGCGACGGGCCATGGGCCGTGGGGGATATCGCAGTCGTTGGGGACGGGAAAGGTAGTTGCTGATATGGTGGACGGCGTTGAGCCGGTGGTTGATGTCAGTGGTTTGTCTTTGTAGCTGTGAATAGTTGTGTACAGTGTTTGAACATGTTGTATCTTTTGTGTAGAGTGGACGTAGAATGATGCGGAGACACGACGCGTCTTCCCCGCGTTCCATTAATCCTTTTTTGGCTCGAAAATTTGTCCGTCATTCTATCCTCCGGACACACCACACCATCTTTTGATTGTTCTTGAGTCTGCATTATTCATTTATTAATGATATTCTCTTTGCTGTCTTGATATAATGGCAACCTCAATGTACGAAGGCGGCTACAATGATAGCAACCGCGCCTTCCTACAAGCCTTCATGGCCCGATCAACCATGACCTTTGACGAAGCCAAGCCAGTCCTGGCGGCCATCTTCTCTGCTCAAGGTTTGTGTTTCCCAGAAAATTCATCGCAAATTATCGACTAATGCATCATACAGAAAACCGCGAAGTCCTCGCCGAAGATATAACGCAAGCCGACCTCAACTCCTACATCGCCGCCGCCAACAGCGCCATATCCCCCTTTGATCTAGAAATCCGCAGCGCAAAACCTCAAGTCGCACTCGACAACAACAGCAACAATAATACTGCGTCTACGACGGCGATGGTCTACGCCCTCGTAAACACAACCAGCGATCCCCTCACGCAACTCGCAACAACCTACACAGTCGACGAAATCGCATTCGTGAAGCGTTTACTAGACGCCATGTTCGAGACACACAACACGCGACGCAGCGAAGCGATGGTGTTGTCGAGTATACAAGCTATTCAACTCGCAAAAGTGTCTTCCTCATCGTCATCGAATCCGTCCTCCGCGACGGAGAATGCGAATCAAGGCGGCGCGGCGCAGTCTCTGACAATGCCTCAAGCAGAAACCATGCTGGCACGATTGGTCGAAGAAGGATGGTTTGAGAAAAGTGCCAAGGGTTTTTATAGTCTGAGTCCGAGGGGCTTGATGGAGTTGCGGGGTTGGTTGGTGGATACGTATAATGATGATGAAGAGGAAGGGAATAGGGGGAAGAGGATTAAGTTTTGTGCTGCTTGTAGGGATATTATCACCATCGTACGTTCCATGCCCCTGTTCAGGCCGGAGGAGAGAAAGGGGTGCTGACTGTGCAGGGTCAACGATGCTCGAATCGCGACTGTACGGGTCGATTACATGATACTTGTATACGCAATTTCTTTCGAATGCAGCAGTCCGAGCGGTGTCCTGTGTGCAAGGCCGAGTGGCCGGGAGATAAGTACGTGGGAGAGAGGGCGATTACCACGACAGAACAGTATATGCAGGGGAGGAGACGGAGCGGGAATCCTGCTGCAGCGGCTAGGCAGTGGGGTGCTGGTGTTAATAGCCAGGTTAATGGGGATGCTGAAGATGATGAAGAAGAGGAGGAGGGAGAAGAAGAGGATGAGAGTTGATGGTGGGATGGACGATGTTATGATAATGTATATAATAGATAATTCACGAACGTGCAATACGGACTGAAACTACCTACGCTGGGAAGCATGCTGATGGACCCTTACTTGGCCGAAGGTCTACTACCACTATCGCGTGGTTGCCTGCTCGTCACTTTTGAGCGCAACCTTGACTGCATTATTTCTTGATGTGTCTGTGTCGTAGATGGATTGACGAACGACTCTTACAGTCTAAACACAAAAACGCATCATCTAGCGCCCTGACGGTAGATAGGGCTCGAGCCATCCCAGAGAGTGTGTGTGTCTAAGTACGTACGTACATAGTAGACACGGGATTCATTCAGCAGGACTCCAGCGCATCCTTTCTTTCTCTACTACGGCGGTATGTCCACCCGATCAGACCCCGAATGAGCGAATAAATCGACCGTGCACCGGTGTTCCTTGTTGTGCGGCATCCTGACCTTCCTGAAGCAGACTACCGAAAAAGAAAGAAAGATGGAAAACTCTAGAAAAGATCGTCATGACAGCTGTATTGTATGTATTGTATGCTTGTACGGAGTATGTTTGACGGTAATACAGCAAGCCACTGTGGTATGTGGCGCCCCCGCACAGTTTACTATAGTACATAGTACATACTACGTACTACATAGTACATAGTATTGTGTGTGTGTGTGTGTGTGTGTGTATTTGAGTTTGATCCCCGTATTGCAAAGTATACTATGTAAAGTATTGCGTTGAACTGTAATTACTTACTCCAGTACGTACATAGTACATACTCCAGTACGTACAGAAAATGACAAACTTTCAGAGAATGCTGGTACAAACACACAAATCTCTGGGAACGATGACGCACATGGATTCCCGCGTGGCAGCTTTGCACCAATCAGGGAGCTCAATTCAATACGGCCGATCATAATAATCTCGTATTGCTACGGTATCGTGGAGTTTGTGGGGAAGCTACTACCTCCTACTCCGTACAGTGATGACCGAAGAGCCGAGACGAAGACATCCTTGGAAGATTCTTTCTTTATTAAGAGCCAACTTCCCCCGGCATGTTTCTTCTTGTTGTCACTTGGATCAGCACTACTGCAGGCGGACAATCATGTATAGTGCAACGGTGAGTTCGAACAACCCCTGAGAATTGCTTCGTACTAACTGTGTATAGCTCCTCCAGGCCCTGTGCCTCCTTCCTCTCGTGGCAGGCCTCCCCTTCAACGAGCGAGTAGACCAAGTCCTCCGCTCATATGATCGGGCCTCAAGACTCGACTCTCGCAGCCCCAAACCATCAAAACATGGACACACATACCAAACCCAATTCGCCGGTGTAACCTGGGACCAGCGCAACTGGCGTCTCCAAAGCACCGTCCTGGACCAAGGCCACTACGAATCCCGCGGCTCCATTGCCAACGGTTACATTGGCCTAAACGTCGCCGGCGCCGGTCCCTTTTTTGAGCTTGATACAGCTGTTGATGGCGACGTGATTAATGGCTGGCCTCTGTTTTCGCGTCGACAGACGTTTGCCGGATTGGCGGGTTTCTATGATTTGCAGCCCACGACGAATGGGTCGAATTTCCCTTGGTTGGATCAGTATGGTGATGATAGCGCCATTAGCGGTGTGCCGCATTGGGGTGGATTGATCCTAGATTTGGGAGGTGGAGAGTATCTCGATGCGACGGTGGACAATTCCACCGTTTCAGATTATACGACCACCTATGATTATAAAGCGGGTGTTTTGTCGTGGGACTACAAATGGACGCCCAAGAATTCCAACGGGTCGTTTGGCATTAGTTACAAGATCTTTGCGAATAAGCTTGATGTTAATCAGGCTGTGGTGCAGTTGAGTATTACTCCATCAGCGAATGGGTCGGCCTCCGTGGTGAACGTCATTGATGGATATTCTGCTGTTCGGACGGATTTTGTGTCCTCGGGAAATGAGAGTGATCTTGTTTACACCGCTGTCAAACCCGTTGGCGTGAGCAACGTTACAGCATGGATTTATGCTGCGCTGGACGGAGACGATGCTTTTGACTTTTCTTCGGCGATGCTGGTCAATGACAAGCCGTACGTTCATCAAAATGACTCTTCGATCGCGCAGTCCGTCAACGTTACCTTCACTGCCGGTACTACCATCACGATCAACAAATTCGTCGGCGCTGCGTCTACCGATGCTTTCCCTGATCCCCAAAGTACTGCCAGGGAAGCGGCTCTAATTGCTCGTCGTCGCGGTTTCGACGATCTCTTCCGCTCTCACATCTCCGAATGGGCTCAAGTCATGCCTGACGACTCTGTCGATGATTTCACACTTGCAAACGGCACTCTACCAAACGACACGTTCATTATTGAGTCCGCAGTCATGGCCGTTGTTAATCCTTATTATCTGCTGCAAAACACCGTTGGACCGAATGCCCTTCGACGAGTGAACAATGCCCCCGTCAATGACTGGAGTATCCCCGTCGGCGGCCTGACGTCGGACTCCTACGCTGGTCAGATCTTCTGGGATGCCGATGTCTGGATGCAGCCTGGTCTGGTGGCTGCATTCCCTGAATCTGCAAAGCGTATCACCAACTACCGAGCAGCTATCTATTCGCAAGCCCTGGAAAATGCAAAGACAGCGTACACCAGCTCCCAGAACCAGACTTCGTTCTCATCTGATGCTGCGATTTACTCATGGACGAGTGGACGATACGGTAACTGTACCGCCACAGGTCCATGCTGGGATTATGAGTACCACTTGAACGGCGACATTGGCATTTCGCTTGTCAATCAGTGGGTTGTCAGCGGTGATAACGACACTTTCAAGAACACCCATTTCCCAATTTACAATTCTATCGCGACCTTGTATGGAGATTTGTTGAAGAAGAATGGGAGTTACTACACGCTCACCAATATGACTGATCCCGATGAATACGCAAACAATGTCGATGCCGGTGGATATACGATGACGCTGATTTCACAGACTTTGTCCAACGCCAACGCATTCCGGAAGCAGTTTGGCATGGACGAAAACACAACCTGGACGGAGATGGCAGACAACGTTCTCTTGATTCGCGAGAATGATGTAACTCTCGAGTACACAACCATGAATAACAGCGTGGCTGTCAAACAAGCCGATGTAATTCTGTCTACCTTCCCATTGGATTATACCAAAAACTACACCACCAGCGCCGCGCTCAATGATCTAGACTACGTATGTCACTCTACTTACCTAATCACTCACCTGCTAACATTCACAGTACGCACTGAAACAATCCCCCGACGGACCCGGTATGACATACGCCATCTTCTCCATTGTCGCCAACGACGTCTCTCCGTCTGGCTGCTCAGCATACACCTACGCCCAATACTCCTACGATCCATACATTCGCGGGCCGTTCTTTCAATTCTCCGAACAGCTGCTCGATGACTACACCGCGAACGGCGGCACGCACCCTGCTTTCCCGTTCTTGACTGGCCACGGAGGCGCAAACCAGGTCGTTTTGTACGGATACCTCGGTCTAAGGTTGCTGCCAGACGATATGTTGCACATCGATCCCAATCTACCACCCCAAATCCCCAGCGTTAAGTATCGCACATTCTACTGGCGTGGATGGCCCATTCAAGCCGCCTCAAACTACACACATACCACCATCCAACGTGCAACGAGCGTAGCACCATTATCAACCGCCGACCAAACCTATGCCAACAAAAGCATTTCTGTGCAAGTAGGTCAAAACACCGCCAACTCCACAACCTACTCTTTGTCTGCGAATGGGTCTGCGCTCGTCGTGCCTAACAGGCAAATCGGCTCCATCAATACTGTGACTGGTAACATCGCGCAATGCGTATCCGTGCAATCCACAGACGGATACCAACCGGGGCAATACCCCATCTCAGCGGTTGATGGCGCGGCCTCGACAAAGTGGCAGCCCGAGTTTGCGGCCAACGTCAGTTCGTTGACGGTCGACTTGACGTCCAGCAATGCCAGTAGTGTGTCTGGCTTCTACTTCGACTGGGCACAGGCACCGCCTGCCAACATCACTGTCCTCTTGCACAACTCCTCATCTGCAGCACTCACCTCGTCTACTCACGGCGGAAGCTCGGCAGTATCACTGAACATCACAATATCAAGTCCCTACAACGCATCATCCTACGACGCGAACGTCATCACGTTGTCGTCCTCGAACACGACAAGCTATACCTTCCCGGCACCGGTACCAAAGCCGAGGTATGCGACCTTGTTTGTACAGGGTAACCAGGCGCTTGATGAGATAGATGCAAAGGCTGGGAACGGGACTGGAGCGACGGTTGCGGAGTGGGCGATTTTGAGTTGAGCTTTCCTAGATAGATGGCTAGTTGGTGAGCATATATATGTATATATATGTTTGTCTATGTATCGTTTCACATTTTTACCTAGTTATGAGTAATGTCTTTATATCATGAGTCGAAACTTCGAAGTTCCTTCGCCTTCTTCCATTGCTTCAAATCAAACGTGCCAGGCCGTAACTCATGCTCTTCCCCATTCCACACGAACGTCACGTCACACCTTCAACGCTCCTCTCCACACTATCATCATCCGCTAGAACATCAATAAAGCAATCCCCAAGCCTATACCTATCCGTCTCATATACCGCGAGACGATCCGTATGCACTCGCGACGAGATTTTGCACATCATACCGTGAACAATTTGGCTCGTGGGCAAGAGCAGGATAGTCACCCCCAGAGCTTGACACGATAGCCGCGTAAACTGGCACGGCGCATGATTTATAGGGTCCCGGTTTGGTAGATTTAGGACGCGGGAGAGGGGAGCTGGATCCATTAGGGAGCCGTAGAAGAAGCAGTATCCTCGTTCGAAAGAAGAAAAGGTATGGGCGGCTTGTTGCGCTGCGGTGATGTGGGTTAGGGATTTGCGTGTCGTTGGGGATGAAGGAAGGAGATTCTGCGGGGGCATTTTGTGGGTTTGTTTTGGGTGGATGAGGTAGATGATGCTCAAGATGAACCTCGCGGCGTCGCACTCATCTCAGGATGAATTCGGAAACAGCAGACAGCCATCGGCTAAGCCTATTGTGAAAGACGCATATCTGGGTTGATCTCACTTCAGAATTTTGGAAAGGGGGCAAAAAGGGTCCTTGGGACGACCGTTTTAAGGTTTCCTGAAAATACACGTCTTCGAGACCTCCAGAACAAATATGAACCTATCAAACATGCGTGAGTTTCATATGGAACCAATCTATGGAAGTCCTGAAGTTTTGAAGTGCTGAAATGATTTATATTTCCCGCCGATTGCTTGTTCCGTTCTATCAAGTGATGTTGAATTCGTATACACATACTTGGCATCCGTAGTTATCTGCTGAAAATCTCCCGAATTGGACATGGTTGCCTATTTAGGAAGTTTCACAACAGCGTAACCGGGACGTCTGACTCGAGCATTCTCAGCATGCTGTGCAAGCAGCATGCAGTTGATCGTATATGCACCTAAAACTAGTTCCTGACCAACCCCGCCGTTTTATCAGCCGCACTGCAGCAGTAGCATGACATTGTGGTGCGGGGAACATTTTCATCTACATACATAGTGTATCAACCTACTCTGCAAGCAACTGCCAAACCCGTAAAAACGACAGTCGTTGTTCTTGTATACAGAATAGAATGGCAAATAAAGAAACCTTCTACTTCTACGCCCCTACCTGGGACTATCCTCCCCCGCCGACCGGCCCTCTGAAGCTGGGTAACGTGTTCACAGATCTGAAGAGACCTGCTGAATCGGTGATATACACTGCACAGGCTACAACCGACGAGGCAGAAGCGTCAGCGCCGTATTCGACGCACAAAAACGACGTGGAGATATCAACCGAAAAGCTTCGCCGTGGTCGCTTTGCGATATTAACGCAGTTTCTATCTGTGCTGGGCGTCGGCGTTGATTTTGGCGTCGACTGGGAAAGAGGGTTACATCCCCCTTCCCCAGCCCTCCTCTCCTTCTCAAAACTGAATGCTAATACTAAACAAATGATAAGGGACGACGAATCCTTCCACTTCTCCACAATAACGACAACCCAATTCCACCCTTCGACTTCTTACATCCAATCTCACTGCGTCGACGCCTCCCCCGCCGTTCAGCGCTGGTTCGAGCGCTCCCGCTTCAGGAAACCGCTCTACCTCATAACGGGCCTCAAAATCGTTACAGGCGATAAATCTGCTTCGACAAAAACCACCCGCGGAGGAGGCGCGGATGTATCGGCTACTGTCGATGGGACGGTTTGGTCTGGCGGCGCGGTACCGCTTGGTGGAGGGCCGAGTGTGGAGGTTCATCAGACTACGAAGCAGGGTGTGAAATGGGGGAATGGAGGAGATTTTGTGCTTGCGTTCAGAGTGAAGAGGTTTAGGGTGTCGAAAAGGGGGATTAGGGAGGGGGATTATACGAGGGGTAGTGTGCTGGAGAATAGGGTCAAGGAAGCTGAGAAGGAGCATGTATTGCTCGTTGAAGACGACGAGGATGAGATGGAGATTGAGGCTACGGATCCAGATTGGGAGGGTGTCCGTGTTAGTGAAGGTGATGGGGATGTCGTTGTTGCAGTGCCGAGGGTTGATAAATCTGAAGAATAGATATTGTGCCTGTCGTATATACACTTATATACAGAGATCTGTAACTACTGACTCAGTAAATCACGAAGGGTATAATTTATAAACTCCCGCTCCTTCCCAAACAGATTATCCGAATACCGACTTAGCGCCACATAATGATAATCATCCCTTGATCTCGATTCTTGCGTCTTTTCCGATATCTTTTTTAGGACCGTCTTCATGCGCGACTGCCGTTTGAGCATGTGCGCATACTCCGGAAGGTTTAGCCTGACGTACTGCAGCAAAAAAGCTGCAATGGAGACTGCTATAGGCGTCGCGAATGATGTGCCTGATTTGTGTTTCGTGCCGGTTGTGTTCGGCTCGCACAGCCTCAAAGGCCAGGAAGATTCGACCGCCTCTCCGACTGTCGCGAGATTGAGCGCATCAGCCAGCGCCGTCGGACTGAAAGGGGATCGATTCCCGTTTGCGTCGGTGGAATGAATACAGATCACGTTCTCGTCGCGGGCTGGGTATGCCCGGTCGAGGTTTGCGCCGCTGTTGGAGGCAGCGGCGAATAATAGGGTGTGCTTGGAGTATGCTTTGTGGATTGATGCCTCGAGTTTGTCGTAGTCCTCGATTTCTCGGGTTGGAAAGCCAAAGGACATAGATATTATGTCGACTTTCCATTCGTCGACGGCGTAGTCAATTGCCTGTTGCCATTAGCATGCCGTTACTTTCTTGTGGAAGGGTGGACCGTACTTTTGCAATGTTGCCAGGACTGCACGGATTTCCATCCGATATCTTAGCTATATACAACTCTGCGTCGGGCACATATTCGAGCAAAAGCCCCGCAGTAAATGTACCATGTCCGTTGTGATCTTCGATATGTTTTGGGAATTTCTCGTTAGTCCAGTTGTATTGCCCCTTGATTTGCTCGATGCATGCATCGATATCTGGATGCGTTTGATCGATACCCGTATCGAGGATGGCAATCTTGACCGGTTTATTGGGAGGGTCGGTTATATATTTTTCGTACACTTCTTTGAAGCGTTGGCGCCAATTGTTATAGTTGATGCGTCTGAATTGGTGGTTAGTATTTCGTCACGAACACCAAGACAAGCTGTACTCACGCTTCGGCGGAATGCTCCTCGGAAACAGTCTCATCATCGAAAAATCGCATTCCTTTGTAGTCTAACTGACCAGATTTCTGCTCCTGATATGGGAACGTCTGATTGGAGAACGACTGCTGGAAAATCGGTACAACTAGTGGTGAGCCTAAATGCCACCGCCCTTGGAATAATTGTTGTAATTGATGCTGCTGCTTTGAGTCGTAAATCGACTCGATTGGCGACTTGGGCGCAGCTGCTACTGGTTGAGCACTGACTTGCTGCTGAACTTGAGCAATTTGACCCCAACTCCCGAGATCTAAAGTATGTGCAATCCGATCTAGATCTTCGATAGGGATATAACTGAACGCATGATTCAACTCATCTTCTAGAGGTCGTATGACTTCCTGATACATCGTGATCTTCAAAGTCTGATCATCCAGTCTCCTTCCATTCTCGTCTTCCCAAACTTTCGGGTCCAGGCACTTCTCGACTGCGTAGTGAAATTGAGAGTTTTCTGGTATCTCGCTTTTGCACTTTGAAAACACCAACTCAGCATCAATTGACCTGGTGCGATCGTTGAGAGGAATGTTGTATTTTTCTGCGAGCTCTTCGAAAGTTGTAGCTAAATACAGCTCCATTAAAACAATTCCTAGCGTGACGAGATGAGGACACTGGTGCATCATGATATCATCGGGATCTAGATCATCTGGATCGAAGTCATCCGGGTCTATGTCTTCGGGCCCTGCAGTTTTGGCTTGGTCATGGACAAGTTTGGTCTGAATAAATGGTTTCAATGGAATAGACGACGATGTCGTATGAAAGAATAATATACTCGACGGCCCCCAAGTTGACGGCAGCCACGGAGTTTCATGCAGATATAGAACGGTATACCCAAGCAAGACTGCAAGAATACGCTTAGTCTTATCCGTGAGTGATCGGTATTGATCTTGGATAAACTGCTGTAGGGATACAGGCGGCTTGCTTTCATCAATAGTAAAGCAACACTTTTCGGAGCGCAACTTCCACAATCGGCCATCATCATCGACCCTTAACTTGATCCGATCAAACGGCTTTCTCTTTTTAATAGGTTCGCATAGATGTTTCACTTTCATAGCGGGGAGCTTCTTCTTGCCAGTGTCATCTTTGTTGAATCTGATTCCTGCACCGGTCTTTGCAACATTTACATTTGCTTCGTGCCATTCTCTCTGAATAGAAAGAAAAATCTCAAAGCCGTAGTCAGAATCAGCAGGGTCCTTCTCGTTGCTTGGAACTTTTCGAAATGTGTTCAGGAACAGCCTCACGCCGACTTCGTGCGTGGGATCGCATTCACACTCTTTTGATTCCAGTAAAGCTCGAAAAAGGGACTGAGACGCATTCCAGACAGCATAGGAAGGTTGAGCCCTGCTCTTGCTTTGCGGTAAATTGTCATCACGCCATAGCGACGGATCATCCGGATATTGCTCTGTAATGTCATCTTCCCAATCCTCAAGAAACTCTATCAGCGTATCGGGCAGATCCGTCTCGCAAAAACGATCGACGTATTTTTGTATAAAGATTTTCTTATTGTCATCGCTATCGTTTCGCAACTTGTTCCATGCTTGGTTCAACGCTCGCAGTCGAGGATATATATTCGTGGGGGGAACCGGTCGTGTATCGAGGATAGCGGAGTTGACGGTCGCCTCGAAACGATTCAGAATATCAACCAGGAGTTGATGGTCGTCTGCGATTGAGGACCTGACTCGATTTATATGATCTCGGACCAAAAGACAATGTGCCATGAAAGTGGAGTAGAAGTTCTTTGACTCGCGGGAGGCGCCAGCGCTTCTGAGGAGTTTCGCAATCTCGCGAAGGGTTTCTGTTGTATTTAGAAGAAGACTGGCATCGCTACTGCCAGATGCATCAGAGGCCACAGCCATAACAGTGATGGATACAAGGCCTCCCCATCGGTTGCGTATGTTGCTTTTGATGAGAGGGGAAGTTATTTGTCGGAGTTTTACATTGTACCTAGGTACCGGTAGGATTCAGCCTCATTGCTCGGCACGGGCCGCGCTTTCCCTCTTCGTCCCAAGTGTTCCTTCCCCGCAGTCACCTTATCAATCTCTTCTTCGTCCTACTGACTGCTATTTGCATCGCTATATGAGTCTGAGCTCAAATGAGTTCCGAGCCGACAATAGCAGAAACAGCTGGACTCTGTTTCAATGCATTCCAGCAATGTTTGGAAAAGTCGGCCTTCATCTCCCCGCGGGAGATGTCGCGGGTCGAGGATCAGTTCGCGAGATTCTCGCTGTGGACAGCTAACATTGGAGTCTTTGCTTCAGGACGAGCCTCACTAGACCATCGTCTGAGAGAGGCGCAAGAGGTTCATGAAGTGATCACTGGGCTGTTGGACACCTTGGACGCTAATATAAAAGAATGCAAGTATTGCGACCGCGAGAGAATAATGCAGATCAGCTAACACATCAACAAAGGTACCTCTTATCTAAAGTCGTGGGTAGAGCCCAAAGGCAGTGATGCACCAGAGCTCGATCAACAAAAGCTTGACAAGTACATACAAGGACTTGCGAACCAAATCACCCTTCTTCATCGGCTATCGAATACTATTCGCAAAGCCAGCAGCGAGACACAAAATGCTAAAGCTGCCAATACTTTCAAAATTCTAGATGACGAAGGAAACGACGTGGAACCGCTGCTTGAAATAATATTTGCTAACTACGTGCGCGACAAATTTCGCAGCATTGACGAGAAAATTTTGCAACGACTTGTCCGGGCAATGATCACGCGACGGAAACGAGTGCTATACAAACGAGCTCGCTTCGGAAACCTTGCGCTCAGAGTCAAGGAAACAAAGCCTCAGCCAAAGGTGCAGGCGCCTCAAGCACACCTTCAGAATGTCTCTGCAACGCAAGAATTACCACAAGTGGAAAACAATGCAGGTGACGATAACCCAAAAGAAGATGGCGCTGGGGCAAACTATAAGTCCCAAGCTGGGGTGAGTGCAACCACTCTAGCAGTAGAGAAATTCAACAAAGCTTCTGCCCCTTCTGTTATTTCTGGAACGAAAACGGTTGCTTTCGACAACCACGAGGATCTTCCATTCCCACTCCCGCCTCTTGGTCGTGTCAGGCGCAGATTCAAGAAAATGAAAAAAGCGCTAGAAGAGCAACATGTAAGGAATCTTGCCTTCATTTACGATGGATTCCCACCGTCCGAAAAAATGTTTAAGAAAACCCCATTACAGGCGGAATATCAATTGTCGATAGACCTGAATTCATGTTGGTACCAATGTCTTCGTGATGTAGGCGAGGTGACGTGTCCGTTCTGTTTTTATGCCATCCCAGCATTGGATATAAGCGATGGTAACAAGTGGAGGTAAGCTGTCCTTTCATGTTACCAATAGTTTTCTTGTATTCACCGAGACAGATCACACGTCCGGAATGACCTTGATGCCTATATTTGCCTATTTGAGCAATGTAATGACCAGGAAAAATTGTTCGGTCATAGCGAAGAATGGCTGAGACACATGCGAGAACACGCATTACGTTGGCCCTGCAACTCAAAATCACACGGAACCATAGTTTTCGAATCGAAAGGGGAGTACATAAACCACCTAAAAGAAGACCATAAAAACACATTCAGTGATCCCCAGCTACGCGTCCTCGCCGACAGAAATGCGCGGACAATCGGACCACTATTCAAATCCTGCCCATTCTGTGGATTAGATGACACGTCAGAAGGTATCAACATCGAGGAACATATCGTAGGCCATTTGAGGTTTCTTGCCTTGAAGTCTCTGCCACCTTATGAAGACGAGCGCTCGGAAAGCTCTGACGCCGAAAGCACGAGTTCGCGGATATCAAAACCTCGCAAGAGAAGCACCGTCGAGAACGACCCGGACAAAAACGAAAAGGCCGATTTTGATGATAAAGGACCAATAGTACTTCTTGATCCAGACGATAAAAGCGTCGTTGAACCGGTCTTGACTGCCCCAAACATACCAAGAAGGAGAGATATGGAATGGGGTTTCGTTACGGAGGCTTTCGATGAAATGGTGAATGTGAATGATGACTTGGTACTTCAGCACATTGCAACGAAGCAGGCTCAGCAATCCAGCGCTGGGTGGAATATACCCCCGGAAGAAATCAAGCAGTTTCGCGAAAAGTTCCTCGAGCCACATTCTATGGATATGCCCGATGAACAAATTGAACCATTCATTGTGAAGCACAAACGAAAACACTGGATGACAATGCCGCACTCCGAAGCATCTCATAATCTATCGGGTGTCAAATTGTCCGAGATTGATGACGATACGATACGGTCTGACCTCATGAGAACGATGAGCCAAGATCGGTATGTAACTTTCCAAGTTGTCGTGAACTCTTTGTACCACATACCTGCTAATATTCTCTTGATTGTAGGGATCTCGCAGGAATAACATCGAATCTTTCTTCACTCGCAAATCAATCAGCCTCACAAAATATTAGCTTTGGTCGCATAAAAATGAGAAGGTGGGCAGACGGTACGCCCCAATCCTACGACGGCGATGACTGGGGTAATGATCATGAAGACAACGAGGAGGACAATGAATTAGACGAAGTCCTCCCTGTACCAAATACGCCTCGCTTGGCTCCTGCCGCACCTGATTCGAAGACAGTTCCAGGGACGGAGCACGATGAAAGAAGCTCTGATAAAGGAAAACATAGAACCATCGAAGTCAGCAGTGGGGGTCCATCAGGGAGTCAGTTCTCAAGTGTCCCCGGGACAGAGGCGGATACCGGACCTGGATCTCGAATTCGTACTATTTCCCGTTCCTCTGCGAGTCGATCGAATAACTGGAACCCATTTAAAGGTTTAGCGCCGCTAAAAGACATACTGTCTTCAACAGATCAGGCAATGGACCGAGAAGATCAGGAGACATGGCGACTCTCTCTGTCAAAAATTGACGTAGGTAGAGGGAGAAGTCCGCATAGAATCACGTCTGAAGAGCACGAAAATGAACTCCCGGCAACGTTGGTTGATATAACAACCATAGAGCGAGAGCAGCTAAAAGATGCACATAGTTCGGGAACATGGCCAACAGAGGTAGTGTCTTCGAAAAAGCGAAGACGCGACGAAAAAGAAAGCAAAGACAATACGCCGGTTGTGCAGAGAAGAGAAGTTGATCATATTTCTGAAACTCCTGTAACCGGCAAAGTCCCCAATGCTGTGCCTCGAGAAGGGATCGAGGGTAATTCGATACTTATCAATATTGACGCGTCAAGCGAAATATTCGAATTGCGGAATTTAGATGACGCCGTTTTGGATGACATGATTCAACGTCTTCTAGCGTCACCCGGAACCTCTGCAAAAACACTGTGCATACGCAACGAAGAAATAACAATGCTTTGCACGGTAGCCCGGGAACTGTTTCTCTCGCAGCCTGTGTTGCTCGAACTTACAGCCCCGGTCAAGATCGTCGGAGATATCCATGGCCAGTACACCGATCTCCTTAGAATGTTCGAATCAAGTGGCTACCCGCCGAACGAGAACTATCTCTTCCTTGGCGACTACGTTGATCGTGGAAAGTCAGGACTAGAGACAATTCTCCTCCTGCTATGCTACAAACTAAAATACCCCGAGAATTTTTTCCTGTTACGAGGCAACCATGAATGCGCCAATGTCACCCGCGTCTATGGGTTTTACGACGAGTGCAAACGTCGATGCAATATCAAAATGTGGAAAAATTTCGTTGATGTCTTCAACTGTCTTCCAGTAGCAGCTATCGTCTCCGGGAAGATATTCTGTGTTCACGGCGGACTATCACCGTCGTTGGGACACATGGATGATGTTCGTGCAATAGCACGGCCGACGGATGTACCTGACTATGGTCTCCTCAATGATCTACTCTGGAGTGATCCGGAACTTATGGATAAGGATTGGGAAGCGAATGAACGTGGTGTAAGCTATACGTTTGGCAAAAACGTGATCCGGGAATTTCTGACAAAGTTCGATTTTGATTTGATCTGTCGGGCTCATATGGTTGTAGAGGATGGTTATGAGTTTTATGAGGATCGCCTGCTTGTTACTATATTCACTGCGCCGAACGTAAGTTCTTCTGACCAACCTCATTACGAGACTATTGGTCTCTTCTTTTGTGGTTCGATAACTAACAACTCGTCTCTAGTATTGCGGAGAATTCGACAACTGGGGGGCAATAATGTCTGTATCAGAAGATCTTCTATGCTCTTTTGAGTTATTGAAGCCCCTATCAGCGGAACCAAAACCACTCAAAGCTGCGAAGTCATTGACTGCAAATATACGTGATAGATGGAAGAAATGGACAGCCCCAGCGGGAAAAAGCTAGTGTGTATCATGCTTCAAAAATGAGTCGGGTGTTGTCCAGATGATGATTTCTTTGTAAGATCATCTGGTGGAATCTCTCCCAGTATTGGTATGAAAATGAGTTTGTGGGTTGCTGGACCATGTATATTGAATCTGAAATCAGGGAAAGATAACATAATAGAATTAAAGTTGATGTTGGGCAAAGTCACTCAGTCAAGTCGATGCCTATGGGATTTTCAAGACAACCAGGACTACGTTCAGCACAAGTGCTTGGGAGGAGAGTCTGGATGGGCATACAGTCGGTAACCGCCTTGAGAAGGATGACTCACTTACCAAATACGGAAATTAGTTACCCGTTTAGGAAGGTTATGATTTTGCTGCAAAATGTAATATCATGGGGTCCGGAGGGACCTCTGTCCATACCATGTTCGCAATAGATGAGACACCGCTAAAAATATGTATGCACACGTATTCCTAAAGGCCAATGGCTCAATATATGTAAATGAATTTAGCCGGTCGATCATTGAGCCAGTGCTGCAACCCCCGCATTTGTGACGATACATGAAGATCAATTCGTGGATAAAATTTCCCTTAATATGACCTACTCCACTGCTATGTAGACAAGTCTTCTATAAAGGCTTGAGTTACGTCGGGATCTGAGAACTACGGTTGGTTATTGTCAGACACTTCGCCAAAATGAAGTTTTCTATTCCCGTTCTTCTCGCCGCCGCGGCCACTTTTCATCATACCCTTGCATGCGCAACCGATGAAGACTGCAGTCTAAATGGCATCTGTCAACGAGGAACATGTCTCTGCGACCCAGGGTGGATCGCCTCTGACTGCGGGCAGTTAGATCTCCGGCCTGCTACAAGGTACACCGGCTACAACCGGACAGCCGAAGGAATCTCATCATGGGGAGCCAAAATCATTCATGACCCTTTCAACTCGAAGACCTTCCACCTATTCATGTCCGAGTTTGTGCATGGATGTGGTCTGGGTTATTGGATACCGTATAGTAGGATTATCCGTTCGACGTCTTCAACTGGGCCGGAGGGCCCCTATCAGTTTGATGGGGAGGTCGTGGGAACATTTGCACATAACCCTACTGTTGTGTGGAGTGAAGCGGATAAACTTTACATCTTGATACACATTGGATGTGCTATTACAGTGCCAGACGGCTGTTCATCATCCGGGACATTTACCTGCGGACCAGGCCTAACAGATAGCGGCATCAGTGCCTGGTCATCCCCAGATCTGAGAGACTGGACGTTTCATGGCCAAGTGATGCCGGGAAACGCGAACGGAACGTGGGATGCGGATACTACCAATCCAGGACCTTTCCCGCTGTGGTCTGCCAACGACCATACGCATGAAATGCTCATGACATACCGCGGTTGCGTGTGGAATTGTGACGAGGGAGAACAGATCGGTGTAGCAGTGGCACCAAATTTCACAGGCCCTTATACCCGTGTCCATGACCACCCCATCTTCTCCGAAAATGCAGAAGATCCCTTCGCATGGCGCGACAAGCGGGGAAACTTCCACATGCTCGTTCACGCGCTTGACTCCGGAGGCGGATTTGGCTCTGGTCCCAACGTCGGTCGTCATGCGTATGCGCGCAATTGGGATGGGGAATGGACGTATAACAACAAAACATTGGCATATAGCACGTATGTCACGTTCACGGATGGTACGGCGACGAATTACTCGAGGAGGGAGAGACCGCAGTTATTCTTTAGCGAGGATGGGGAGTTGACGCCGTTGTTTCTGACGAATGGTGTTCAAGAGGTGAATTCTTCGCAGAGTTATACTATTGTGCAGCCTATTGGGGACGGGGCGAAGAAGTATGTCAAGTCACTGGGGTTTTAAATTGTGCCCATAGGCTATCAATGTACTCCAAAGAACTGCAATATCCTACTTGACTTATTCAGTTTTATGTCCTGGTCGTTCATGGATGCTGGTTTGCTGACTCCAATGAGCGAGGATGGCCCTGTATTCTTTAGGATCTAGACTTATGTACAGTATACACATCTTAGTGTCCTTATATATGCATATATAATCAACCACGCAAGACTTCCTCCGTCGTGTTTACCAATATATCAAATGCGCGCAGCGTATGTGCTTCGTCAGCCTGTGTACTCACACCCACAACTCTGATCACATAGATGCCCGCAATCACACTCGAAGTCAGATAGATCTCGCCCCGAGAATTGATTAATTCATACACTTTCTTTGTGATTTCGTTCGCTTTCTCGTCCACTTGAGCGACATGGCGCTTGGTGACGCCATTAGTGCCATTAGCACCATTACTACCGTTAGACGCAATAACCGAGGCAGCGCTGCTGCGTACACGGAGCACAGTCAGCGCAAAATCGGGCTTCGTGACTATTTCGAAAAGGTCCGGTCGACTTTTGACCTTTTCCGTGAATAGGTTGCCGAGTGCAAGACCCTTGTGGATATGTGCTTTCATGCCGTTCAATCCATAACTGCGCATGACAAACCAGATCTTGAGGCTTCGGAATCGTCGGCCTAGTGAGATCTGCCAGTTGCGATAGTCGATTACTGTGCCTGTTTCGGAGTATGGGTTGCGGAGGTATATAGGAGTGATATCGAGGGCGTTGGTGAGATCGACACGGTTTCGGACGAACAAGCAGCTGTTTGTAAAAGTCAGTACGGGATTATAGCCATGAGAGTAAAAGAACACACCTAGCATCAAAATTCACCAGTAACCACTTGTGCATATTCATATTGAAGCTGTCCACACCCTCTGCAAAGTCTTGCGCAATATGTTGATACTCGTCAACCACCAAAGCAGCGCCCGCATACGCAGCATCGATATGCACCCATATCCGTCTCCAGGACTCCTTCTCATTCAAAACAGCCTTGAGCTCCGCAAACCGATCCACAGCGCACGAATTAGTCGTACCCATAGTAAAAGTAATGAAAAAAGGCACCAGTCCTTCCTCTTCCTCTATCTTCGTCAAAGTAGCACGTAACGACTCCCCGGTCATCTCCATGTTATCCTCCAATCTAGAAGGGACGGAACGAAACCTCGTACCGGCTACCAAGGCAGCCTTTGCGATACTGCTATGAGCCTGATCGCTACTCAGAGCAACTAGTCTTGCGCGATGGGCGCATATCCTATCTTCGTATTCGCGTGAGCCATTATCCTTCACTCCCTCGGCAAGAGTGAGTTCGCGCGCGCGTCGTTCACGGGCAGCAATCAGCATAGTAGCCGCGGACTCGCTGGCAGTACCCTGAATGACACCTCCACCACGATTCTCCGATGTGCTCAAGAAGCACTCCGGTAATCCCAATGCTTTCGCGACCCAGTCCATAATCACCGTTTCAAGCTCCGTGCAGGCCGGTGAACAGATCCAATTAAAAGCTGGCGCATTGAAAGCCGCCGAATACATCTCACCCAGTATACTAGGATATGTGACCGAAGCCGGGAAAAAGGCCATGAAATTCGGCGACTGCCAATGAGTCAGACCCGGCTGGATTTTGGACTCGATATCTGCCTGTATTTCGGACCATGCTTGTGGCTCAATGGGTGGGTTTTCGGGGATTTGGGGACGAAGATAGCCGGGTTCAATGGTTGGGAGGACGCGACGGTCGGGAAGGGAATCAAAATGGTTTATAACTGTTAGTTACACGGATCTAGTCAGTCGCGATTGAAATGATGTGAGTCAATGTGCCTTGTAGAAGGGCCAATTGTGTGCAACGGAGGGTATCCCTTGTGCGCGGGGTGATACTGACTATCATCAATGGCTGCATGAGCCGCTGCGCGGAATTGTTCTCGATCCATTATCTAGAATTCGTATATGAAATGGACATGTATGTGTATGAATATATACCAAGAATTTGAGACCTGTTGAGTCAACTCGTGATGCGAGTTATCGACTTTTAAGTAAAAAAGATAACCAGATTAGATAAGTCTCGGAATAGCCTCGGAAACTCGGAAACTTCCGCCCCAGACCTAGCACACTAACCGAGTTCATACTAGCGCGGAACGCCCAATATATCTCTTCGATCTTTCTCTACTTTGATTTGACCACATGTTGATCTTGTCATTCAAAGGGCGTCGAATCGTGATATTGTCGGCTACAGCAGACCCCGGATATAATGAACCGAAGGTTTTCCAACGTCAGAATCTGATTTTACAAGACTCTGATGGAATTGGTAATAGGGTGCACCCTTGATATTACCACCTCCTTGACTAAAAAAACGTTCGGACCGCTCTCCATTTTCAACTGAATCATATTCAACCTGATACTAACAATTGACAAGAGGGCCTTCTATTCGTTATATTCAGGGGCCACTGTAAATACAAGAAGTGGCAAGATAATCCGGGGTCAATAATACAACTCTGTTTTGTACATGGAAGGCCGAGACCTAAGTTCTACCGAAAACTCTTCCAAAAAAGATTTACAGATAGCATGAATGCAAATTTTGTCAGCTAATCATGACACCCCTCCTGCTCGATCCTTTCCTGCGGATCTCTAGTCTCGTATCTCTCTTCATACCACTCCTCATCCATCTTCTTCCCAGCAATCGTCAACTCTTGCATTGGCAGAAACACAAATAAAACCCGGCACCATTTCGATTCACTCCTATTCCGAAACGAATGTGCCGTGCCCCTCTGTATTGTAACATCTCCCTGTCGTAGAGTTCTCTTCTGACCACTATCCAAAACGAGGTCCACCTCCCCTTCCAAGACAATCCCGTAGTCCACAGTCACAGTTCTGTGCATCGGCGTTTCTTTAAGTGGCTGCATATCGATGACGCGAAACATTGTTCCGTGGCTGGGCGTGAGACCCGGCGGCATGTGTAGATACGAATCATATACGGCGACATCGACCTCGTTCTGGCATTGAACGGGAAATGTGTCTGTTGCGTACAATAATGCGAGTTCACCGTCTTCGCCCGCTGAGCGAAAAGGTGCACATTCGGGCACTTGGCTGCCGGAAAGGAAGATGGCTTCGCCGTCGGGGTTGTGAGTGGTGATGTATCGATGGACTCGGGGGAAGCCTTTGCGGCGTTGATCGACCATGTTAGTGCTCATCTTGGAGGTGGTCTTTACTGGGCATTTATTTCTCTGTTTATCCAAGGTAATAAGTAATTTGTTTCATTACTTGCAGTTATTTGGAATACACAGATGGATGATTTTGCCTTCGAATGATATCATGCCGCAGACTTTAAGGTTGTGGCGCATTAGGGTTTGGCCCCGATGAAGCATAATTGATATAAGCAACGTGAGCGGCAATAAAGCAGGAGACCCTGGATATAATGAACAGAAGGCCTTCCAACTCTGGAACCTGATATTTTGAGGCTCTAACACGTTCGGTATTAGGGAGCACTCTAATACAATGACAATGACGATTTGGAGCACTCTTTGAATCCATATGAATTACGTTTAGCCTAATACTAACTAGCGATAAGAGGCCCTCGGTTCATTATATTCAGGGCCTACTTTATCCAATCACTGTATGCGGCAGGATACTTTCATAGAACGGGTTCTGACTCATTCAAATCGGATAATAAGCCCATCCACTCGTTAGGGCTGCCCGCCATCATGGCACCACTATCCAGAAACTCAGACCACATGTTTTCCCAGTCGTCTTCAGTGGCGTCAATGGCAAAAGATTTATAATCCGCATCAGTCGATGAGAATAAATCTATTTCTCTTCTAGGACTACTATGCTCAGACTCTCCCCTCGCATAGAGATTTGTTTCTTCTTGGTGCTGCGCATGATGGTCTTCTCGTTGAGAAGTAAACGGCTGAGCAGGACGCTCCTCTCGTTGAGAAGTTGACGGTGGATCACTCGGATTAGACCGCCAGCGAGTCTGCAGAATGTCCATCATCGCATTGAAACCCTCGCGTAACAGTCTCGAGTTTTTCCGAGCCCTATCAAGCATCCGACAAGCTTCAAGAATTTCCTCTTTCCTTCGATCTGCTAATATATCATCCCAATTGAAGCATATATCCATCAATAATATCACTGCTGCCATAAAAACATGGTGCATGACGGACCAAGATGTGGTCACACTCGGCGTGTCTGGGAATTCCTTATCCATTATCCGCTTGATTTCGATGACGCGCCGTGCAGCTTGCAGGCATGTCATATGCGAGTAAGAGTAAGCAGGATCCCGGGCTCCACGGATGAAAAAATTGCGGTGCAAGCGACATAAACGAGAATGGAATCCTTGCTGGACTATCAACCGTTGCCATGCGATTTGCGGTGAATTCGCATAGACGTGAGCGTACTTGCGCCGACTATCGTTATCCAAGCGAAAGTACCCTGGAAGCTCTTTGTTGTATTGTTGCCATTTCTGATCCAGTTCCATGATTTTACTATAAGGGACGTCCATCCCTTCCAAACGCTCACGACAGGTATAGTCGACAATGTCGCGACAGTAAATGGACATTCTGAGGCGGAATATGAAGTACGACATTGTGGTGGGAACATTGTCTGGTAAAGATTTACCGCCGTTCTCAAGCCTACACAGATCTTCGTCCGGTATGTTTGCGGGCATATCTAGAGCCATATGAGCTGGGTTAACAAGGTAGCTACCCTCCTGGGGCCCCCCGAGATACGCCAATAGCCTACAAGAGTTAGACATGGTCGTGATAGGCAGAAGGAGGGAGGGGAAAATAAAAACACGTACCAGTCATAAGAGGCAACCAGCCAAGCTAGCCTGCGCTTTAACTCTACTTCAGCTGGATCGAATCCATGCGCTCTCCGAGAAGCCTTGTTCGGTGCCGAATCAATCTGAAAGAGTCCCATCTGTCGACATTGATTGACCAAAGTCCCCATATTGAACAATGCACGGGCAGGAGTTTCTTGTCCATGATTTGGAATAAATAGAATAACCACAAGGGCAGCTTGAAGTCCTTCAACGGTAGGGTAATTCATAAAGTCGCTCTGTGTTAACGCTGCTGTAACCAGAGCGATGTACTCGTGACATTTTTGTTCGACCTCTTTGGCGGATGTTGCGTTTGAGCCCAGATTCTGGAAATAATATGCTGAAGCCAGAATACCGAAGAGAAGGGCAAGGTGGTTTAAATCGACCGCTGCTGATGACATATCATGCATGCTCTGATAAATTGCATGTATCTGGGACTGCACATGACTTGGGATGATCAAATGGTAGAGATACCCGACATAATCCACATAATAATTGAACTGCGCAAGTGCCTCTGTTTCACGAGGTAGAAATGATGTCAAGTTTGTTACTGAGACTGCCGAATGTTTGGGCGTGATAAGCTTATTCTTGATGGATATAGGCAACGCATCCGGGATGCGAGGAGCCATCACAATGTTTTCAAGCCAATCAGTCGTTCTTTCCTGTTCTATAGCCTCCTTGCGGTGGACCTGCGGCTGCAAAGCTGTAATGTTGTTGCTCATTGATGAAGGAGAGCCTCCCGTCACTGTTATAGGTGGTGCTACCGCTGGATGTGCATATTGCTGAGCAACAGTAGCGACAACGTTGTTGCTCGTTGATAACGGAGAGCCCCCTGTGGCTGTTGTAGGTGGTGCTACCGCTGGATATGCATATTGATGAGCAAAATCATTGGCAACAATGTAGTTGCACACAAGCTTCCTTGACCGGCAATTTGAGCATGGCTGTTGACGGTCACATTTCAGTTTCTTCTTACGACAGCTTTGGCATGAGACGGGGTCTTGTCGTGGAGCCCGCTTTCTGGAATCGTCGTTAGACTCTTCGAAGTTGCGTGTTTTTCTTTTTTCGGGCATGGTGAGCTGCAGTATTACATGTATAGCAATATAGCACGCATAGCAATGTTACATGTATTGAAGGTCCGACTAAGCATACCGATAGTCGACAGCTACGTTCGAACAAAGAACAAAGAACCAAGAAGCATGAAGCATGAAGCTGGATGATGATTATGCCTCCGGCGCTACTCCTGTTTAGGTTTAGTTAAATGGTTTCAAGGCTCCGCGGATCGTCCACGGACGGTCGTAGCCCTAAATTGGGTAAAAAAAGCTCAGGTCATCTACGAAGTATAAAACCCAACATTCTTCACAGATGGCTGTTGTTACTCGTTATACAAGCTTTCTTTCTGTCAATATCATGATCAACAGCCAGAAAATGAAAGACAACAAAATCCGAGACGTCTCAGAGGCATTGCCTCCGTCAGAATTGTCCACAGGGGACGAGTATCAAGCTGATATTCCACCGAGCAATGAATTCACGTATAAATAACAATCCATCATGAACCTTTACTTGGACATCTTACTAATATTGGCCTTTTTCAGGACTCGGTCATGTCTAACCTTACTCGGCTGTGCCGGAGCAGCGTTCTGCTCTGTCGGTTTCATCAATGCATTCGGTGTATTCCAAGCATATTATTCCGAGACACTGCTATCGTACATGTCAAACTCAGATATCGGATGGATTGGGGCAATCAACAACTTTCTACTGTTTGCGGGTGCGGTGGTGACAGGCCGAATTCTGGATATGTTCGGTGCTGTGGTAAGTCTTATACTTCTCAAGGCATCAACAGACGCTGACATGGTTAACTATGACATGTAGGTCATGCTCTGGCTCGGCTCTACTACAACCGTATTCTCAATAATGATGATATCTCTCTGCAAGGAATACTGGCAATTCATTCTCGCCCAGGGCGTGCTCCTCGGCATCGGAAATACCCTCCTAGTATGTCCAGCTATCGCTCTCGTCGGCCAATCCTTCAAGAAAAAGCTTGCCCTCGCCGTCGGAGTAATGATTGCCGGCTCATCACTGGGAGGAGTCATTTGGCCCGTCGTTGTGCATGCACTTCTACAAAAGCCCAACATCGGGTTCGGATGGACTTTACGCATTGCCGGTTTTATCATGATTCCGATTCTCGTTTTTTCGTGCAATTTTGCCCGGCCACCAGCACAAGCCAAAAAGAATTTGCAGGATAGTAAGGAAAACGCTAGCAAACCATCAAGGCCAGCGTGGGACTGGGCAATAGTAGCCAGGAAGCAGACACTCTTCACGGCCTGCGGGTTCTTCTTCATTTATTTCGGCATGTTCATGCCATTCTTTTACACCACTGAATACGCTCTTGCGCAAGGATTTTCGTCAAATTTATCCTTCTACACCGTCTCCATCATCAATGGCGCATCACTCTTCGGACGGATTATCCCTGGAATGATGGCCGACAAGTACGGAAGATTCAACATGTGTATTGCAATGACGACTTTCTCTGGGATCATTGCATTGTGTTGGACGACTGTGACTTCGGTTGCTGGTATTGTCATGTTTGCGCTTGCTTATGGTTTTACTTCTGGTGTAAGCCCTACTCATGGAGATGATACAACATATAACTAATTGTGATTTCAACAGGGTATCTTATCTTTACAGCAAGCCTGTGCTGCGCAAATCGCAAGCCCAACCACAATTGGTACGGTCGTTGGCTTCGTGATGGCGTCGACTTCTTTCTCGTAAGTGGCAGCCACGCTTGTGTCTTGAACGTTGATCCACAAACATACTCATGGCTTTTTAGTGCATTAGCAAGCACTCCTATCGGTGGAGCGCTGATCGAGAAGTATGGATACCTTTCGCTGTCTATTTACTCTGGTGTCAGCCTGCTGCTTGGTGCAGCGGTACTTTTGGCAGCCAAATTGACTCAGAAACGCCAATTGTTAGCTATTGTCTAGATTCACGGGATCTTTGTGTAAGAGTAGGAGGGCTCGCTTCTCATCATTATCAAAAGTTATAGAACTACACAAGGGGGAGTCCGGAGTAATCGATTCAGAATATACATTCTCTAAATATGCAGTATATACTCTTTCTGGATGTAGGTACAGTAGCTGTGATGCAATGCTAGAAACGCCCAAAAATGCAATACAAACGCAAATTCGAAATTCAATGCTCAACCAACCCACGCTCTTTTCGCTTTAGGCTGCCAACAAGGCAGCCACTCATTCAACGCACTCTTGAACAAATTCCTCGACACCTCCCCACCCTCAAACTGCATATTAAAATCAAAGCAATGCATTGCATTCGCCATCACATAGCCGAAAATCTCCCTTTCGGCCGTCTCTCGATTGCATTGTGGGATATTCGACCTGAACGTGACGAAATCCGGCGCAAAGCTTTCGGTCGACAGTGGCGACAATGTTCGCCAGGGGTCAAATTCGCCGCCTGACCAGTATGTATTTGAGGGCCGGATGAGCCAGCCTCCTGTTTCGTCGTTTGTGGCTTCGGTGGTTGGTGCTTCCGGGAGGAGTCCAGCTTCGAGCGCGCCGGGGAATTGGCGATAGCAGATTTCCTGGTTGTATGCCAGAGACTGATAGGTAGACAACAGCCCGTGGGTAGGGTTGGGAGTAAGATTGTCGGACTGGAAAAAGCCCCATTGCGAACAGTATTGCCATGTCCAGGCGATAGAAGCTGGGTCAGTGAGTCTGCCGCCCAGGTCACAGTATTCAGAGCCAAGTTGCAAATCACACTCGGTAGCTGCATAAGAATTGATGAGTGGAATGAGCTGAGGCCACGACGCGAATCGCTCAGCTACGGCTCTGGTTCCAATGAACGGAGCCCAGCCTGTCCGTGGAGTTAATGTAGCTGCAGCTAGCTCATCTGCGACCTCTTCCGGCACGATGCGTGCTCGTCGACCAAGTATCCTTGAGATTGGTTTGCTTCGGTGGTCTCTCTTCGATGCCGTCGCAGTCGAAGTAGCAGTCGGCGCTACCCTCGTGGCAGTCGGCACAGCCTCCATCCAGTCACACAACGAGCCCAAGCCTGTATCTCCTCCACCGGTTCCATATGACTGGAAAGTGCCGTAAATATACGCCAACGCAGCCGTAAAATCACCATTAGAATTGATCTCCCCCCCTTCACCAAGGAACATCTTCTTAACGTCATCGCTTGCAGTGCCGTTTAATGCTAGTTGAGAATCGACATAGCTCATAGCTGCGTGTAGGTCATGTGCACAGCCTTCATAGCCATTAGCTACCATGCCACGGTAGACCTGTTCAAAGTATACGCTCATATCTGCGCGTGCTTGCACCGGTGCCGAGGAGGCATAGGCTGCGTAAATGGTGTCTGGGTATTCGTCGCGCGTGAATGCGGTCCTCATGCCGGAGTATGATCCTCCGATCATGATCCATGGCGAGCCTTTGGGTGATAGATCATCGAAAGGAAACTCGGGACGACTAAAATCTTGCGCGAAATATGGGATATCGGCAATGGCTTGGGCGTGAGTTAGGTATTTGAAGTTCTCGGCCGGGGTGTCTGCATTGACAGGGCCCATGGGTAGAGAGTCTCCGTAGTATCTACACACAAAGTCAGTCAGCATTTAGCAAAATAAATCAGATGAAGACAGAACATACCTGTGCTCCCAAACAATCCCCAGACCACCAAATTCTTCTAAATACTCCCTGAAAAAGGACGACTCTCCCAACATATGTTGCGCCGAGCTATACGCCGAAGACTCGCCAACATCATATAAAAACACCGGCCCACCGGATCTATAATACTTTGTCGTCACCCAATATCTATTCTTGTAAGTGCCGACTGTATGATTATCATGGTCGATCGGTATCTATTCCCAGTCAGTTTTCTCGATACCCTATATAAAGTTCAAAGAACGCAGAAACAGCATACATCAGCATATTCAGTGGGTATCGTCCGCGTATAAGACGTATCAACCATCTTCCGAAAAGCGACTGGATTTAATATGACGCTGTCCGCACTTAGCCCTAATGCCGCGGCGAGATGGAGGTCGCGCGTTGTGGGCGTGTTGACGAAGCCGATGCTGTGTACATGTTGGATGAGGAGAAGGCTGTATGAGACGAGGGTGCTGGCGAGTGACAGCTTCATTGTGGTGGTGTATAAAAGTATAACTGTCTTTGTAAGAGCAAACTTGTTTTTCTCATAATTCATCAAGCAGTATTGATGGAAGGTGTATTTATTTATCTCTATCTACTTATTCGTTTACTCCCATGAGTAAGTACACATCATACTACATGCGGAAATCAATATACATCAGTCTATCGATCTACATAGACAAACCATTACCGTTCACGTCGATACTTTCAGGCTTATTAGGGTTGTCGTCGTACCCTGATCGCCGGAACAGGAAAAGAGTCAATCCCGACCCCTGACCAACCGATCTAGATCAGCCTTCAAACAAGGCAAACATATCTTATCGGAGCTCGAGAAAGGGCTTTGCATAGTTTGCTTACTATGTCTGGTTTGTAAGATATGTTCTGTTTGTTCGATTTGTATGGTTTGCTCGGAGGGGTTGAGTTGGAGTGGAATGTTGGTGAAGCAAGGGGGATGTCGATAGTGGCTCGTTTGGGAATGTGTCGTGGCTTGACCAGCGTGGTTGTGGTATGGCGGACGTAAGAAGGGGAGACAGCCACTCTCAAGATTGGACTTTCCTTGAATCTTTGTCTTTGGGAAGGAAGAGAATGTATTAGAGTCTGGCGCACTACACTCGAAGTCTGAGAGTGGCTGGTAAGGAATGAAAGTGCCGGGCCTACTATTACAGGTTGGTGGTACCTATCTCATTTACATAGAATTGAGACGATAGTAGAACAAGTTGAATGGGTCTCGAATTCTGTTGATACAGATTTGTCAACTTTATACAACCAGAGAAAGAAGAAATACGACAGATTCATCATGTAAGATCGCGCGAAGCAATTATTTCATCTCGACTGTATCAGCCACACCAGACTACAGCTCCTCGTAAATCGAAAGACTCTAGAAACATTCCTCAGTCTGATCTGCAATGCAATCTATACACTTGGCATTCCATCGCATGGTTGGACAGATTGCCACGTTGCTCTAGAATGTGGAATGGCCAGTGGCTGGACAATGTGACCTCTAGGCCTACTATCTGCATTGGAAGATACTACATAGTATCTACATTTATAATAAGGTCCAGTATGACAATGGGTCTATCCCAATGCTTGATGCATTAATCTATTATCGATGTATATCTATTATACACCCCTCTTATGTACCAACCTCCCACTAACCCAGACAGCCCTAACATTGCGATCATCCCCATTCCACATCCACTTCGCAATCTTCTCTTCCCAATTCTCCCACCCAAACACATCGACATTTCCCGTATCCTCTTCTCCCCCTGCCTCGCATCCCATTTCACTCGACACACTCTCAACGACAGGCCCCAACTCAATCAACTGCGCATCAAAATACATCCCTACATCGAACCCGCCTATCTGGTCCGCCATATCAACGACCTGCGCACCACCCCTCGTCGCAAGGTACAGCGCTTCCTCAACGCTCAGCGTCTCCCGACCCGTCGTCACATCCGCCTGCGACGAAACCAATCGTGAGACAAGACAGGCCTGCCGCGACGCTTCAAGGATACTAGGTGAGTAACCCCCACTAACATCCGTGCCCAGCCCGACTGTGATGCCTTCATCCATCAACGTCCTGACGGGGCACAGACCCGATCCCAACGCGCTATTCGACGCCGGACAATGCGAGATTTTCGCTTCTCGTCGCCTAACGAGCGTCCTTTCCTCCGGTGTGAGATGTACCGCATGCGCCAGTATCGTTTTGCGCGTCAACAGGCCCGTCTCCTCGTAAACATTCGCATACCCTTCTGACTCCTGGAAGAGTTCCTTGACGAGCGAAACCTCATTCTTATTCTCCGAAACGTGCGTCTGAATATGTAGCGGCGGCGTATACTCCGCCGCTAACTTCCCCAGTCCACACAACGCCTCGCGCGAACACGTCGGCGCAAAGCGCGGCGTCACAATCGGCGCCACAAGTTTTCCCTCAGGGTCAAGTGCATGAATATACTCGATAACTTCCCTGGTCGCACTAACCGACTCCTCGCTCGACGCATCATGATAACTCTCCGGACAAAATACGAGATTATCCATGCACACTCTACCCACAAACGCGCGCTGGCCGCGTCGATGACACAGCGCCGCCAGCAGATTTGTAGCTGGCACGTGTATCGTAGCGAAATACGACGCTGTCGTTGTGCCGTGCGACAATGTACGAGAAATCACTTTATTGTAGACTGTGTATGCCTGCGGGGGGGCTTCTTTGCTTCCGTTGCTGGATTCAAATGATTTCTCCATGGGAAAGGTATACTTTTTCAACCAGTCCAGTAGCGTCGAAGAACCGAATATGCCTGCATTCGGGTATTGGGAGGCGTGGATATGTGTATCTTTCTCGTCAATATTGTAATTCTTTCTTTCTGAGGATGGGAAAAACATACCGATAAACCCAGGAAAAAAGAACCCATTCCTCCCTCTCCTTCCACCACGGACTATCCTCACCGTGGTCTCTCTCCCCTCTGTCTCATGAGCATCATCCCTCAGCACCGTCCACCCTTTCCTCTGCACAAACCCCTCCAACGTCTTCTTTCTGTCATCCTCATCCTCCGAATCGAAACCAACGCTCCAATCAAACCCGCGAATCCGCCCATCGCAATTTTCCACCCACAAAACGCCCTTATTTATTTCAAGACACGGTTTTGTCTCTGACTGGCGCGGCAATTGGATGAATGTGCCGTGGTAGAGGGTGTATGTCGGCGACATCCTTGCATCTCAATCAAATATGACCAAAAGTCAGACGGGCTAGTTAGTTTATGCGAGTATGATACCCTAGGTATACGCTCTGAACACCACTAAGCTACCGTTGCGCGTAGGTGCGTTACATGTAAATACAATCCACAAACCCAGTCGCGCAATCCAAACTCTCCAAAAAATCTCAAGAGAAACAAGAATCGATCCTAGGAAACAGCGCCATTTATATACTTTTTGCATCAATGGGCCCAATCCGTGGATGTGCTGAAAGAAGAAAGCTTTTATCCCGAAGAAGTGGACAGACGGTATCGGCCGCTTCCGGTTCATGCCTGATCTCTAAGGCAGGGTGACAACATCGCGGGGTACTTGGTCAGCTCTAGTTAACTAACTGTGGTTTGCTCATATCAATCTTATTTTCGAGATGTGTAGTGATTTACGCCAAATAGATACGTAGTATTGAAGTGTTTCATAATGTTGAAATTGTACTACCACGCTGGTAAGCAGTACCGATGCTATCTATAATACTGCAGCACCAAGTCCGGACTTCATGTGTCCAGTCTATAGTATATATATGTTGAACATAACGATAAAAACAAAACAAACAAATCCTCTTATGCATGATGAATGCATCCTTCCCAAAATCAATAAACGCCTGCTTTTGCAATGACTCTCTCTCTCTCAAAAAAAAAAAAAAAAAAAAATAGTAGCTAGGGTATCGTATCACTCATCTCACACAGGTTCAGTCCGTCTCCTCAACGGGGCCACAGGTACAGAAGAGGTTCTGGTCGCCGAATGCTATTATCCGTTAGTATCTATTCCAGACAAAATGGGAAAAGAGAGGAAGGCATACCATCGTCGACTCGAGTAACTGTAGGCCAGAACTTCTTCTCCAACAACCACGGCAACGGGTACGCAGCCGTTTCCCGCGAGTACGGCCGCTGCCAATCGCCCAGCAACAAATCGCGTTGCGTGTGCGGCGCGTTCTTGAGCACGTTCCCTTCACGGGGTTGCTCGCCCTTTTCGACGGCAGCGATTTCTTGACGTATAGAAATCAAAGCGTCGCAGAAACGGTCGAGTTCGGCTTTATTCTCGGATTCCGTGGGCTCGATCATGAGCGTGTTGGCGACGGGCCAGGACATGGTGGGCGCGTGGAAGCCGTAGTCTTGCAGACGTTTGGCGATGTCGATGGCTTCGATCCCGCAGGTTTCTTTGAAGTGGCGCACGTCGAGGATGAATTCGTGGGCGCAGCGGCCGTTGGCGTTGGTGTAGAGAATAGGGTAGTGGTCCTTGACGCGGGCGAGGATGTAGTTTGCGTTCAGGAGAGTAATCTTGGTGGCGTGTGTCAGGCCCTTGGCGCCCATCATGTTGATGTAGTTGAAGGTGATGGGCAAAAGACTGGCGCTGCCCCAGGGAGCGGCGCTGATGGGGGACGAAGCGGTGGAGTCGGATCGCTTGGATTGCAAGTACTCGCTGGACGGGTGAGAGGGGAGGAAAGGACGTAAGTGCTCGGCGACACCGATGGGGCCAACACCAGGACCGCCACCTCCGTGGGGAATGCAAAAGGTTTTGTGTAGATTGAGATGGCATACGTCGGCACCAATCTCGCCGGGAGAGCACAACCCAATCTGGGCGTTCATGTTTGCGCCATCCATGTACACCTGACCACCGTATTTGTGCACGATGTCGCAGACTTCCTTGACACCAGGCTCAAAGACACCAAAGGTGCTGGGGTATGTGATCATGATGGCGGCAAGCTCGTCCTTGTGCTTCTCGCATTTGACTTTCAAGTCTTCGATGTCGAGGTTACCGGTCTTGGTGTCGCACTTGATGGTAACGACTTTCATACCGGCCATGGCTGCACTAGCAGGGTTCGTTCCGTGAGCAGACACAGGAATCAAGCAAATGTTGCGGTGTCCGCCAGAAACAGATTCCTGATACTTCTTGATCAAACGAAGACCGGCAAACTCTCCTTGGGCACCAGAGTTGGGCTGAACGGTGACTTCGGCCATTCCGGTGATATCAGCGAGCTGCTGCTCAACGTCGTCGATCATCCGAGTGTATCCTTCTACAGCGTCAGCGGGCATGAAGGGGTGGATCTGAGAGAATTCAGGCCAAGAAACGGGAATCATCTCAGTGGTGGCGTTGAGCTTCATGGTGCATGATCCGAGAGGAATCATCGAGTGAGCCAACGACAGATCCTTGGATTCGAGGTGGTGGATATAACGCAGCATGTCGGTCTCGGAGTGGTAGGTGTTGAAGACGGGGTGAGTCAAGTAGGCGGATGTACGCTCTAGACTCGCTGGAACGGAGACAGGTGAGATGGCGGTGTCGACGGTGACATCGCCGCCCTTTGCAGACTGAGCAAAGACTTGGAGAATATCGCGAAGCTCGCTCTTGCCGACGGTCTCATCGAGAGACAAGGCGATCTTGTTGGCACCAACCTGACGGAAGTAGATCTTGGCGGATTTTGCAGCTGCAAGAAGAGCATCTGCCGAGGAGTTATCTGCTAGCTCAACGGTGAGGGTGTCAAAAAGAACTCCCTCGTCTCCTGTGTTGCTGCGGACGGGGACATTGTATCCGAGACCAATAAGCTTCTCACGCAACAAAGCAGTCATAGCCATGATGCGTTGAGCAATAACCTTGAGGCCCTGTGGCCCATGATAAACAGCATACATGGCACTCATGTTGGCAAGCAAGGCCTGCGCTGTGCAAATATTGCTGGTAGCTTTCTCACGACGAATATGCTGCTCACGGGTCTGCAAAGCCAATCTGAGAGCACGGTTGCCCAATCGGTCCTTGGACACACCAACCAAACGACCAGGAATCTTCCGCTTGTACTTGTCCGTGGTAGCAAAGAACGCAGCGTGAGGACCACCGAAGCCCATAGGTACACCAAGTCGCTGGGCACTACCAAACGCAATATCGGCACCAAATTCGCCGGGTGCTTTGAGGACAGTCAACGCTAGAAGATCAGTAGCGACGGAGAATGTGCCACCAAGCTCATGCACCGTCTTGCCGAGCGATTCAAAATCAAGAACACCGCCCTCGGTATCGGGATACTGTGCCAATACACCAATCAAGTTGTCACCTTGCTCCTTGACGAGCTTAGCGCCGTCTGCGAGAATGTCTCCAATGACTAGGTTGATTCCGAATCCTTCAGCACGAGACCGCATAACGGCGATAGTCTGCTCGTGGCAGAGATGCGAGACCACAAACGACTTTCCGGCCTTTTTCTGCTTTGCCATCGGTGCAGTGGCCATCGACATAGTCATAGCCTCCGCTGCAGCGGTACCCTCATCCAACACAGATGCATTCGCAACCGGCAACCCAGTGAGATCCGTAGTCAAAGTCTGGAAATTCAGCAACGACTCCAATCGTCCCTGACTAATCTCAGGCTGATAGGGTGTATAACTGGTATACCAAGCCGGATTTTCCAAAACATTTCTCAAAATCACCGGGGGGACGACAGTCGGGTAGTAGCCGCCACCAATGAAGGATTTGCCCGCCGTGCTGATTTGTTTGCGATATTCGCCGAGTAATTTGAGCATATCGCTTTCACCGAGTCCGCCATCAATAGGGTCACGGTACAGGCTTTCTTCCGTCGCAGCGGGGACTCGTGGGGGTGTAATGACGAGGTCCTTCTTTGAAAGAATATCAGCCGGCAAAACCTGTTTAACAAATTCGTCTAGCGACGCAGCTGGCGGACTGAGTGCCGCCAACATTTCTTTCGCTGCATCTGGTGAGGGACCGATATGTCGTCGGGGGAAAGTGTCCAGAGGCTGGAAGAGATCTCGTGGGTTGGGTTCTCCATGTTCGTCTAGAGAAGTCGAGTATACCGTTCGGCGGGAGGAAGGGATCGTTTGACCGGCGAGCGGTGAGAGTCGTGGGTTTGTGGCGGAGGTAGAGAATGCCTGTAATTGGTGTCGTCGTAGAGCTACCGGCACGATTGTCCTGCGCAGTTGTGTTGAAGCTGTGAATTGGTGACGCGCTGCTCGAGCAGCCACGGAGAGCGCCATCCTGCTAGAAACAGTAGGCGGGAAAGTATGTGAGGGGAGATTGGAGGAAGGGAGCTGTCAACAGCTCAATTGCCACTCAATTGGGCTCGGGATGGTTTAACAAGAAACCTGAAGCATACAAGACTCTAGATGAACGTAGATGAATAGAATGAAGAAAGAAAAGAGAAAGAAAGAAGAATGATGATCCTGGATCACCGAAGTCATCATTCCGTACGTTTTTCTATTTTCCCTTCCCTTTCCTATCGATAAGAAAATGTGAGCTCCGCGGCCGTTACGTCGTCACACACAATAACAGGCCTGCAGGTACTGTATCGTAACACCATGTAACCGATACCCTGCAGGCTGCACGTTGCGCCCTCAGTGATGCAAGATAGAGCTGGGGCTTGGCAGCTGATTGACCAATGAAACAGGCTGAGGGAAGAGCTGTCAGGCGGTCAGGTATTGGTATTACCGGCGGAAAAGCTTGACTGATAAGATAAGAATTGTCCGCGGGAAACTGGAGGGGTGCAAAGGGTAAAATCGGAAAAGATTTCGGTGTCCGACCGTTCTCTTACTGATGGCATTGGCGAGATACAAAGAATAATTGAGTCCTGTATGATATGTACACATGCTTAGAAATAACACTATAAGCACAACCATCAGTCGTACTCCTCCTCAGACTCCTCCTCCACCTCATCCAATAGCCGCTGCCGTTCAGCCTCCGTCTCTTCAGCTAGCCATCGTCGACTCTCAACCTGGACAAAAACTACAAGGATGGTTCCGATGATAAAGCTGAGCACTGCAAGAATGCCATTGATGGGAATCGGGTTGCCTCCCAATACCCCCTGAGTCAAAGCATCCAGCCCAGTTTGCGAGAAATTGATAACGCCGGAAATGCAAATGATTGCGCCGTAGACCCGTCCAAATGTAGAGAAACCAAATACTTTCGTTGCGTAGTCACTATCATCTGTCAGCTCATCACTAAATTGAATCATCAATGTAGACTTACGACATTGCTGAGTAGTACAACGGCCGCAAAAGAACGAACAAGACTACCGTGATGTAGCCAGCCCAGAGGTACGGCAAACAGTTGAGAACGCCCACTGCTGTCGTCAGGAAAACAATCAATGCCAGTGTGTTTGGCACACTCAGATGGTCGAGCAAGAAGCCGATGAAAGGCGTGGATATGACTCCGCCAACCGGCAGAGCCACGTCGAAGAGATTGTTGATATTCTCAGCCAAGGCCTCCGAGTCGAGCATGTACTCATACTGAGCGCGAATAGTGGCAATAAAGTAGTTCATTCGCAGCATTTGCAACACGGTCAGCAACGTGATGAGAATGAACCATGGTGACATGAACTGCCTTTGGACCGGCTCGCCGTGAAGAACACCCCAGACTCGTGCTGCCGCTTGTCGCTCCTCTTCTTGTTCTTCACGGTGTTGTCTTTCGTCCAACCCACCGAGGACGTTGTCAATCTTCTTAAGCTTGTTCTGTCTCTTCTTGCGACGCGCCGCTCGTAAAGATGCAACTTCGTTATCGTCTGAAATCTCCTCGTCCGAATCATGGATATCTCGCGTAGGATCGCGTGCTGCTTCAATTTTCTCTTCCAACTGAAACATGGTCTTGTACGGCTTCGCAGGTAAAAGGAAGATTTGCGCAAGGAAGATGGCTATCGGTACAGCCAAGTAGCCTAAAAAGAAGAATTCGGGTCGGATAGCGCGGTCAGTGGCTTCGTACGCAATGCGATAGAACAGAAACACGGCAGCGGATGCATCGAACGCTCCAGTAACCAATGCAACGATGACACCGGATTTCTTCGGGAAAGCGTTCGCAATTTGAAAGGCCGGCACGAAGATGCAGGTACCTCCTAGCGATAGGAAAAAGTTTCCCAACACGTAGCCGTCGAATTCGGTTATTCTGAAAGCAAAGTACATGAGCAGGCTGCCGATGACGAGACATAGACACCCTGCGATGTTGCAAACGCGAGGACCAAAGCGGTCGAGCATCGTTCCGATCGGTAGGGCAGACACATTTGCAGTGATGGAGGCGACCGTGAAAAAGAGGTTGAGTCTATACACCGTCAGTAAAAATTTGCCATCGTTGTGAGAGACAAGCCTACTGTAGCTCTTGCTTGAAGCACACGTCGACACCATCTTCTACTTCGTCACCATCACATAGCCACTCATATACCCCTTCCGACAGAAGCACGGGCTTTAGCGCCGCGAAGCCAAAGACAATGCCTGACGCGAGCCAACAGGCTAGAATGGTCGCAACAACCTGGGCTACAACACAATGAGTAAGACGGCTGACGATAGAGAGTCGATGTCATTACCTAGTCGTTTAGGCAGAGAAACCTTGTATGCGGCAACGCTGGGTTGCAGATCGTCTTCATTCGGCCGGGGAAATGCATCGTAACTCAGGACTTTGCGGACAGTCTTTCCTGGGGGAAGCACTGCATCGGAGGGTGGCTCGCGGTCCACGCCTTCAATCGACGAAACATGTTGAATGAGGGACATTGCAATGAGTCCAAATGCTTTGACGCAGTTGATGCGCAAACAAACAACGTGGGACGATGAAAGGGAAGAAAAGAAGAGGTTATGTTGCAGTGGTGGTAGCAGTCGAACCTTCTCGACAGCAACAAGCCGGCTTGTTGCTCCACATGATGGACCTGTCTGGATTCTGGGTTGACGGGGGGGGGCTTTGCCAGGGGTCAGCTGCGAAGAAACAACTTCACTTAGGTCCTTGAATGTTGATAAATAAACTCTGGGTGAAGGTATACAAAGAGTTGCACCGAGAATGAATGAATGATATTGACTTTGTACGTAGGCAGACAAATTGAGTTGGAAGGAAACAATGTCGTGTCGCAATTATTGCTGGAGAGGATCCACGGAAGGCGCGAGGGGAGCTTCTTTCCTCTTTCGCTCCACTGCGGGGCGGTTCCTTCCTTCCTTCCTCTGGCCTCCAAGCCGAAAGCTAACATCAACAACTTCTCTTCCTTTTCCCTCCGTCTTACAATCCTCTTTTCAATATGAAAACAATGTGGTCTTCATTGATTTGTCTTGGAGGATGGTATCATTACTGCATGCTCTCATTCTGAGTGGTCACGTTCTAGCAAGGACATCCCAAGCAAAATCAACAAAGGTCTCAGGTATTTCCCATTTGTTATTGAGCCATCAACAATATATTCGCGTCGACAACGGCCATTCGAAGGAGTATTTGAAGCAATGAAGATGCGGCTGCGCCCTCGAGACATTGACCTTTTAGCATGTCAAATTAATAACAATCATGTCTGATCAAACTGAAGTCAGTACCCTGGCAACTCAACAGTCGCGCACTGCTGAGTCTCGTGCTGCTTTCCTCCTCCCACATATCGAGAAGGAGACCGCATTCTCGATGTTGGGTGTGGTTGTGGTACGGTACCATCACCGCGGACTCTGTCAAGTATACCAGTCAAGGCAGTGTTGTCGGCATAGATTTATCGGCAGAAGTCTTGCAAAACGCAGAAGAATCAGCGGCCGCAGGCAGTTTCCCCAAGTTCTGTCATCTTCGAGCAAGGCAACGAATATGGATTGAACCAGCCATGAATCGGAGAATCCGTTTGAGGAAATGTCTAAGTTTGACTAACGCTGATACGGCTAGGGGAGTGATGGGGCTACCTCGAGGGTATACATAGTACGGATCTATGGAAGCGCTTAGGGTCTGTGCCCCATGCAAAATTGAGGAAGCCAATCTCTTTTTGATCATATCGAGAGAACGAAGAACACGGGATCCGAGTACATAGATATTGAAGTTACTTGCCTGGTGGGAGAAGCTCAATCGAACAAAACACACTGAAACAAGTCGCAGCGAAAGGAAACCACAATGATATGAGGAAATGTCGGCGGGAACTTGCAAAGGTAATGAGTAGATTTCGGCACACAATTTTGTTTCGGTAGACGCAGTTGACACGAAGTGTGATACAAGGATTGAAAATGCTGTCAACCATGGAGAGATACCAGAAAGTGCGTCCATCCGAGACAATAACTAGGTACGTTTACAGCCCGACATGTGTCAAGCGGACCCAAAGTGGTGGTTTGTCCCAGTTCACATACATTTCCTGTACAATCCAGTTGGAGCTCTCCGGGTACAATTCGATGTCGAAATTGAACACGACTTTAGCGAGAACCAGGCGGGTCTCCATATAAGCCAGACTGGGAGAAAACAAGGAAATTGTCAGTCAAATGAGTGCAGAACTCGGGAAGTTGACGTACTTTTTCCCTACACATCCTCGTTGACCCAGGCTAAATGGTTGTAGAACTTCTCTTTTGTCGTCATGGAATCGCGGATCTGTGCCTAGCCATCGCTCAGGAATAAATTGCTCCGCAAGGGCGAAGTTGGCGTCCGCGTGGTAGGATGCATAGTGGTGGGTGGAAACAACGGTCTATAAAAGTATTAGATCCAGTACAATGAAGGCAGACTCTGCTCTCCTCGGAGACATGAATACACATACATCCTCGGGAACTGCTCGGCCGTCGATAATGTCCCCTCCCTTAGGGACTATACGTGGCAGACTGGCAGCCACTGGTGGGTAGAGGCGTAGTGTCTCTTCGATGACTGCATTCAAATATTTCAACTGTGCGCACTTGGAAGCTGTGATGTCGCTAGATTTTGAGAACGTCGTGCGTAGTTCCCTGGTCAAATTTTCCATAGCAGCAGGGTTCTTGGTAAGGAAATATATGCATCCAGATAACGATGTCGCCGAAGTCTCGCTGCCGGCGATTGATATACTGTTTGATTTAGCAACTTAGTTCTCTTTCGTATTTGTGATTGAAGACATGGTAAACATACAAGGCACAGTCCTGATGAATTTCTTCTCTGCTCAAGATTGCCGAATTCTCAACGTAATTACCACTGGAATCCGACAGCCCCTGTTTGAGCACGGCTGTCAAAAAGTCTGGCGGGTTGGTTCCCTTCTTCAGCCGGCGTTCGGCCTTTTCGGTGCTGTAATCGAGATGTTTCATCATTCCGTTTTTCAGAGACGCCGGTAGACACACATCCTGTATTGTCCTCGTGATCCAAAACTGATTGATAACGCCGGCCAAGGTAATTCCCTTGACGAAGGCAAAGATTAGAGCGATCCAGGGGTGAAGTTTACTTTCCTTTAGACAATCGAAATTCTCATCAAATAGAAGATGTCCAGTGACATCAAACGCGATGAAATTGAACCACTCCTTGATATCCACTTTCGTTTGTCCATCCTGGTCGCCCTTGGCTTGCGACCTTTCAACCAGTCGCCTGACTAAGAGGTCGGCATAATAGACAATCGTTCCCTCTTGCTCCCGTAAGGCACGATCCGAAAACGCATTGGCAAAGAGGCGTCGATGGCGGGTGTGATTTGCATCATCGAGGCTGCCCACAATACTGTTTCGGACTGCATTCAACGACGAGCCGTAAAACTTGGGATCCTTGGCATACTGGGGTCGTCCGGGACGTGCACGGTATATGTCCTGAGCTGCTTGGGGGCTGTTGAACGAGAGCTCGTCCGGGCCGACTCTCATCACGGGGCCGTAGAGGTTATGAAGTGCCAGCATTTTTCGGTGACTTTGACCGGTCATGATGCTCCATTGGTAGGGGATTCTCGATACCGCCCATAGTTTTGGACCAGGGAATTTGGCCAAGGGTGAGAAGACGAGGTTATACACAGCATCTAACAAAGTCCACAGTATGAACTTGGAAGGATGATATCAGCTTCCAGTCACTGAAAGGCTAGGCAGAATAAGTTCAACTTACTAATCCGGACGCAGTCAGTAGCAAGCCGGACAAGTTGCTAGGCATCGATGCCATTGCAAATTCAGGAAGGCGAAAGCCACTTAAAGACATGGCTGTCAGTCACAAAGGCTTTCTCAGCGTCGCATCAAGTGACAAAAGTCACCGGTTGGTAAGTGTGGCTGAACAACCGTAGTTATAGTTGTCTAAGAACTAGCAAGAACTAAAACTTGCAGTATATTCGTACCTAGGGACTGGAATCATCTATTGATATACGTACTGGCAGCTGTGATACTCTTTCCTTGCACAACTTCAAGCCCTAAGACCATATCAAGAATACATTTGACCAAGACTATGCCCAGCTGTTCCACTATGCCCATTCCACTGACGACACTCTATGTAGGATCTTCCCGTTTCATTGCATATTTGAAATTGCGGTGGCGTGAATTTCGTGGAAAAAGAAAAGAAAACTTGCTCAGGTACTTGCATTGCTGTGTCCCCTGGCGTAGTGCTTACTGCAAGGAGGCCCGACACAAATTCTTACGTCTCCCACAGCATGCATGCATGGATGGATACCAAGGCACGGTCCGAACTAGGAAACAGACTCATGTAATCTGCTTCACATCAGTTTAACTCTCGATATAACTACAATCAAAGAATCAAAAGCGCAAGCTTTGCTTGAAGGCCAAAGCAAAAGAAAAAGTCACGTCATTGTACCTGGTATCGCCATGTCACCACCGACAAGTATCCTCATGAGCGACACCGGGCCAAGTCAAATCTTTCTTACTCTGGGGCTTCTCGGCCTCACGTCTCATGCATTTTTCATCAATTACGGGGATGTAGACCGTCTTGTAGGCCAATTATTCATACCTTATCTGGTTATCCAACTAGGTATCGCTCTTTGGTTGTGGCTTTATGTTGGCCTGGGAAGCTTGTGGTCCGTTACTGGTTTTCTCTGGTTAGCTAATACCAGTTTTTTCGCTCCTTTATTCACCAGCATATCGGTATACCGACTCTTTTTCCATCCTCTACGATCTTTCCCCGGACCTCCTCTGGCCAAATTGACGACGTGGTGGGGAGTTTTCAAGATTGCGGCCGGCGCAAATAAGTACCAGCTTCATCATGAATTGCACCTCCGATATGGGCCTATAGTCCGAATCGGTACGTACTTTGAGATTTATTTCTAAATCCGAACCAGGACTAAATCTCATAGCACCTAATCTTTTATCTGTCAATCGACTCGACGTGCTGGCTGCGTGCTATGGTCCTGGAACCAAGTGCGGCAAATCTCATATCTTTTATGATATGAAAGATGCGAAGAGCTTGCAAACTGAGAGAGACCTGAAAAAGCATGCAGCTCGAAGACCACCGTGGGACAAAGCGTTGAGTGCAAGAAGTACGTTTTTACACGGTGAAAGAAATGCCGAGGCTAATATCATTCCTCCAGATTCCATTACATATTACTCAAAAATGGACCATCTTCTTGATCTCTTGATCAAAAGAATTACAGAAATCTCCAGCCAAGATCAACGTGTGCACCTGAACCACTGGATGACTTGCTTCACATTTGACGCAATGGGCGAACTAGCATACGATAAGTCGTATGGATGCCTGGAGACCGGTGTGATTCATCAAGGAATCATTGATATGGAGACTGCTATTGCTACCGCTGTAGTGGTATCTCAACTTCCGTGGCTGGTTCGGATTTTATCCAACATTTTCGGAGAACCAAAACACATGCAAGGGTTTGTCAACTTTGCGAAACAGGCGCTGGCTGAGCGAAAGCCAGATAACGAAACACCTGATGTATTGTCTTACGTGCTTGACGGTAAAAGGGTCCTGACCCCGGAAGAACTCATCGAGGATACAATGATGGTACAGATAGCTGGCAGCGACACCACGAATTCAACTCTCATTTTCTGCATGTTTCGAATTGCGAGTCGTCCAGATATTCAGGCTGCTCTACGCGAGGAGATTCTCAAATCGGCAGCAATTACGGCGGATGAGCTCCCTATTGCATTAACATGGGATATGATCAAGGACTTACCGTTATTGGGCGCTGTTATCGACGAAACTCTCCGCTTACATCCCCCTGTTCCTGGAGGCTTGCCTCGCTTAGTGCCGCCTGAAGGTATTCAGCTCGGCGACGGGACATATCTTCCAGGAAAAACCTCTGTCAGCTGCCCGACATGGAGTATTCAAAACGGTAAGTAGCGGCCCATCGTTGCCTTTGGCCGGTTTCAGATGCGATTGACATGTGCATTCACAGATCCGAAGAACTTCAGTGATCCCACCACCTGGAACCCATATCGCTGGATAGATCAGCCTGCCGTACACAACCGAAAAGCGTTTATTCCCTTCAGTGTGGGCCCATTCAATTGTGTGGGTAAGCATTTCGCCTACATGGAGATGAGGGCGACCATCGCAAAACTAGTCACCAATTTCGAGATGGGCCTGGCACCTGGTGAAGACGGTCATCGGATTCTTGACGAGAGCAGGGATCATACCGCCATTGTATGTGCGCCGGTCTATTTGGATATGAAGCCCATTGTTCGAAAGAGCTAGATGACATTGAATCAAGGTGCATGTTTCCATACAAATCGAGGAATAGGGAAGTAACATGGAATTCCTCATGACCTTTTTGGGCACTATTAGTTCAGGGTCTGTTTTCGTTGTTGAAGAGGATTGAATAGTTATTTAGGAATCGATAATCTGCATGTCAAGCTTTAAGTTACTATCCAGTATTGAAAAGACCAGATCTTGAATTAATTAAATATCAATAGGATGGTTTGATAGCACTGGATCAGATATACTTGTGCTCAAACTCTCTGAGACTATTGCCAGAGAGATAAGGTCATGGACTCCTTTGGGAGGGTTCCGTCTACTTCAGTTCAGGAATGTAGAACGACCGACGAGGGATCCGTCCGAAAATCGAGATGGAAAATCAGGGGAATATCAAATTGAGCACGAAAACTAACTAAACAACCAAGCAGATCGCTTTCTAAATCAATTTTGAATCACCAGTGCTATAATTTCAGGATCATATGCCAGTAGTACAACGAGCAACAAAGTTTTTCACTCACAAAGTAGGCGCTACATCTAGAGACCATTTGCAGGCAGGTCGACGGGATTATTGGTCAATATTGTCTCGCTCACCCAACGCACTCTTGTCGTATCCAATGTTCGCAATCAGGTCAAAGCCTGTTAGAACCGAGACAAGCCGCACTGGCGAGAGAGCCACACAGCCCACAAAGTAATTCATCAGCAACCACTCCTTAGGGGTGACCACTTGATCAGCATTCATCAGGGCTACCAACACCTTGTCTCCTATATCGTTTGCCCAAGTTCCGATAATCGCAGCGCAAGAATCACACGCATCTGGAGACACTGCCCATAAGGCAGCTCGACGGATGGCAATAGCAAGGGCAACTGGAAGGCTCTCGGTCACGCTGGTTGGTAGTCCTGAAATGGCATCAACCTTGCCCCCTTTGGAACGAGTGTCCCAGTCAAAGGAGATGGAGCATCGCTCACAGACGGCAGGGGGCGTCAAATCATGGACCGATCGCTGAACCACGTAGGTAGAAGTACGGGTTCTGCGAGGACAGAGTTTGGTTGCACTCTGAGGGTCAACAGCCATGGCCCAGGCGTCTGGAAGGTCTTGATCCAGATCCTCAGGGATAAGAACCATGTTTTCTTCTGCTCTACGAAGAACAGCCGCGGCTTTGGGCGAGCTGGCACGACGCAGTAGCCGCGTGTACTTCACAAAGCGCTCCCATGCGCGATAGCGGACGTTAAAGACACACCACATGGCGGTGACAACCAGAGAGTTATCCCCGTACAAGGCCCTCTGATCCTGAGCTCTCTGCAAGATCTGTGTGGCCACGGAATCCAGTAGACCAATCAGCCACGCTTGAGGTAGATCATGGTCAAACGCCCCAGTTGCGTCGGCATAGGCAGCTCCGGAGATACGGCTGGAGTATCCCATGTCAAAGACCAAGTCATGCAAATTGCCTAATAGCACAGCTCCAAACATGGTTTTCCGGCTCTGGCGTAGATCACTGGGGCCGTGGCTGGCGAAGGGTCCCAGTGCTGCGCAATCAGAGTAGCACGCAAGAGAAAAGTTCTGAGGCGAAATGTTGTCGGGCCCGATCAAACGGCTACCCTTACCTTCTCTTGCCCATTCAATCTGTCTAATGTCACGCGTCAGACGAGATATTTTCTTTCATTGAAGGGAAACGGCTGTACTCACTTGTGACGAGTGAAGAGCTGTTGGTCCACAGTCATTAGGCCTCCCCAGCCAACACCACGCATTCGACCCTCCAGGGTTGTAGCAATCTTTGCTGTTCGCTTGATCGCATTTGCAATACCCCCAGGTACAGTATTATTTGTCTTGTCCAGATCATAGTCCACAATTCCCAGCAACTGAGATGTCCAAAAATACTCTGCCGACGACGGGTCGGCTATATGTTCCACCTGCTTACACTGTCCCATCCAGCCATAGGCCGGACACGGCCCCAAGATCAGGTCTTTGGGGGGCATCCAGCTGGCGATGGCCTTTTTATACATTGGATCTGTCTTCCATCCATTGCCTCCAATGGTCTTCAGTCCGGTCTGGTCTAGACGGCCCATTTGAGGTGTTTGCACCACCGAAAACGGCATGTCGATGACCGGGCGAGGTTGGCCGGACACGCGGATGTCGTTATAGACTTTAACCCCTATCGACACTGATGATGGACAGAATTAGCTACTTCATCTCACAACCAGAGGTGCGCCATCATCAACTAGGTCACAACATACCATCTTCCATAAGCTCGGGGTGTAAGCAACTGGAGGGACATGCTTTCGACAGACAAGTCCAACCTTCAAGCCAGCCGTACTCGTTGGCTACCTCTCGAGCCAAGATCGCCAAACACGCATTTTTCTCAGTAACAGGCATGCAAGAAATGTCTAGTTTAGATTGAGTGTATTCGGCAATGACCTCGGACAAGGCATGTTCATCCGCAATTTGAAGCTCGGCATGATAGATAGCTCGGGTTGTCGCATCGAGCGCAATTGAGAAGTCACAAGTCAGCTCACAGAGCGTGAAGTCTTGCTGGAGGAACCCAGCCGTCTTCAGTCGAGACGGTGCTTCGATACTACCCATCTTTATTCCACAAGCAATTTAGAAAGTTTTGAGCGGCAGGCTTTGAATCAAGAGACTTTCCCAGGTACTCTCGAGCGTCTTATCTTTAATCCATCCATAGGATGAGGTTGAGTTACTCTCTTAGTTGACTTCAAACCACCATAACGACATTTGCTGCATTCCAGGTTGTGGTCTCCGCAATCTTGCAGTCGACGTAACTCTGGGAATAAATCTAGCATATCGCTTGAGATGTAGAGACGGGACGGGATATCTTTTGGATCCAGCAAAACCGGCTATTGAGAAATGCATACATCCCCGAGGGCAGCGTCAAAGGGTCGAGATCGTCCCTTGCTTGACTAAATTCACTCACGCACTTGAAAAATTACAGGAAGACTCATCTTTGTATGTTTACGAACATGAAAGTTCAACAGATCTTCGTTAGATCTGGGAGACTGCACATCAGCCCGTGCATTCTAAGTTCTCCTTGCAGTATTCGGACCCTGCTGGCCAGTGCTTGCAGATATTTCCAATTCCGGAAAGTCTACGTTTCTCCCGATACCAATCTTCAGGCACGAACCGAGATGTAAATCATGACGTGAGCTGCTGGCTTGTAATTATTGAACAGCTCACGGCGGAATAATTAAAACCGGTTTTCAGTCATCCAGCTCACAAGAACAACTCCCGTTAACTTCGCGTTCCTAAGCAGTTTCACAGCAAGAGAGACAGCTCAACGAAGTCTTCGCAATGACACGCAGTTCCCTTCTAGCTGGAAAGGTGGCAATTGTTACTGGTGGAGGTGGAGGAATTGGCGTTGCCATCTCAACAGCTCTCGCAGAAGCTGGTATGAAGGTGGTGGTTGCGGATATCAATGAGTCCAATGGAATGGCTGTGGTCGAGCAGCTGAACGCCCAGAAGCATCAGTGTCACTTCATCAAAACTGACACCACGAGCTCACAGAGTGTGCGACGACTCGTTGAGGAGACAATCCAGGTTTTCGGAAGTTTGGATGTCGCCGTCAACAACGCTGCCGCGCGACCCGACTCGCGCAAGATATCCGAACTGGACGAAGACACCTGGACCAATATAATTGCCAACAACTTGTCTAGTGTTGCTTACTGTCTCAAGTGGGAGTTGCGGCAGATGATTGAACAAGGCAGGGGCGGGTCTATCATTAACATGTCTTCTGTCGTGGCTGTGAAGCCAGTACCTCAATTACCATCCTATATTGCCGCCAAGCAAGGCGTCATAGGATTGACACAAGTGGCGGCGCTGGAAAATGGCGCCCACGGTATTCGTGTCAACGCAATTGCACCAGGGGCCGTACAGACAACAATGTTGGACGATTCCTTGGCCGCCATGGGCATGAATGCTGAGACATATGGAAAAGAGACTTATCTTCTCAAGCGAGTTGCTCGACCGGAAGAGATTGGAGAAATGGTACTGTGGCTTGCCTCTGAAAAATCGGGATTTTTGACAGGAACAGTGATACCAGTGGATGGAGGATTCGCGATTATGTGAGCCGCGATGGCATTCGAGGATTCCCAATTTGATTTAGATGGACAAACCTGAGATGGACGGCATGGACAAATGCCTTATGGTGTCTAGTAACCAATAGCCCTTTACCAAGAGTACTTGAATGATCCTTTACTTGTCCTTTTCGAAGTAACAACGTGTGACTTCATGTAACACCGTATAAAAACCGGGTAGGCGTATGTTGCTACTGGGTACGCACGGGGAAATATCGAACCTATTGGCACCGGAAACAATTTCCGCAGTGCAAAATCGGCTCTGGATTCCAGTCGATCCTACCCAAGTTCTACCAACAACAGTGTAGTGCTTTTCTAGTATCTACAGGACTTGAATGTTCGTCTCACCGAAAGTCGCTTCTGTAGAAGCAGAAATGTGGCGTGAATACCGAAAATGCACCATGCAAGGGTTTCTAAATTTCAATATGGACTGCATGCTCGGTCATGAGATATGACTCCACAAGAAGTTGATCGTCACTCACTGAATGCACATAGTACATGGTCCACTTGATTCTGTTCTGGCCAGATTGCAGCACTGCAGTAGCGAGAAGATTACCGCTGATCCGACCAGCTAAAGGTCAGCCAGCCCAGCCAGCCCTGTCGTGACAAGCTCTACAACCAAATTGTCTACTACTCAGCAGTCCATCATACATACTATCAACAAATCAAGCTAAGATGACAACCTCAGATCAAGTGAACATTACTGTTGTCTTCTATCCAGAAGCAGCGAAGCTCAACCAGGTGAGAATACCGCTGTAGGGACTGCTGCTCAACCTGGGGATAATCACTCTGATACACTATTCTTTCTGAACCAACAGATGATTGACCTGGTGAGAACCTTGACCAAAGAGACTCAAGCCAATGAGCCAGATGTTCTCTTATATTATTCCTTGCATGCAAAAAATGAGGAAGGCCAGGATGAGATCATTATCAACGAACGGTAAGGACCCGTTATTTATACTCTTCAACACATTGGCTGATTATGCTTGTAATCTTTGCCAGATACAAAAACAAAGCAGCATTAGAAGCGCATATGACAACAGATCACTATCAGACATTCGACAAAGGGTATCGCCTCTGTTGTACCAAACAGCCTTCAGCGCGCTTCGGGGAACTGATTGGAGGATTTACTACGAGACCGTAGTTATTAGATTGTGCTATCATTCTTTTTTCTTATCAGAGAAGTTAGACTAAAATGCTCCTCACTATAGTGCAATAGATAGTTCTGTTCATTTACTACGTCTTTCTTCACGTATCCACTTGACTTACATGCCCAGGACCTCAATAATTGGTGTAAGATAGCGGTGTGCAAAATCATGATTTCAATACAGGTGCATGTGAGGGGGTGTTTATTATGTGCATCTGTAATGTTGCTATATGATAAGGGTCATGTTCTGTCCGTGAATATTGCTAGATTATTAACATATGGACAATGGTGGATATCAATACTCCAGATATATAGCTTCAAGGAGTAGTAACTCCAATTGATGGACAGACTTTGAATTTCGGTAAAATCGACTCAAGTGTTTTCCATTTCCTGAATATATTTCCTCGAGTGACCAACATGGTGGGAATTACCAAGTGTCAACGAGAGGGGCCATTGCCTCAACCACTGCTACTGAGTGAGAAGGTTAGTTAAATCAGGAATATGGAAGCCTGGAAAAAGTCGATGTAGTTGTGGACTGACTGACTTAGGATCTACTGGTAGCTTGCGATTTCTGGAGCAAACAATTTGCTGGCCTTGAAGCAAGCGTGTATCCAAGTCTACCGTCAACCAACTATGTCCCAGCGGCCACAAGACAGTCCGTGGATGCGGAATATCAGCTTCAAACAACTGCCCAACTCTCGGCGGAGCCGTCTACTTATGTTATTCTATCCTGGGCGCTACTACTTGGCCAATACACAAATTCCGGGGATATCTTAATAGGAACGGTATTTGCCCCTGGTGAGGAAGCGCGGCCATTGCGGGTGGTAATCAATCCCAATAATACCATCAAAGCAATGCTCGATGCGCTGTCCCAGCAGCTGGCGTCTATCAGCTTGGTACCCAGTCTCTCTCCGTCTATGATGCGTACTTTGAGCCGGGAAGCGAGCATGGCATGTGACTTTCAGACAGAGATAGCCATATTGTCTTCTGGAGAAGTCACTAGGATTCCTGATTCGGCGAGTACCCGAGCCTTGAAAATCCTGGTCAAAATGCTCGAGGCGGAGAACCATTTCTTTAAAAGTATCGAGTATGACCCGAAGGTCTTGGATAGTGTCCAGGTGACTCGATTGATGGACCAATCGAACCATCTTCTCCAACAGCTCGTGGAGAACCCCGAACTGAAGGCTAAGGACCTCTCGTTTTTGACGCCCCAGGACCATCAAAGCCTACATGCCTGGAACGACTATCTTCCTCCCTGTGAAACTAAGTCTATCATAGACCTTATTTCAGAACACTACTTCGTGTCGCCTGACAAGCCTGCGATATGCGCTTGGGATGGAACATTGACCTATGAGGAGATGAAAAGCCACTCCTTGAATATGGCCAATTTCTTGCTGAGTCAAAGAGTTGGCCATGGGGATTTCGTATTAGTCTGCATGGAAAAGTCTCGCTGGGTTGTGGTCACTATTCTAGCAATCATGACTGTAGGCGCTGCTGTGGTACCAGTGGATCCTTCACACCCTCGAGCTCGTATAAGCCAGGTTGCGCGGAAGGTCAACGCGGCTCTCGCAGTAGCCTCCTCAGTGAGCATCAAAGCTCTTGTGGATGACCTATGTCCTCGGCCGGCTATCGTTGTGACCGAGTCATGGATTTTCGGGCTCCCTGATCACGAAAGATTGCCTCTCGATCCTCTCTTACCGGAAGAGCCAGCCTTTGTGATTTTCACTTCCGGCAGCACAGGGTCGCCAAAGGGTGTCATCCTCGAGCATGGCAACTTTTCTACGAGTGTACAGGCGATGAGCCCGGCTTTACAAATTTGTGCCACTACACGTGCCCTTCATTTCGCCTCCCTCACTTTTGATGTCGGCGTTTATGAGATCGTCTCAACCCTAAGCCAAGGTGGATGCGTGTGCATACCATCTGAATCCGATCGTCTCAATGATTTAGACGGTGCAATGGAGAGGCTACAGTGCAACTGGGCGATGCTAACACCGTCCACGGCGCGTCTATATGAGCCGGATGAGTTCACCATGATTCAAACTTTAGTTCTCGCCGGCGAAGCGGTGACTATGGATGACGCCGCTCGTTGGAAGGATTTGCACTTGATTTCTGGCTACGGCCCTACTGAAGGAGGCGGTATTTGCATTGTGGGTGATGTGGCTTGGCCAAAGTGGCAGCTAGGCGACCTCGGCCATATGGCGGGTTGTGTAGGCTGGGTTACGGAGCCTGATGACCCCTCAAGACTTGCTGCCATTGGCGCTGTTGGAGAGTTGTTGCTGGAGGGATTTAATATCAGCCGGGGTTATATCAACGATCCAGAGCGTACGGCACAGGCATTCATAGACCCTCCAGCTTGGCTGCGTGAGATCCGTTCAGGCCAGCTTTCTCGTTTATACCGCACTGGGGACCTTTGTCGTTTCAATTCTAATGGAACTATTTGCTATCTTGGTCGAAGAGATGCCCAGATCAAGATCCGTGGTCAGCGCGTAGAATTAGGCGAAATCGAGCACCACATTCGCCAGGCATGGGACGCGACAGATCCCTCGACCACGGTGCTGCCAGTCACCGACATGGTTTGTCTACCACAACGTAATAATAACTTGGAATTAGTGGCTTTCATTGGATGCGTACAGCAAGTGTCAAATCAGCTTCCGGGTGACGAGCTTTATCGCCCGCCAACTGAGAGCTTCAAAAAGACCATTCTCTCCGTACGAGCCGACTTGCAACGATTACTTCCGAAATATATGATTCCATCATTGTTCTTACCGACGAACTACATCCCTCTCACGATAAGTGGGAAAACAGATCGCCGGAAGCTCAAAGAATCAATTACGGAGTTGACTGTGGAAATGTTGGAATCATATCGCACACATTGATCATTGCTTGATCTTTTCAGAGAGAAGAGACCCAAGAGAAATTCTCTTCTGCTCCCTCATTTCCGAATACTAGGGTTTTTACGCTGCAATTGTTCCTTACTATATATGTTATAACTACCTAGGTACTGAGTGAGCAAACCACATATGTTAAGTTTCTGATCATAAGACAGGCCACATACAGTGCGAAGTCCCTCTGGGCGCAAAAGAGCTTCTGGATATGTCCACACAATCCTGACAATCTTGTTCATGTCCGGTACCTCGGTAAAAAATAGCAGTGCGAGTAGGGTCCCAGGATTAGAGCATAAGACACCTCCTTGCATTGAAGGTTCCACCTTCATTCCTTGTACCTAAGTGTTAGGAACTATTGCCGTACCGATTTAATAAACTTCTGGTTGTTACGACATCCTTTGATATTAATGATTTCCTAGGAAATAATCTCTGCTCTACATTCAACCTTCTTGCTTGATACAATGACCATGGGCACAATTGCCAACGAAGAGGACGCTTCTGCCGTCTTACAGAAGCTCTGGGCTGTCGTATTAGGCATACCCCAGGGAAAGATCAGCCCAACAGACAACTTCTTCGAACTTGGAGGCAATTCAAATCTCGCCATCAAATTACGCAAGTTGTTGCGGAAGCATGGCATCGACTTGCTCGTGGGCACCATCTTTGCCCATCCGACGCTTTACGACATGAGTCTGGCCATTGAGCACAACACTAAGCCCAAGGATACACTACAGCCAAACACGAAATACCGTGTAGATGCAGAGCTACGCGATGAGGTTAGCAACGGCCAGTGGTTCTCGGCCGACGACATAACCTGCATCTTGCCCGCAACAGAACCACAGCGCTCTTGTACAGAGGCTCCCAAGGAATATTATCTAATTAATATCCCAGCCACGGTTGACCATGAGCGTCTGGAAAGGGCCTGGCAGACTGTGGTGCAACGACATGCTAGTCTGCGCACCGTGTTTGTGTGGCATGCATCTGGCGGCCTACTGCAAGTTGTTCTACGAACAGTCAAAGTTACCATGAAGAGAGTGAACGCTCCTGATCAGTGTTTAGACCCTTTGGAGTACGCCCGAAGGCTCTGCGAGGTAGATGCCGCGAGTCTAGCTCACCTCGAATATCCTCATCATCACATCACAATGGTCTCTCGTGGGTCTGCACACGTTCTGACTCTCTCGCTCAGCCATATGATTTATGACGGCGGTTCTTTACAGCCATTGATGGCCAGCTTTACGGCCGCATACGAAGGCAAAACTGAAGACCTCGAACCTGTAACTACAGACTTCCCAGACTATATGGAATACCGTTTAAGCCAGCGAGGACCGTCTGCATGGAAATTCTGGCAAAATTATCTACAGTCTGCCCAAATGACTTTTGTGCCACAGCCGGCAGACGAACCTCAAGCTGTAGTTTCGTCTGCACGAGATACTGAAATGCCATCGTGTCCTCCCGGAATTACTTTAACATGCGTCATACAAGCTGCCTGGGCCATCGCCTTGGCGCAAAAAACGACACTCACCGATATCTCATTTGGATACACGAACAGCGGTCGTGATGTTTTACTTCCTGGCATGGAGGCGGTCGTCGGCTGCTGTATCTCCACCGTTCCCATTCGAATTCGACTGCAGCCGTTCTGGACTGGCAAAGACCTGCTTGAGCATGTTCATGCGCAGATGGTAGAGACAATGCAACATGTCCCTGTGGATTTCGACGATATTGTGGCTAATGCGAGTCCCTGGCTGCTCAAAAGTGAATTTGGCAGTTCACTTACGCACCAGAATGAGCATGTCTCGGCGGAGCTGGTGCTAGAGGGGATCCCTTGCCAGTCTACAACGCATTATCTCGGCGTGTATAAAAGACTGCATGTTGTGAGTGGTCCCTTGCATGGAAAATTGCAACTGTGTATTCTACCTTGTAAGGGAGTCATTACTCAGGAAGACGCGGACAGTCTACTCGACTTTCTACGAGATGCAGTGGTAAGACTGACGGCATGCCCTGATGATCTTCTTACTTCGTGGGCACAACTCAGACTAGCTTGATTACTGTTGTTTTCTCTGTAATACGGAAAGCAAGGTGGACTTCTGTTCTCGCTTCTGTGTTCTGTGATTTTCTCAATGGCACCACCTTTAGTCAATGTTTCAGTGAGAATAAAACGAAAATAGGAAAAGCGTGTTCGCTTTGCTACTATCGAGATGTAATTCGAGTTATCTTATGCATAGAATTTCGTAGCCTCCTTAATTGTGGAAGATGGTTGTCAAATATCTAGAAACCTATTGCTCAAGTTCTGGGCCACCAATAACTGATTAGAAAAATCTAAGCCCAGAAGAATCCACCTTGTTCCTATAGGCAGAGGAAGGGCAGCAATTAGGTTGAAGAGAGGGAACGGGTATAAGTATGTTCCATTGTCCGTGATTTGCTTCAAGGAAAACAGCTTCTGTTGGTATTCTTGACCATCATCAATCTGAAAATGAACACCAACGCCGACTTTGCTCTATCCCCAGGCTCATGGGTGCTCGTGACTGGGGCAAATGGCTACATTGGCTCGCACATTATCAATCAATTGATTCAATTGGGCTACCGTGTACGCGGGACAGTTCGAAGCTCCAAGCCCTGGTTGACGCAATACTTTGAGGATAAATTTGGCAAAGGTTACTATGACGAAGTTATCATACCTTCCCTCGAAGAACCAGGAGCAATGCAGCGGGCAATGATTGGCGTCTCAGGGGTTATTCATGTGGTACAGTAACGATGTTCCCTGATTTCCTTCATGGGCTAGGCCCTAATTTTGTGACCTATCCAGGCAAGTGATATGTCATTCAGCCCTGATGTGAAGACTGTTGTCAATAATGTGGTGGAATCTACTCTTAGTGCTCTACGAGCTGCAGCAGAAGTGGAAAGTGTGCAACGCTTTGTGTTGACCTCTTCAGCCGTTGCAGCATGCATGAGAGATGATTTCACTGTCCAAGGGGTCACTATCGATCAAGGTTACATTGTCACATTCTCACACCATGAATAGCTATTTCTAATCAGTAGTGGAGATTGCAGATTCCTGGAGTCAAGTCATCGTGGATCAAGCCTTCAGTCCAAACTTGTCGGCTGTTGACCGTCCTCGCATGGGCTATATGGCATCCAAGGTTGAAGGTGAGAGAGCTGCTTGGCGATGGATCTGCGAGCATCAACCTCGCTTTACCTTCAACACAGTGCTTCCGCATGTGACGGTAAACATCATTCTATCCACTCAAACCTGCAACTTGGGTCATTCCTCACTAAATGTTACACAGTTCGGTCGAGTACTACATCCCTTACAGAACGGATCCACGATGGGACTGATCCTGGCGCTCTTGAATGGAGATACATCGGCATTCATTGTTCCTTCACGTAAGCTGTTATTTCTCAGTGCATTGTCAAATTGGGTAACAGCAGTCTAATCATAATGCAGCATGGTTTATCGATGTGGAGGATGTTGCTCGTCTTCACTCGGTGGCCCTCCTCAGCAAGGAGGTCCGAGATGAGCGACTATTTGGCTGCGCTGAAAGATTCAATTGGGGTCAGGTCGTGCGTTTGTTGGGGAAGATGTACCCTCAAAATCAACGTCTGCCGTCGGTGGAAGATCCTGCTTTGTATCAACTCGATGCAGCGGAGATCCTCCCTGCAGCACGCGCAGAAAAGCTGATGTCGAGCTTCTTTGGTCGGCAAGGGTGGACGAGTCTTGAAGAGAGCTTGAATGTTGCATTGCATCATCTGGCTGCATAGGGAATCTAGTTATCGCTGAGTCGACATGGAAGTGGATCTATTTGTCGAATATCAAAGTCTTTCCTTAAGTGAAGTTCTGTTTGTACTCCAGTTGGACTAGGCACACCGCCAGAAAATGGAAAAGAGAATCCAAAGTACTGAGAAGCTATGATCTACATCCAATACGAGAAATTGAGCTTTAGCTCATCTAGAATATAGCATTCGTCATCTTGCAAAGCTCGTAATCCCGATTATCGAATTTCCCTCCCTTGCTCATTCCATATGCAAAGGAGTCTAGACTGTAGCGGAATTCAGCCTTAGTACATCTTCGCAAGGACACACCGCATTGTGTTTGATAAAGATGCTTACTATGTGAGTACGGATCTGGTCTAGAATTTATAATAACAATTCTAAAAATCTGTGTCTACTGATACATGTTGTCGGTAGGTAGGGACCTTTTTGGAAGAACTGATCTGATCTCTATTGAACGCTGCGTCTTCGATCTCCCACGATGATTGATGACGGATACCCATTCATCGTGTCTGCTGTTCTCGCTGGCATTGTTTTTTTATTTCGCTGGACCTTGGGAAGCAGAACAGAGGTTCCCCTCATCAATGGCGGGAAGCCATGGGAAATAACGACAACCAAGGCAAGAAAAAGATTCATAGCCGGGGCGCGAAAGATTCTACTGGATGGATTCAAAAAGGTTACTTTCCAGAAGCCCGCTTTTATGTACTATTATTGGCTGACCAGATATCAATTTGAGGTTTGGTAGTCAGAAAGGGGTTTCTTCGTCGAAACAGATGCTGGCCGCGGCCTGGTGCTGTCGCCTCGGTACATTGACGAGATTCGCAACGATCCGAGATTGAGTTTCTTTGATCATCAGTACGATGTATGTATAACAAGCTTGAAAATTGATCCTTTTCGACAGGCTAATGCTCTGACTGGTTTCGTGGATTAGAAATTTCATGCTGGTCTACCGGGCTTTGAAACGATGGCTATCCACGACGGCGGACGTGATACATTGCGATTACTTAGTAATCATAAGTTGACTCCTGCAATTGGTATGAGAGGGATGAAAATGCTGTTGACAATCTAGTGGCTTACAGAGCTATTGATAGGCAAATGTGCAGAGCCTCTTGCCGCTGAAGCTCAGCTAAGTCTACGCAATGACTGGTGTGATGATACAGGTAGGACTTCCATCACACATGCATATCGTCATAGTAGACAATTGCTGACGCTATGTTGATTGATGACACAGCCTGGCACGATGTCATACTCAAAGAAAAAGTCCTGCAAACCATCACGAGTATGACCAGCCGCATTTTCCTGGGTGACAATCCCTGCCGAAATGAAGAATGGTTTCGCATAATCCAAGACGCTTCGACCAACGTATTCTTTACAGCTGGGGATCTACGAATATGGCCGAAAGTATTGCGACCCTTGGTACACTGGTTTCTTCCAGGATGCAAGGCACTCCGCGCCAACGTTCAGAAAGCGCGCAACATCATAAACCCTATCGTTGCTCAAAGACGGGCAGATAAGGCGTCCAGAATTAGCAAAGGGGAAACTCCTCTCGCGTATAACGATACTCTTGAATGGGCAGAAGAGGTGATGGAAGGTGTCGATTATGATCCCGCCGTCGTCCAGTTGGGTCTTGCCATCGCCTCCATTCACACAACGACTGATCTACTTGCCAAAGTCCTTTTTCACCTTCTCTCAAATCCTAGTTTGGTGGATGAACTGCGAGAGGAGATTATCGAGGTTAAAAGCAAAGAGCCCTGGGGAAAGTCTGCTTTGCACAAGCTCAAGTTGCTGGATAGCGTACTCAAGGAGACCCAACGTCTCGACCCCATTATCATGGGTAAGTCTTTTGGTTTCTCTTTTTCGTCATCATATATTTCTGTCTCTACTAACAGATCACTTTCGGTGCATGCAGCCAACATGAACCGCAAAGCAAGGCAGAAAATCGTGCTATCAGATGGCTTTGTCATTCCCAAAGGCACCAATGTTATGGTGTCAACGCACCACATGAGGTCAGACACATCTCTGTATAAAAATCCTGATACATTTGATGGACATCGCTTCTATAACCTGCGACAAAAACCTGGCTGGGAGCGTCTTTCTCAGATGGTTTGTACAAGTCCGAAGCACGTTGGCTTCGGCCATGGTCAAGGGGCATGTCCCGGTCGATTCTTTGGCACCGCGCTAGCTAAGATACTGCTGAGTTACATTATTGTGGAGTATGACCTGCGTTGGGTGGACGACCAGCCTTTGCCTACATCTATGGACTTCAGCATTTTGATTGTCGCGAATCCATCGGCCAAAGTATCCATTAGACGTCGATCCAGCCTTGTTCCCGCCCCGGCTAGTTAAGCAGTCAACAAATTATGCATCCGCCTATTTCATATACCATCGAATCGAGTGAATCCAATGGTGTTTGATATTAACCCCTGCATTTTGAATTCTATAGTTCAGTCGTATCTTGTGACAACCTAGTTGTCCACATAGCAGGTCTGATTGATCGGCATGAAATGAATCAAAAGGTGCACTAGTCGTCTACTTTATCAGTTTGGTCAAGGAATACATGTATGCGAGACTAGAGTGATTTAAAGTCGAGTTGATGTTATCTCACTCAAGGCAACATTGCTGCTCAATCATATCGTTTCGATACTCATGTCCATCACGAAATAATTGGACGGCTTTCTGGTATGCCAAGAGAACACTTGCTTTTCTGATATGTTGTGATCCAACAAAACTTTTGGTTTAGCTAGACGTTACGGCTCGGACCGTAAATGGCAAATACCCACCATGGTCTTCCATTTGACCTAATGCAGACAGTATGGGTCTACGATCCACTGCAGTTCAGACAAAGTGGTCACCCTTGCATACGGGGGCTCATCTTCAGGCTCGCATAAGGCTAGGGGACGGCGTGCATGACAGACATGTCTCAAGGGATTGCACAGGTCACTCGGTTCTTCTGCTCGCAATACAAAGTCAACTAGATAGTCCTTCTCGGGTGTGAGACATACCCGTCATCTCCCTCCTGCCCATCTTCCCGATCAGATTGAAACATTCCATTCAAATTCGCAATAAGCAGAAATGACCGTATCCTCTACCACTACAACCTCAACCGAGAAGAGCAGCAGCCATGATACATGCTATGGCTCAGCCTACCTCGTAGACTGGTATGATTCTTGGATCGGTGCTCGCGAAGATGCTCCATTCCTTGCTGAGGTCTTTCGTCAGCAGTTAGCCCAGTCTTCGCTTCCGCCAAAGACGCCATTCTGCTTTCTAGATATTGGCACTGGCACAGGTCGAATTCTTCGCAGTCTGGCGGCTACATTGGAGCAGGCTCCCTCGCGTGATGTCACCATGATTGGACTGGACATCGAGCCTCACATGCTCGATCGCGCAAAGCAACTTCAAGTAGGAACAAAGACCCATCCTGAGATAACTGTTTCATGGGTCCTGGGGTCTGCCTTGGAGCTGTCCGGTGTTCCCCCGTTTTGCAACAGCAGCAGTACCACAAAAGTTGATCTTGCAGTATTCGCTTTTGGAAGCGTCTGTCATTTCACCGAGCCTGGACAGACAGAGCGCTTTTTCGCCGAACTCGCCAAGGTGCTGCGTCCCGGTACCGGACGCGCGTATATTCCTGTTCTTCAGAAACTGCTGGTTGACGATGCAGCTGCTCTCCAGGCGCTTGTCGATACGGATCCGTATGACTCCCCGGCGGTGCATAGTAAAACATTACCTGGGATCGTCTACAAGGAGAACATCCTCCAACATAGGGTGAAAGGGGACAACATCTGGCGGACCCGGTCTACTGAGGTGATTAAAGACGGAGAGGTCATCGAGCGGAAAGTTGATGATATGTTGCTACGACTATGGAAGACGGAAGAAATCCGCTCTCTGGCGGCAAAGGCAGGGCTGGTTGAGGTTGACAGGCAACCTGTTGGTGATGAAATATTTTTTGTGTTTCAACTTCCTGTTAATGACTTGGAAGTTTAGTTTCGTTTACTTGGCGAACTACGTACCTAGGTACATACAATGTTCCAATAAATGTGTCCACCGGTGTATCTATCAAAGCCGGCGCTTGTTCAAGAATATGACCCTTGCAAATTTGTTCGTGTTGATTTGAACCTGTTCCTCAATGGCATAAGGTTTCGCTCAATAATTTGGTATCTCTTCTTATCCCAGTATCCAGCACTTGAGGTATTTTACAGATGTCGCCACAATAATACCAGTTGACGAATCTTCCAAGGCTCTGTTCAAATGTTGATGCTACATGTAGTACAACGTATTGTTGGAAGCTATGAAGATAAACGGACCCCGGAATTAGTAGGTACAGAGCTAAGATATAGCGCATATTTTTTAGTTCAATGGGATTCTAACACATATACCTAATCGATTAGTATCAGGGTGTGGCAAACTTATAGTTATTATATCCCATATATATATCCACTCGGTATCCTTATATAGGTATATCACAGAGCACGGATTCAAAGTATTATATCCGCAGAACTGCAATGCCCATTTCCTAAGCCATAGTTGACAGCAAATCATCATAATTATAGAGCTTAGTCAACTTACTTCCAACATTCGGAGAAAATAGTATCGTTGCGCAATTGGTTGTCTCAGCCCTAACAAAACCCAGTCGAGACTAGGTACTAGGTACACGTGATACCTTAGGCATCAGGATTCTGACTCGGCTCATAAAGCGCCTTCCTCGATGTCGAACATCAATTTCAGAAATACGTCAAAAAACAACAACAACAATCAATTCTGTCAGGTCCAAGAGATATATCTATACGCCATGTCGACCATCCCCAAAGCACGCCAGAGCAACATCACGGGCTTAACCGTCACGCCCGATAAATGGGACTCGTATCCCGACATATCACGCTCAACAATCACGAATTGCACCTTCAAGAATCTCAGTGCGACGACCAATATTGAACGAACTACCATGTCGGATTCAACCGTCGCTCAAGAGGAAAAAATCTTGCCAATGTCATCAGAAGCAGCAACGGCCAAAGCAAAATCCAAAAAGGGAGCGCACATAGAGCGTTCCACCGTCGATCATAGTCAAATACTCAATTATGCAAAGGTGGAGCGCTCCGAGATCACTGGCTGCACAATCACCGAATCGACCATAGATAGAAGCAACTTGAATAATTGCAATGTCTCGGCAACGCCCAATTTGGAGCGCACAACGGCCAAAACCACCAAGTTCATCAACCCGAAACGCGTACAGCGCTCTGAGCTCAGCGACAGTGTAGTTTTGAGCGACAGCATTGTCGAGAGAAGCGTCATCCGCGACTCCGTGGTCGCCGACAAAGCTTTCGTTGAGCGAACAGAGCTCGAAGCAGCTGTTATCACCCGAAGTCGTGTGGAGCGCTCCAAGATTTCGGATTGCGACGTTATGGATTGTGTTATTGAACGAACGGACTTTCAGGGAGTGGTCCTGAAATATGGCATTTGGAAGAGAGGCGATCTGGTGGGAAGGACCTCGCAGGAGCATGAGGTCGTTATTGAGCTGAGACGTAAGCCGATGGCTCCGACAGAGACCGCCGAGTTGTCCAGATCAGCATCACGGCCTGTGCAAACTTCAGAGTCGGGGTGGAAGGCGGCTGAAGCGGTATGTTTGTTGCATATGAAGTACATTCTCAATGGCTAACAGAAATATGACAGGAACGAGAGAGATTAGGACTTGAAAGTGACCATGAAGAGGACTCATCGCCTGATGACTTGGAAAGGTCAAGTGATGACGAAACGCACGATCAATCTTCGAGGCATCAAATGAAGCATAGTCGGACGCAACACAGTGGTCAGTATACGTCGACTTCAGCTGGCATTGGGGCGGATTTCCATGATCCCCCGCCACCTTATGAACAATAGCTAGCTTTGAGGTATCGCATATGTTCTTGTATTAGGGCCTACTGGCTCAAAACTGTCATTATGATCTTCATGTTTGGGAATATTCATTCTTTGAGTCATAAGGCCTCAGTGACGCCACTCTATACATAAAGCAAACCATGTTTTATCGGTCCCAATTCATTATTATCACGCAACTCAAATCTCAACTGTGGCATCACTTCTTTCCACGTTTCCGGCCATTTGTCTCTCACCTTCATCAACTCGTCACTCCATTGCGTCGCTGTCCTCACCCGCCACGCCTCCGGAATAGCATACTGAAGTCTGAGAGTACGAATAAACACAATCACCTTTCTCAATCGTTCAAACTTGATTAATTTCTCCGCCGGAACCCAGCTCGCATCTGCCCCGACAAGCCTCCACTTATCAGACAGTTGCGCAGAATGCCATGTATACGCCCGTAAGGAAAAGTCAATCTCTAATAGGAATGTTTGTACTCTAGTAGCAAAGGCACTCTCGTGTTGTGCAATTGCGAGAAATCGATTCACACCGGGGAGACGACGCGTTCTTGTCAAGATATATCGTGTCATTGCGAAGTGATCAATTGACGGGTTAGCATAGAAACCTTTTTGTACCGTCTTTGTGGTGGCCGTGTCGACGTCCTCTACCGTAGTGCCCTCTCTATTGTCGTCCAGCGCCCAATTTCGTTTCAGTCTAGTTGTCCAACCCGATACAAATGGCGATATCCATGAATAGTCCGCTTCTTCTATACGTAATCGTAGATCCCTTTTTGGATGTCGAGGTTCCCAGAAACGGTCGGTGGTATTATCATACAGTTTATTGAAATACACGCCGTGTCCTGCCCTCTGAGCCACAGCTCGACTCTCTCGACAGACGAAGAGAAGTGAAGGCAGCGTTGCCTTGCTGGACATGTGTTCGAAGGAAGAGCATTTGCAGTCGCTGCGGGTTTGAGTACATTCCGTGGTGCACCTGACCACCGCCTCCGAGGTGGCACTATCTGGGTTGTCTTCAACAATCCGTTCTATTTCTAATGCATGCAGGGGTATTGGAATAATCCTCGGGTCCCCCGCCCAGTGCTAGTCCCCAGATCTGGAACCGGAGTTCAATGGGCATATCATTGAATCGAGGGAATGCCGGTGGTGGTTGATTAGGTGGATTGGACTCGGCGGGAGACTCCATGGGCATCGAATGAGCGATAACAGACGAGATGTGACTATCGAGTCTGGGAAATTATGAATTCATCTTGGCGTGAATAAGCACACACTCCGAAGTCCGAAGTTATGTGATTCATCGAATGAACACATCAAACAGTCTGAATGTACTCCGAATGCTAAGAGTTCTTAATGAAGATTATTATGTAGTAATGTTTTATTGGCGGACGTGGACACTAATCCATTATTGTCCTAGCGCAAGCTCCCAGAGTGGCGACTAATCAGTATCAGGTATAGCGTCAGACCACGTGCGCTCGTTGCATCCTCAGGCCTTCAACGCTCCCCCCCCAACTTCCCATCCAGACTTCTCTCGCTTGCTCACTACTCGCGCCATCAAACCCCATGTCATATTCCAATGATTCCATCGATGCATCCGTCCAACTAGACGCATTAGTGGAACCCTGCATCTAGAATTAGAACAAAGAACATCCCGATTACGTCGCCCCATCGGACGCCGCTTCGTCATTCAGCTTGGGCTTTCTTTCAGCCAGCGTCGGAACCCATAACCTTGACTCGCGCGCTTACAGTTTCTCCGAATTTCATTCCTTTCTCACCGGTCACCGACTTCCAGATGTCGTCGTTGTCTTCTGGGACTAGTCTCCGCAGATCCTGCCAGGGCTGCGTCAAGGTCAAGCGACGATGCGACTTGCTTTTCCCGGAGTGCAGCAGATGCTTTAAGAAGGGCGTGCGCTGCCAATATATCAATATCCCTCTGTCGAGCCGGACGAGTTCGCCCGGTGATGGTCACAGTAACAACGGAAGGGTCACCAAGCTGACACATGCGCGGCAATCTCAAGAACACCAGCAGCCGCAACAACAGAAATTACACAATGCCGTTGTCGTTGGTGCGATCAAGGCGGAGATAGTGCAACAGAATAATATCGAAACAATCGCCTTTAGACCGTCGAAGCGTACTCCACCGTCGAGTGATGAAGCGAGCGATGAAAGCAGCGTCGCGAGCGATGATAGCATGGGCAGCAGCGTCAGCAATCAAACCACCAATAAAAATACTCCATGGATACGACCACCATTGGATTTGGAGATTCGCAAACAACATTCGCCGTACATAGTCGGCTTGGTCGCCAACGTTGTGCGCCGAGCTCCTGCTTTGTTCGTGAAGGGTGAATCAATCTTCATCCATCCTTGCCTTTACAGCAAGTCTCTACCACGGCCGGTCCGCGATATACGTGCGTTATGTACGATGTATGAGAATGATAGCGACGACTACCAATTATCTTCCGTAAAACTGTCGACCCTCCTTCAACGACAAATCGTTTCACTGATTCAGACTGCAAAGAAGACAACCGACTTTGAGGAATTGGTCGCATGCGTCCAGGCACTTGCGCTGGCGCAATGTTTGCAATTGTCGGAGGGAAATATTCGTGGACCTGCGGTTGAGAAATCGCTTGAATTTCTTGCTGCTCTTGCGCATCGGATGTGGTATTTGGTGCCTCGGGAACTACCGAGCAGCATGTCACCATGGCACGCCTGGATTTTTGGCGAAACTGTCCGTCGGACCATCGTGTTTTCGCATCTCGTCATTGCTGCGTTCAGTTTCTTGACTCGTGGCTATGCATGCCGCACACCCTTTATCGATGCACTCCCTTTCGACGGTCGAACATATCTCTGGGACACAAGATCGGAGCAGGACTGGGCCAAGTACAATACGCAGCGAAATTTTCCCATGGTATCTGTCATTGAGTACGCCGATCTTCTGCAGTCTGGCCGCGCTCTGTGCTTTTCCACCTTCGAAGGCTTGATCTATGCTACATGTCGGGGGATAGAGTTGCCTATTCACGAGCCTTCGAAAGTGATGGAGATGTGATTTTTTCTTCTGCTCTTTTTCTGCTCATATTTCTTTTGCATGGTGGTATATGTCGTTTGTTGTATATATGTTTATGTGTATATATGTTGATTTGGTCGGTGGCATCGCTTATATCACTCGCTAGGTTCTGGATTGTTTCTTGTACAAAGTTCACATGGACGTACACGTTCTCATGCAGTATGCAATATGCATGCTACCAGTTTTGAACTTTCTTGAACTATGGCGATGTAGCCAATGTCATGGTTCAATTTATCTTATCATCGCTGTAGGATCATGATTACATGGATATGCGGAAGTGCACTCCGGTCGACCAGACGACTATATACGAGGCAATCCCCTTTTCTTTCGGGCTCGACCCTCAATTATGGTATTGCTACTTTGGACAGAAAATAAAATGTTCGAAATATGTCATCTTCAGCGGCACCACTTCGTCTGACTCCTTTGGGCAACCCTCCGTACGTATGCTCACCATCTACTAACGGCCCTCACTAACACCTCCTCAGCACCACCCTCCCAGGTCCTCACCGCACCCAATCCGACAACCCAAACATCCCTCCTATTCACGATAACACCATCGCCGCCGACCCCAACACCTTTACAAATACAGGCTCAGACTCAGACCTCATAACCCGCCGCATAACACACCTCCAAACCTTTTTATCGTCTCTACACGCCTACCACGCCTACCGCGAAACCCTCCCCGCCATAATCGACGCTTACCGATCGGGCCAACTGACCATCGAGCAAGGGCAATTAACCTTTTGGGCGCGGAGTTGTCAGCTCGGGCCCGCGAGGAAGTTTGATGTGCCGACCACGGAGGATGAGAGATTGACGCAGCAGGTTAGGGTTATGGAGATGTTGGATGAGGTGCTCAAGGTGCAGGATAGGGGGGATTTGTTGTGGATTGAGAATGTGAGTGCGCGTACCTTGCCTGCTTGGATGGAATCTGATGTGGTGCTGATTCGAGTGTGTCGTGTGTAGCCGTTGCCGTCGGAGGAATGACTGTACAGAATTTTTTAGGCTTGATTATTGGATCGATACTGAGAAGATTATCGTTCCTCCAAGTGTTTCTTGATTAAGCGAGAGTTGTGTTTTGATGTTCCGTCCGAATTGGGCAATCTTAGAGTAGTTGGATATTTCCTGTTACGGAAGGTGGTTGACGGATGCGCGAGGTATAGTTGTTTGTAGTATCTGCTTGATCATTTGTTCCTTTCTGCATAGATTCAGTTCAACATAACAGGCTTCACGTCACTTTTTCTTTTCTTTTCTTTTTTTTTTTTTCCAGTTTTCTCATTGGAAGGCGTCTGTGAGATGTGTTAGTAGGTAATAGAAGCATAATAGCGAGTGGCCAAACTCCAGATCACGACAACGTGACATCACACTCATTCAGTCAGGATATAAACCACAAAAGACTTTCAATCCAACATCATTTATGCAACCAACAACTCATCAGTTATTCACTTGTCGATTAATCTCTAGTATCTCCAAAACAGCAAAAGAACAATCATGGTCGTCGACGCCTCCATAACCAATGCCCTAACCGCCGATGGCATCATCCCCGACATCCTTCCACCAGGCACCGTCGTGCCCCGAAACCTGAAAGTATCGTTTCATACCACGACGCTTACGAGACCGGGACAAATGATTGATCGCGACGAGACGCAGATAAAGCCGACGGTTTTTGTCGATCCTCCGGTGTGTCTCCTTGCTGCTCTGTCTACGGAGAATGGAGTTGGAATGGATGCTGATGACGAGAGTTTAATATATAGCCAGAAGAGGATCTTTTGAAGGATATGTTTACGATATTAATGGTTGATCCGGTATGTATTCATTCCGGCCGCTGTTCACGAGTGTGTCTGAACTGACGGCTTGAAAAGGACCTGACGATTCGACACGATACAATGTTCGGACAGGTCAGACACTGGCTCATAAGCCACTGCTCAATCAGCAGCGTGGGCGAAGTTCTTGACGTCAAAGGCAGAACGCATTCACCTTGGATTGGGCCTGCGCCTTTGCCAGTTCACGAATTTACCGGGTGTGTATATCACCCCATAACCAACTGAGCCACTCTTGAGCTCCTGATTGAAGCTGACTTTATACATAAGAAAACCCCACCCCTCGCGCTACACATTTATCCTCTGCAAAAGCAACAAAAAACTTCCCCCCCTCGGCGACGACTTGGAAGTCTCCGAAGAAATGCAAATCAAAGAAGGAGACCAGTACGCAGGAGTAGCGAGCGATCTCGGGAAACCGTCGCAGGATCTGTTTGATCGGTGGAAGTTTAATACTGCGCAGTTTCTGAAAGATAATAACCTTGAAGTTGTGGCTGCGACGTATATGCTGGTAGAAGGGAATTTGAAGAGCGGGGCTGCGAATTTGGGGTTGTTGGCGAATGCGGTTGGGCATAAGATTGGGGAGGTTGGTCATTGATTTACATCGTTCCATGACTTGGATTATACAGACCCGGGTATCAGGTTGTACGTTAGTGTAAGCAAGTGGCGTTAATCACTAGTCGATTTAGTCTCCAACGGACGAATATAAGATCTAAAAGAATCTAAGATCTAAAAGAAGTCTTGACCGACTTGTAGACCACCACATGCGTACCATCCTTCAAGGTCTCATGCCTCGGCTCCAAGGTATACCGTCCAAGCTTAGGCAACAAAACCCACCAGACAAACCAGTACACAATCGAAGCCGCCAAAATCGCGATACCGACGACAGCATACAACCAATACGGAAGAGAGGTATCGCCCTTCCCACCCGGCGGGCGCAGAAAAGGAGCAACGAGTTGAAAGGCCTGCGCAGCCATGAAGAACGCTGCAATGGGCCACCAGACTTTGAATGGACGGTGGGTGTGCGGTTCCTTGAATCGTAGATAGAAAAGACCGAGCACGACGAGGAAGTTGATTACGCTGCCTGGGTAACCCTCAAGATCGAGGATGAAGTTGTAGGCGTCGCCGAAGGGGATGGCGACGATCACGATGAAGGATGGGATAAAGTGGAGTAATAGACCGGCGGAGGGGGAGCCAAAGGGCCAGCTCGAAGCCCAGAATCTGGGGAAGGGGATTACGCCTTCTTTGGCGAGTTCTTGGTTGACGCGGGATTGCGCGAAGGTGACTGTGAGAACGTTTCCGAAGGCGGATATAGCCAGAAGGACACTTCTATTGTTAGAATTTGGTATTCGATAATGACGAGTTAAGAGACATACCTCAATGCGCGTTGAGCTGCATGGCCAAAGACCTTGTACATGAAATAAGCTGCCACAGTCGCACCACTTTTTGCAATCTCTTCAGGCGTGGCTGCTGCATAGTACGCGATGTTGGCGAAAATGTAGAGAATACCGCAGATGAGAAGACCGAGAGGTCCTGCAATCTTGACCGTTCGTACGGGGTTTCTGACCTCGTTCAACACATACATGGCATTGCTCCATCTATCACGCATTAGCCCCGTAATCAATAGAGATTGGACATACATATACGTACCCAGTATATGAATTGAGAATCTTGAACAACGCAGACGCGTACATATTCCCCGAATGACTCGACCCAGCAAACGCATTCCTGAAACTGGCGTGAGGATCAGGAACACTCTTCACGCCACCACCGAGAACAACCCATCCAGTAACGACGATGAACAGCAGGACTATAACCTTGATGCCGGTGAGGAGATTCATGCCCCGAACACCCCATTTCGGAAGAAAGGTATGGAACAAAGTGATGAAGACAATAACGCCAATTGCAATACCACGTTTGGCCCATTCGGTGACGGCGACGTCGGCAGCCGTGAGGATGTACTGCGCGAAAACGACGCAGCCAGATGCTGTTCACAACAGTCAGATTGTTCGATATTTGGACTGGTATGGGTATGACGAACCAGTAAACCCCAACGCAATAGCTTGAACGGCAAAGAAGATGGTAATCAACAACTTAGGCTTCTTATAAACGGCTTCCAGATAATTCTTCTCTCCACCACTGCGCGGAATCATGGAAGCAAATTCGAGCCAGACGCAGAGACCGGAAGCAGCCAGGAAGAATCCGAGGACCCAGAACATGAGCGATGCACCTACGCTGCCCAGTTCCGAGGTGACGGAAGACGGCGTGGAAAAGATACCTGTACCGATGATACGGCCAACCCTAATTCTTTGTCAATCAAGGTCCATACTTAGCACAAAAGTCAGTAGACGCACACTAGAAATGTCGTCGATAGGACGCCCAAGTGTCGTCCGAGACCGCCAGAGGTATACTCGTCGAACGCGAGTTCGCCGACATTCTTCTGTCGGGCTTCTTGGATTTCGGAGTCTTCGCGCTGTGCAGGGTCAGCTTCGACTGAAGGCTCGAGGTCTTTGCCATTCCCATAGAGCGAGGAATCGTTCGACGGCATGACGATATTCTCTTAATTCCTATCCGGTATGCCTAGGTAGTTCTTTTCCATGCAGTGTTCCAGAAAAGAGAGAAAAAAAAAGAAAGAAAATTGTTCCGAGAGGAATGTCAACCTCATATACCTAGCTGCACGGCATTGTGTACGTGTAACCCACTCCCCAACCAACAGCGACAAAAGCAAAGATAAAAAGAAAAGAATATTCGTGCTTTGCTATAGGATCAAGGTTGCATGTGCAACGTAAACTCCCAGTGATAACACTCCGGGCTCTGATTGCGTGCTTGACTCCTACAAAAAGCTTCTAGCCAACGAAAAGCGTGGATATTCGATAAGCCGTGCCTTAAGCCCCCTTGATATGCAGAGTAGGCGATGATCGCGTGTCAGCCACATCAAGGCTTGAATTCTGTAGTGTTGCTTGGCGATAATCAATTGATGCGTTCTGATTTGTAGAGAATGGTATTCTTATGGGGCTAAATGGTGTTTTATCTATGCTCGTCGTAAGCAGACTCTTCTCAGCGGATACTTGAGGAACGAACACCTACCTTGAAACAATCTGTCCTCCCACTCCCTGTAGACGTGGCGATTTAGTTGCCTTCTCGAAGGAACAATCGCCGCGCCCATGTGTCATTTTCTGTCCTCACTTCATCGGTTATCGTGTTGTTCTTTGTCTTGATTCGGAGGACCCCTGGCCTACAAACGTCTTAATCGATCGTGGGGCTGTCGCGTGCTGAACAATATAGACCGTAGTACGTAATAAGAGTCAAAATAAGATGTAAATCTCATAATGACGGATTCACGAGTCAAATCATCAGTTGCTGAGTTTCGTTCCTGACAAAAGGCGTTGATGCTACCGAATTCGCGATAGGGTTAGGGATAGGGTTATGTTTACCCTAATGTGTATACAACATGGCACAAATCACAGCCTTGATGTGCGCTGCCTTTGTTGATTATGTATCCTGCTGCTGCTATTCTGGACAAATCTACGTACCTGAGTCGGGTGAGCCTTAAGATGAATCTCCGGTTCGTGGTTCATGACTCGTATTCCCAAATCCGGCGATATCCACGAGCTCAGCACATGACGTCTTTGACTTTCTGGAACACTTCCATGATATTTCAGCATCTACGACGTAGTGGGTTTGCTTGATACTTGTTCTCTCGCTTTATGTATATTTACCCGACATCGGTCAATCGTATTTCTCTCGGACGTATTGCAACACTCAGACCTCATATATCGTCGTTACGGGAACAAAAAACATAATCAAAATACGCATCAAGCACTCTTCCACAGAACCGGATATACCGCACCTACCGTTTTGATAGTATCAACATGGGCCTCTGCTTCAGCGTTCCGCGACGCCGAGTCTTCATGCCCGCGCCTCGAATGCGACCTGTGCCCGTATACCACGCCTACCCAATGTCAGGCGGTATGCGCATGAACCACGGATATGGAGGAGGTTATGGAGGCGGCTACGGAGGAAGAATGGGATATGGAGGACCACCGATGGGAGGTCGGTATTATGGTGGACGAGGAGGTGGGTTTGGAAGAAGATGTTGAATGTGGACTAAACCAGTGAGTGTTTTATTTATAAATTCTCCATGGAAAACATGGCAGTTGGCTGACGATGCGATTGTACGATTAGTCCGGGGCCAATATACGACACCAATATGATTATTTGTAAGATTTGGCGTTGGGGTTGAAGAATGTCTTACGAGTTCAGGCCAAGTATTTGTTTGATTTAGATGAGAGTATGAAATGATGGTTGAAACGTTTGATGATGAAGTGAAAATCTTTTGAGTCATAGAAGTCAGGTACAGTGATAGTAGTAGTGTATTGTATAAGTCTCTCAGTGTCACACCCAAACAGACTGTATATGTGAATTTGAAGGTCGAATTTGAATATCTCCAAAAGCTATCTGTGTAAACACTTTTCATCCGGCCGGAGGAAGTATTACAACAGAATATACACACATTCTGTGGTCTCCTTGAAATAGAATTGTACATACAACAAATTAAGCCTTACAGGCAAATAGTCACTGAAGAATTGGAAACCATGGTAAGTCATACTGGAATGTTTAACTCCGAAGTCTATGTATATCCCCGTATGTAGCCGTGATATTAGTATATCCCAGACATCCCGCCTGACAATACATAGAATGATAAATTTGACAGACTTAACAGGTCGCAACTTAGTGCACCAGAGAATCTTGAAATTGAGATAGGGTTTGACATATCACGGCTACCCCAAACCTCAGATTCCTAACATGTGATGAAGACGCGAATACATGACTTACTTTCTTAGCCTTGCAGATAGAGAGATTTATTCGAGAGATGACTTGATGTATCACTTCAAATTTGATATGCTTGCTCATGAGGCGATTTTCCCGAGGCGTTCATGATAGGCTTAATCTAGGTGGACATTGAACATCGTGCACCGAAAGAATTGCCTATTCTGGTAGCCACTCAATGCAAAGAAACCCGTTTCGATTTGTCTTCCCTGTGTTGTCGGAATGATACCATCTCACGCGGCGCTTAGGCACCTGTCGTCATATATGTAACTTGCAAGTAGCCATAGACCGCTCGGGCTTCAGTTCTGCACGCCGTGTAGCATCTGAACCTTTAGAATCTGTCTCAGGACCGCTTTTCGACCGCAAACACTACCACCCTTCATAAGACCTGAGCGCTGCACCCCGCAACTCGCTACATCACTAGCACTTTGCTCAAACCCGAATCCCTGATGCATCATCATTATGCCGGCATTTCATACAATCCCGGCACATACGAACCGCGCGTTTGATTAAGAGTATATATTTGTCAACAGTTGACACCTGACAAATGTCCGTGCCTTAATTAGAGTATTAATTAGAGTACTAGGTACGAGTAATCGAGTATATAGATTTCAGAGTGCTTATAAACAGAATGCCTGAATGGAACGAAGTGGAATGAAGG
>JACVQZ010000009.1:0-278008 GCA_019828575.1 Talaromyces thailandensis
AATATACTTTAATACTATATATTAGCTTAAAAAGATTTTAATAAAAATAATATAGATTATATTATAGATTATATAAATTAATATATATCTTAATCTTTTTAATTTTATTATTATTAATACTAGTAAGAACTTTACTAATAAAAAATTCTTATAGAATATTTTATTAATAAATATTATTATTACTATTATATCTATTAAAGTATATTAATTAATTAGTATTATTAAATATTATTATATTATATTATATTATTTCTATAAAATTATATAAAAGAAATTATTTAATATATTTATTAAAGTAATCTTATAAATAGCTATTAAAATTATTAATAATATTATAAATCTAAATAGTCTTATTCTAATTCTTTTTATATTTAAAATTTATTTTTAAATAATTAAATATAATTTTTTATTATTTATTATTATCTAGTAAATTAAAGCTATTAAAAAAACTATAAATAAAATTTAAAAAATAAATATTTAATAAAAAATTATTAATATTATTAATATATAAAATAGATTTTTATTAATTATTATATATTATCTTTTTCTTAATTTAGATATATTTATATAAAGAGAAAAAAATACTAAATATATAAAAAAATAAATAGAATTATATAAATTATTAATAATTAATAATAAGATATATATTATTAAATTTTTTTATAATTTAATCTTATTCTAGTTAATTATTATTAAATTATATTATTTTAAATCTAAAATATATTTAAATAACTTTATTTTTAGTAATAAAATTATATTTTAATTAAATTCTAAGATTCTATCTCTATTATTAATTATTATCTTATAGAAAAAACTCTAGATTAAAATAATTATAAATTAATATCTATAATAAAAATATTATTTATTAATATATTATAAAAATAATAATATATAATATATTTTTCTTAGCTAGTTTATAAAGAAATAAAAAAATAATTTATATAATTAATTTATAGCTACTACTTTAATTAGATTTAAAAATTTATAATAAAAAAAGATTAATAAACTACTTAAATAAAAGATTTTTAAATATATATTAAAGAAAAATATTCTTTTAAATATTTAAATTTTTATTATAAAATTTATTAATAAAATAAAAAATTTTAATATTAATAAAATCTTTAAGAAATCATATCTTATTATATAAGTTTATAATAATAGAGATAAAAAATATATATTAATATAATTACTAATAATATAATAAATTAATTAATAAATTATTTTTTATTTTAGTATAATTATAGATAATATATATTATTATTTATAATATTATATAGACTTATATTTAATTAATAATAAAACTTAATTATAATTTTTATATATAGATTATATCTAAGCTTATAAAATATTTTTTTAGAATTATATTTTTTAAAATTATATATTCTCTTTATAGAATTTTTAAAGTAAATAACTACTAGTTTTATATATATTATAATTATTATATAGAAAAGCTTAATATAAAAATATTTATTTATAATTTATATTTTCTTTACTATTCTAATCTAAATTAAAGATTTAGTATTATTAGTATATAAATTAATAATATTTTTATTATTACTAATAATATCTTTATAGTATAGAAAGAGAAAAAGATTTAATATATAAATATTTTTTATAAATTCTAAGAAAAATTAATAAATAATAATCTATTAAAATTTAATAATATAATTATTATAGAAATTATTTAAAGTATTATATTTATTTAAAAATATATCTATAATTATATTTAATTTATATAAAATTAACTAATAGATATTATAAATTTATATAATAAAATATAAAAAAATATTATATTAAAAAAATAATATATTATTTAATAAGCTCTTAATATATATATTATTTTAATATTTTAATTTAAAATCTTTTTTAATTTATTTTTTATAGTATAAATAATAAATCTTTAAAAGAATAATATAATAATATTAAATAAGTATTTATAATAATAATTTAATAATTTTAAAAAAGAACTATATCTTATTAAACTTAATAAAAAAATATTATATTTTATTATCTTTATTAATATTATATTTATTAATAATAAAAATCTATTTTTATAATTTAGCTATATTATTATATTAATAAATAAATTTAATAATATAAATATTTTTTTATTAATCTTCTATAAAGTATAAAAAAATTATTTAAAATATATTTAATTTAAAAATATATATCTTAGTAAATAAATTTAATATTATAATTATAATTAAATTAATTCTTATATAGTTATTTTATTTTATTAAATTATTATTTCTAGTTATTTATACTAATTTAAAAAACTTATATAATTACTTTATTAAATTTAATATAATATAAAAAAAGTAATTTATAATTAATTTTATATATCTTTAATAATTATATAAATAATAAAAGATTATAAAGGTTAAATAAATTAATAATAATAATAATTCTATTAATATTATAATAAAAATTAAATTATATTATATTTTATAGAAGTTTATTAATATAAATAAGCTTTAAATTAATATTAATAACTAGATTAAAAGAGTAATTAAAATATAATTTTAATTTTAAAATTATAAGATTTATTATATTATTAAAATCTCTAAAATAGTAGCTATATAATTAAATATTTTATTTTATATTATTTTTTACTATTTTTTTATATTTTTAATATTTCTATTTTATTTTTTATATATTTATTTATTATACTAGATTATATATTATTTATTATATATATTTTTTTTCTTTTAGAGAGTTACTAGTATTAGATTATTAATATTATAGTTTAGCGCTCTTATATCTTAGATATAGGAGTAGATATAAATATATAGAAATAGAATAATATATCTTCTAGTATTTATATAGTAATCTTTTATATAGCTAGCTATTTTTCTTAGATCTTTATAGTTTTAGAGAGTAGTTTTTTATTATTAAATATTATATATATATTAATAGACTTATTACTCTAGGGTTATTGGACTGCTCTACTACCTATCTATGCTTTTGTGATACGGACCGTAGTAAACCGACAGTTACAACTATGGCGACTCAAATGTACAGTGCCTCGACTTCCAAAGTCTACCGCTAACCTCTGAAACGGGTACAACTTGCGGATGGTACACAAATGGTGGAGCGTCATTTACAAGCTGCTCTAACAGCAACCTCACGCAACCTCTCTCCTAGCGATTGAAATCTGGTGGTATATGCATATTTTCGCTAATTTAGGTTGCTCTATGTCTGATGACTGGCAACGCTACTCACTTAGTGACAGATGTTATAATTACACTACGTCTAATTCGGATATGTAGAACTGGGTTGCGCTGAAATGTAGTGTAAACCCACCTGGAAACGGCCCTCTATAATAACCTCACAGTCACAGGAGTCCTCTCAACCCGACCAGGCCCAGTGCTAGACCAACGGTCCCTCTGACCTTCTCTACTTCCACGCGGGTGACGGCCACACCTTCCCAGTAGTCAAAGCATATGGAATACAGCATCGTCCTAAAGGTACATTCTATTTGTAGCTATTCTCTTCACCATGAAAATTAAACCGATGTCACCGCTCATGACTGTACATTTTAACTTCGGATGTATTTCTTTGTTGCTATAAGAAATATTGACACAGCATAGTTCTCCTCTTCATCATAATACTATCTACACACGTGGAAAAGGAAGGATGGTAGTTATAACATTTTCAGGACCACCTTTTGGGCACCAATAAAGCCAAGTGGTTTAAGTAATGAAATAATAATCGACTGGGGTTCTAGATTGATACAGCTGGCGGACGAGAAGTGTCAGTTATTTCAGGTATCATGGCAAATTATTCATATTTTAGCTATGACCTTCTAGCGAGCCAGTAAAAAGGACTGGTCTAGTCGTACAGTATTACAAATCCGCCAATCTCTGCGAGGCTCAAAACCTGAGCACAATCCATGCGAACCTGCACACATCAACCACATACACTTGAGAGGTGAATTTGACAACAAGGGATATCGTCTAAAATAGGACCCAATGACTACAGATAGCCAATCGCCAATTGCTTCCACCCCTGGGACGGGCAAGTTCCCAGTACCGTCATCTCACTTGCGCATTGCACGGCCCTGCCGGGATCTCGATATCGCGCAAAAGTTCTGGGTCACCGGGTTAGGGCTCAAGGCACTGTGGCGCAGTCCGCCACCTAGTGAAACCGAAGGCGGACACGAGTTGCTCATGCTGGGATGGCCCAATGCTTCATGGCACCTGGAACTCGTACATGTTCTTGAGCAGGAGGCCTTTCCGACTCCGACCGAAGAGGATTTGATTGTTCTGTATGTCGATGGACAAATAGATCCCGAGGCAATAGAGAGGCTACTACAAGCTGGAGGCAGAAGGGTGACACATGCGAATGAATACTGGAACAAATGCGGTGTGATAATTGCCGATCCCGATGGCTACCAGTTGGTGTTGTGTACACGAGCGTGGGAAAATATTTGAGTTACAGCATGCAGCATGAGGCGGAAGGGATTCGCACCAAACGTGCCTTTGTTGATGCAGGCGAAACAGCAGGACTAGCATGTATGGGATCGCGCAACCTTGGTACCACTGTTGATAAGAGATCGAGAAACACTTAACAATGAAGAAACCCTTTTGAGATTGGAATATGCTCGGAATTAGATTCATTGCCCTCCCCCATCTAATTTTGATGTCATACCGCTATGGCGCTATCCGTACCATCGCTCACATCAACGTTGTGAACTCAGCTCGAATCCAGCAAATATTGATGACGGGTCTAGGCATGCCGATGCAGCGGCATCGCCCTCTGTAAGTGAGCGGATGATGTTGCGTAGACCGACGTCTACCTTTACTAAGTATTCCTTATTCCATTCGTTGAATCAACTAATGTATTGCGGCTAGTTTTATGTATTGGTCTGCTCGTTGAGCGGTACGACCGTCGTCTCGGCATGGCTGAAAGTACGGACACCCTCTCTGGTAATCTTGAGTTGCGAAGGACAATTCGGATCTGGACAAGCAATCAACGCATCAGTGGTCATCCAATCGTTGGCTTGAGTAACTCGTTGCTTGGCTGCTAGGAGAGGGAGGACGGCAGCTGTTTTCAAAGAATGACTATTAGCACACTTTCTTTTGAACATATTCGGAATGAGAGATGATTCACTTGCCCAAGCTGTAGATACTGATGCCTTGGTTTGGCGGCAAGTGCATCATTTCACCTTGAAGGGTGAAATAGTCGCCGGCTTTCCCTCCGCATAGTATTCTTTTTCCCGGCGGGCACACGATTTCGACTCGGAGGTCGTAGAGCTGAAAACTGTCGTCTTGCGGCATTGCACTTTGAACTTGGGGTTTTAAGTATTGTTGAGGAACTCCAACAGCTTCTGTGAAGAAAATCACACTTAACTATCTCTAGCGGATTGAAGAAAGATAAATCAACTATGGAGAAGAATGACTCCCCACAGACCGGCATCTAACTCCTCACCGGCAACTAAACTTCTTATCTTCCATCTCTCGAAATTCGCCGGCGGAGAACATCCGACAAGCCACCACAAATAAGCACCAAGATCAACAAATATTCACACTTCTCATGATCGAATGCCGCGGCCAGGCTTCCTAGCTATCTTGTCCAGCAACGCTTAGACAACAATCAGCTGATAGCCGGTGTGGAGAAGACCCGTCGTTATCATCAGGTCCATGCGGAAGCAATAACTCAGTCCTAACGCACTATAAGATTCAACAGTATAACTAATTTATGAAGTTCTTGCATTAAGTCCTGTCGTGTGTCTACCCGATTTCTTACCTCCACCATGGGAATGACCGAGGATACAACAATGATGAAGCCGAAGGGGTTCAACGCCAGCTCCGATAATTCTCCCGACATGGAGCCTGGCATTGAGGCGTCCGGGGAGATGGAAGAGATCCGACGGGACATGAAGTCTCGTCACATTAATATGATCGCAATTGCGGGAATGATTGTTCGTACTTCATATCGCTTTCTGTGTGCTGCGTTGTAAGTCACTGACCGATTTTACTTAGGGAACGGGTCTTTTCTTGAGCTCCGGATCGGTGATTGCAACTGCAGGACCGGCAGGTGCATTTATCGCTTATATTATAATGGGCTTCGTAACTGCCGGTGTCTCGTATACTACCGGCGAGATTACTTCCTTCATGCCGTCGACAGGAGGATTTGTTCGCCATGCAACGAAGTTTGTCGAGCCGGCTCTGGGTGCAGCTACTGGTTGGAACTTTTGTGAGTCATAATTGAGCTGAGGTTCTCCGACCAGACTAACATGTCATTAGGGTATACCATGGCCATCTCGGTGCCAGCAGAAATCAGCGCCGCTGCTACAGTTATACAGTTCTGGAACGCTTCCATCAACTCCGCCGTCTGGATCTCTGTGTTTCTTGTTCTGATCATATTGCTCAACTTGTGCGGAGTTAAGCTCTATGGAGAGGTATGTCATTTAGATGACCATCATCAGGCATGACTAACGAAAAACAGTCCGAAGTTTTCTTTGCATCCCTCAAAATCATGTTAATCATCGGACTAATCATCGGCGGACTCGTCATTGACCTGGGCGGAGCCCCAAATCATGACCGTATCGGCTTCCGGTACTGGAAGGATCCAGGAGCCTTTAACACGTACATTGACACAGGCTCGACAGGTCGATTTCTAGCAATCTGGAGCGTTCTGATTTCAGCTGCTTTCAGCTACGGTAACATTCAAGTTGTTGCCATTTCTGGATCCGAAACACAAAATCCTCGCGAAATCATTCCTGCTGCGACCAAGAAGACGTTCTTTCGTGTTTTCTTCTTTTACGTGCTCAGTATCTTTATCGTCGGATTGATTGTGTAGGTCCATCCCATTTTGTGCTTCAGCTCTTGGACCTGTACCTAGCTGACGTTGGTATTAGACCTTTCAACGATAAGCAATTGCAAATTTCCACAGGAACTGCCCAGCAATCTCCCTTTGTGATCGCCTTCCAACGCTCCGGAGTCTCTGTCGTCCCCTCTATTATCAACGCTGTCGTCTGCACATCAGCATTCAGCAGCGGCTCAGCCTGCATCTTCATCGCCTCCCGAACCCTTTACGGGCTCAGTCAGGATGGGCATGCACCCAAAATCTTTCAGAAGTGTAACCGCTTCGGCGTTCCACACTATGCCGTGGGATTGACGTGCGTTTTGCTTCCGCTTGTGTATCTGAATGTGGGCAGCAATACTTCTGTCGTCTTCGGGTGGTTTGTGAATATTACGACTGTTGCCGGGTTGATTGGCTGGATTGTGATCGAAGTTACGTACTTGAGGTTTTATTATGGGCTGAAAAGACAGGGTATATCACGGGACGGTATGTTCTGACCAGTTTGAGCTTATCTGCATGACGAATGCTAATGGGGATACGTAGAACTCCCATACCGTGGCCCGCTACAACCCTACACTGCGTGGGCGACTTTACTCATGGTGTTTCTGATTGTATTCTTTTCGGGCACGTGTAGCCTGACAATCGAGTTTAGGTCCGCGCTAACATTCTACAGGATTCAGCGTCTTTGTCAAAGGCAACTTCACAGCCTCCGGATTCTTGACCTGCTATCTCAACGTTTTCATCTTCATTGGTTAGTGTATCAGTATAATCCTCGTTGTATCCGTGCGGCATTCTGATCCTTCTTCTAGCTCTTTACGCTTTCTTCAAAATCTTTATGAAGTCCAAGATAATACCCTTGTCCGCGTTGGATTTTCAGACTGAGTTACACTCCATCAGGGAAGAAGAACACTTTCGGTCGCAGACCGCGAAAGTCGACGAAGACGAGAAATCGTCGACATTTTTTGGTCGGCTCACACGGATCATGCATTCTGTATAGAAGTATACCTGTTTGCTCCGATTGTCTTGCCACACTTCCTGAATATTCTTAGTCAAAGGAGACCGTACGAAATACGAGCCTAATACATATTCCGGGTTCTACCAAACTCAACGAGTAAAACACAATACATAGATTGACACTTCCCCTAAATAACTTATACAGTAAACCCTGTTCGTAACGAAAGAAAGAAACACATACCACGGGAGCTCGCCACAGAATTCATTATGAGGTAGAATTTTGCCATCCATGGATATCCAAATTTACTCTGTAACCTAAAATTTTCCAATTTTCAGAGACACAATAAACGAGATTCTTGTTCGTTCCAGCTAGGTACGTTATAAACAGAGTTCCCACGAACAGAACAATGAGTCGCACGAAAAACAAGGAGACTGGAGACCTTGAAGCAGCAATAATTCCCTAATCAGGAAATATCCGAGCAACAATGAAAGTCGCACGGGGCGTCCGCTTCCCCCCTGCATTGAACAAATCACATTTTTTTCTTTCTTCCCGGCCCCCTTTTCTCTACCCTACTGAAGAGTTGAAGAGCCGAAGGGACTATTTGAAAAGTTTTATCTCCGATGATTTTTTTGATCCGTTATTCGCTCCCAGCACCTGCATGAGATGCAGGATCGAGTCAATGCCGACTCAGCGCAAGCGTATGATTGACTTTCTATTATTAAATGATAATTGGGGTAGGCGATGGATATTATGCGAGTTGGGGGCTGGTGCTGCACGATCAGACCGCAAGGGGAATAAGAGAGGATTATCCCTTGTCCGACATGACGTTGTGTCTTGATTGGAATTGATTTATATCTGACGACCTGCCCTTTTTTGGGGAAGTTATACATCTTCCATTTTTTTGCGGTTGGAAGGAAAGAGGACATACACCGCCGAAATGGAGACGTTACTTAGTTGCTTCTCAACGTTCTCAAGACAGAAACAAAAAGAATGGAAAGATATCGAAGGTTCGACCTCTCTCTCATCTCCGAAACACTCACTAATCGTTTTCCCCGTCCCAGAAAAGGAAAAAGATATCGAAGATCAAGCATCATGGACCTCCCGCGACGAAAACGCCTGCATGCTCGAAGCCTTTGAATGGTACACTCCTCCAGACGGCCGACACTACCAGCGCCTCCAAAGCGCGCTGCCGGATCTCAAAGAGATCGGAATCGACAATCTCTTGCTTCCACCAGGGTGTAAAGCCATGCATCCCTCGGGCAACGGGTATGATATCTACGATCTGTATGATTTGGGAGAATTCGATCAAAAGGGCAGCGTGGCGACGAAATGGGGTTCGAAACAAGACCTACTGAGCCTGGGTCAGGCGGCGGAGGAGTTGGGGATGGGGATTTATTGGGATGCGGTGCTGAATCATAAGGCTGGTGCGGATAGGAAGGAGAAGTGTTTGGCTGTTACTGTTCATCCGAAGGGTAGCATCCCCCCCCTCTCTACTACGACTTGTGGCGAAAAAGGTGGGATTGATGACAAAAATAGATCGGAATATCGACCTCACAAAACCCCAAGAAATAGAAGCATGGGTCGGCTTCGACTTTCCTAGCCGAGGGGAGAAATACAGCAGACTGAAATACGGCTGGCAACATTTCAACGGCACCGATTACAACGATCTCGACAAAACCAAGTCCGCCATTTACAAAATCTTTGCCCCGGGAAAAGACTGGGCACGAGACGTAAGTACCAGCGAAAATGGGAATTATGACTATCTCATGTTTGCGAATCTGGATCATTCGAATCCCGAGGTTCGGGGTGATATACTCAATTGGGCGGATTGGATCGGTGGGCAACTCCCCCTGAAAGGGATGAGATTGGATGCAGTGAAGCATTATTCAGCCGAGTTTCAAAAGACATTGGTGGAACATGTTCGACAGATGGGAAAGGAGTGGTTCTTTGTGAGTGAGTATTGGTCCGGGAATGTATTGGAGATACAAGACTATCTCAAAAGGGTGGATTATAAAGTGCATGCGTTTGATGCGCCGCTGTGTCAGAGGCTGTCTGCTATCTCGCAGACGAGAGGGGCGGATTTGAGGTTGGTGTTTGAGAAGACGTTGGTTAAGTTTGAGCCGGAGCATTCTGTGGTATGTTTATTTCTCCGTCATTGGGAGAGGTTGGTAACTTATGTCAGGTAGACGTTTGTGATGAATCATGATACGGTGAGTCTCTCTTTTCTATGAAGTATGGGTCTTATTGCTGACGAGTTTCCAGCAACCACACCAAGCATTAGAAGTGAGCCCAACCAACACTCTAACACCAACAAACCCTAACAGGAAACAATGCAGGCCCCAATATCCACCCCCTTCAAACCCCTCGCCTACGCCCTCATCCTCCTCCGCAAAGACGGCTACCCCTGCGTCTTCTACGGCGACCTATACGGCATCTACAGCAACAAGAAACCCTCCACGCAAAATGGGAAACCCCAGAAATTCCGCCCTCCACACGTGCCAAAGGAGCTTCGGATCTTACCAGCGCTGATATTGGCTAGAAAGTTGTATGCATACGGCGAACAACAGGATTATTTCTCGGCACGAAACTGTATTGGTTTTGTGCGGTATGGAAACGCAAGACATCCGTGGGGTATGGCGTGTGTTATGAATAATGGATTGACGCCTGTGAGGTTGAGGATGTTTGTGGGTAAGAGGCATGCTGGTGAGCGGTGGAGTGATGTTCTTGATCTCAGGCATGTTTCGGATGGGAATAGTGATTTGAAGGGTAGGAAGATGGAAAAAGGAGGGAAGAAGAAGAAGAAAAGGATAGTAGGGATTAATGCAAAGGGATATGCGGATTTTCCGGTTGCGAGTATGAGTGTTGGTGTTTGGGTGAATGAGGTTGCCGAGGGGAGGGAGAGGTTTGGGATGTCTTTGTGAGTATTTATATTTTTCCATCGGTTTAAGGACAAATACCTTGGTATACTGACGATGAGTGCTTATAGCAATAGCGATATATACTCACGCTAACGCGTGGACAAAATTTGGCAGTGACATGCATTCAAAAGCGGACTCATGAACGAGAGTTAGTCTTGATATAATTTGATATAATTTCATTCTAATCACTATATACTCCAATCCCATTCCTCGTTATATACCGTATCGCCATGCAAGTGCATTCATCAAGACATGAAAAATAAAACAAACATATAATGCTGTGCTGTACATGCTAAAACTTGTAAACAAAGCCCGGTCTGGCGAGAATACATGATGCTGGAAAGGCACATAGTCGGTGAAATGCGGCAAATCGTTTCGTTCGTAAAGTTTAGCAGAGGGATCATTCGGCAGATTCGTTAATATCAAGCTGGGCGGTGGAAGGGAGACTTTCGATAATGGCAGGGTCGCCATCTTGAGCGAAGATAGGACCAGCGTCTTGAGCGGTGCTATGCTTATTATTGATGATGACAGGCTCCTCGATTTGAGTTTCTGATATTTCATCGTCTTGAGTGACGGCAGAGTTGTTGTCTAGGACGGCGACGCGGTCATTATTTGCGACGGCAGAAGGTTCGGCTTCGGCTGTAGGAGCTCCACCATCTTCAGTAGCAATAGAGTCAACTTCTTGAGTAGCAGAGCGGTCCTCAGTTTGAATCGCTGCAACGTTATCGTCCTGGGTGGCGGTAAAGTCATAGCCTTGAGTAGTGACGGGGTCAGTGCCTCGAGTTATGACAGGCTCCTCGGTTTTGCTGGTGACATTGCCATCGTTTTCAGTGATAGTAGAGTCCTTGTCTTGACTTTTAGCGAGGTCGTCTACTTGAGCGGTGACATGGTCATTATCACGAGTGATGGCCTCCGGTTCAACGAGAGTGGAGTCATCAGCTTGGGCTACAACAGAGTTGTCATCTTCTTGGGAAGCACTATCATCTCCTGAGAAGGACGTTGATTCATGGTTTGGAGCAGCAGTATGGTCGACATTGGCCTCAGTAGAGTCATATTTTGACTCATCGGGCTCCATCATAGGACTATCAACTGCATCAGGGACCGTGTTCCCGGTTACCTGGACATTCGAATCCACCGAAACCTTGATCGTCCTGTCTGGCTCGACCATTGCTTTCTCGGGACGTGGCACGACTACTTTCGGCTTTTGCTCGCCTAGCACCCCTTCAACCACTCGTTGAACCTCACCAGCCCTCTCCACGCGGCTGCGACTTTCACAAATAGGGACTTCTGTCGAAGTTTGAGTCAGGACTGAAGACGTAGAACTGGTGTGGTAGACCTGAGTACTAACTGCTGGGAAATCCCCGAAATGGACCAAGTCGTATCCATGTTGCGGTCGTTTGGCTGCACGGCCACCAAAGACGACTGCAAGAACGGCGATGAGCATGCTGAGAACGGTGATGATGTTTCTTTTATCGCTGGCCAGGACGCGGATGGTTTTGATGATGAGGGTATGTAGGTCGGGGTCTGCGTTGCGCTTCCGAGATCTTGCAGGCTCATAAGCCGGGACTTCGCGAAGTATCGGCTGTGTCTCCTGTCTCGGGAGGCTTTTTGTTGTGTCTGGGCTATCGTCCAAACCGTCAATCTCATCTTGCGAAATCATTTTTTGGCGACTGGGTTGTGCCTCCTTGACATTCAATTCCGCTGCTTTCATTTTTTCCAGCTCTGCTGCCACAGCGATTTCCTCTTTGATTTTCTTCTCAACCTCAGATTTCACCTCATATGGCAACCACAGGCTTATTTGCACGTCCACACGCTCAATTTCTTTCCATGCAGCCGTCCAGGCACCTTCTTTCATCAAACCATTTGCTGCATAGAATCTGACATCCCACTTCCTCCGATCATCTTGGTGATTAAGATGACAGCCGCAATCCACACAGGCGCCTTTATCGTGTGAAGATGAGTGTTCCGACTTCTCGCCACTTTCGTTTTCAGAATCACTTGCGTCATGGTTGTTGTAATGCCCGTTCTCCAGTCTCGGTTGTCGCAACTCCAAACTTTCTAAAAGTCGCTCCTCTAACAATCCATAATCTTCTTGAGGGTGCTGAATAAGTAAACCTCGATCACGCAGTAAGCCCGACCCTGAAATCTTTTCCTCCAGCAATTTCCACCGCCGCGCATACTGCGGCGGTAGAACCTTTTCAAGAATCTGCCTATCCGGCAGAGTCATCCCAGGCCTAAGAATAACGGTCGGTGGCAGAACCGTACAGTGTAACAACACTAGAGGATTCTCTCTCTTAATGGGTGACGACCTTTTCGGCGTGTTTCCAGCCGAGTGGTATCCGTGCCGTCTGAGCAGCGGTGAACCAAGCGATCTAACGGAAGTAGGTGAGCTCCGAAACATGGCTGCTTTGCGTCTCGATGGCGACATAATCTCCTCATCTTCCTCGTCCTCCGTCTGCATCTGTATTGCTTTGACCGAGCTTGGGTGTCGAAAGGGCGAATTTCGGTCAAGGATTTTCTGATATACCGGGTTGCCATAGCGGGCAGATTCTTCTCCTTCTTGTTCCTCGTATATCTCGCCTATGCTGTCACGACCATACACAGATTGTTCTTTTGGATGCACCAGCACGGAATCTGGAATTGATGAAAGCGAGGATCGACTGGATGCGGATTTGGCGCCTGTTAGGCCGACTTCGTCGATTTGTAGATACCCCTCGACTTCTGATTGTCGTCGAGACGAGGATGTAGATGATTCGGAATGTTCTGCCATTGCATCTTGCGCGTCGATTGTGTGCGTCTCGTGCTGAGGTGTATCGGAAACGTCTGGGGGTATTTCGGCAGTCGCAAAGGCGGACATGAGATCCTCGCCGCGGTTTTGTTTATTTTCGAGGTTCTCGACAGCTGCTTCAGGGTCGACGCGTGGCTGTTCCATGTTTCATCGAGTCCAAGTCTGGTCATATATCGACTTTGCTGTGATGTCTCTCGCGTGGTTTGTGATTGTTTGTTTTGCTCTCACGTCTCTGCAAGGATAATAAACCTACCTTTGTAACCACACTTAAGTAAAAGAAAGATAAATACTCGAACAATAATAACAATGCTTTAGCAATAATGCAAGCAGTATCACAGCAAAAAGTGAGTATTGTAGTTAGTGAATACGATGACATTGACGTAGTGATGGCCCGTGTTGACGTCTCGCCGTTGTGCCGGGCAACCACCAATCAGAGTGCGAGAAGACGCTCTTAAACACCGCCCTTCTGATTGGGCATCAACTACAATCTACGACAGTACAATCAAGACCGGAAGAATTGGAACAAAAGAAAGTGCTTGTTAGTAGACCGCTGACTTGTACCTTGAAAGCGACATGTCGATAGTGTTGACATTTCAAATAGGTCAATCCTACCTACCACCTACTCTACTAAATCAGACCGCCCTTCACTCTAGCTTGAGTGGATACAAGGTTGCGGATCGGACACGCCTCGGTGAAGATGCCGACATGTCTCTGTGCTTCCTCATTCCGCCTCCGGAAATACATGTAGATCAATATTCCACGACGCCCCAATGCAGTCCGTTGTTATAATGCCCGGTTGGAAGAAATGGTTATCGAGATTCTATGATCGCTGTGGAAGAATCATCGACGGAGTTTGCGGTGGAGTTAAGCTTGAGGTCCGATTTAGCCGAATCGCGGTTAGTACGTAGCAGGTTGTAGCATTTTGTGAGACAAATGAGACCGCAGTCAGCCAGTAGTGCTCGTGTACGAATTGCGTACGGAGTGGTTCGTCATGTCGCGAATAATCAGCTGAGATTTCGGTTCGATAAGTGAGGGTATATCCACTAGGTACGAAGTAAATGTAAGAAAATGTAAGTAAGAATAAAATAAAAGTCGCAGACTGAGCGATATAAAAGACGTCAGGCATCACGTGACAGCGGGTAACCAACCACAGCGAGCCGGCGGACCCCGTGACGGCGATTGGCCCGCGAAAAGTTTTCGGGTTGTTTGGCCTTGGTTGCTGTCCTTCTGGCCCCGTCCGTCATCCGTCCATCCATCCATCCCTTTGAAAAACTTCTTCACTCTCTCTCTCTTTTGTCTCCATTCTTGGTGTTGCTGCCATCCTCAATTCAATACATACTCCCCTCTTGTTGGTGTTTCTTCTTGTTCCTCTTGTATATTTCACATAATCGCAATGGCTTCCTCTGCTCCCGTCCAGGCTGTCAAGAACGCCGTTGAGCCCGAGAAGCTCAGCGGTATCGGCCTCTACTCTCGATTCGCCTTTGCTGGTGCTGTCTGCTGCTCCGTCACCCACGGTGCTTTGACTCCTGTCGATGTGTAAGTGACTCTGCTGCGAGCGCGACGATGCAAATGATAAAATGCGGGTGTCGTTTGTAACCACCACGACTGAGAAATTTATCTCCCGCTCCCGCATATCGCGCGCATCGCGAAACAACACCTACATATCATTCAAGCTAACATCTTCCAGCGTCAAGACCCGTATTCAGCTTGACCCCGTTACATACAACCGCGGTCTCTTCGGCGGTATCCGCCAGGTCATTGCCAACGAGGGTGCCGGCGCCCTTTTGACTGGTTTCGGTCCTACCGCCGCTGGTTACTTCCTCCAGGGAGCCTTCAAGTTCGGAGGTTACGAATTCTTCAAGCAGCAATGGATCAACCAGCTCGGTCTCGAGTCTGCCTCCAACAACCGCACTGCCATCTACCTCGCCTCCTCTGCCACCGCCGAGTTCTTTGCTGATATCGCTCTCTGCCCTCTTGAGGCCACCCGTATCCGTCTCGTCTCTGACCCCAAGTTCGCCACCGGTCTTCTCGATGGTTTCGGCAAGATCTTGAAGAACGAGGGTGTCGGTGCTTTCTACTCTGGATTTGGACCTATCCTCTTCAAGCAGTACGTTGTCCACTCGAACGACGGTCAAAATTGATTTTTCCTAACCTTTTTTAGGGTTCCCTACACCATGGCCAAGTTCGTCGTCTACGAAAAGGCCGCCGAGGCCATCTATGGCTTCGTCGACAAGAACACTCTCTCCGACGGTGGTAAGACTGCTGTCAACCTTGGCTCTGGTCTCATTGCTGGTTTCGCCGCCGCCATTGTCTCCCAGCCCGCCGACACGATGCTTTCCAAGATCAACAAGACCAAGGGTCTCCCTGGTGAGGGAACCATGACCCGTCTCTTCAAGATTGGAAAGGAGCTCGGTCTCCGTGGTTCTTACTCTGGTATTGGTGCTCGTCTGTTCATGGTTGGTACTTTGACCGCCGGTCAATTCGCCATCTACGGAGGTACGTTGTTTTCCACCCTCTTTGTCATTTTTGTGACCGTTATTGACATGATTACAGACATCAAGCGTATGATTGGTGCCACCGGTGGTGTTGAGATTGCCCCCAAATAAGCGACTAATTCTGCAGGGTGCGGTGCGAGAAGCGAACATGACACGAAACGGAATGGGTCGCTCGTTATAAAAGACAGCTGCGTTGTCTAGGCAATGGTTCTAGAACGACGAGGCGCACATTATTCATTTCATTACCATGTTCATCAGATACCCAAAGATGGGTAGATGAACTTGTAAAACGAGTTTACCCACATTTCTTCTTTCTACATCTTCTTTTTATTTGCTGTCTCTTTTCCTTTGTCACGTTTACCTGTAGATCATGATGCACTCCATAGTTAATAGAGCATTCCATTTTTGTACCATCAAACTGTCTGTTTGTAGTTCCATGGTAATCGCACAGAAATCCGGGGTCGGGGTAACCGCGTATAACCTTGCCGAGGCATTCCATTTATCTATCCGTTCCCCGGATATTTCTCCCAAGGTCATACTTTAACTTACCATAACCTAACCTTACATCTATGCATCAAGCTACAAGCCATACTCGCAGTATACAATGACACAACCAGCATACATCACCATCTCAACCCGCAAATGGGAACAAGTCACCAACCTAATCCCCGCCGAATGGCGGCTAGACAGTACATATGTTCCCCGCGGAATGCGTCTGTCGCCGTTGGAGTCGGTGCATCAGCTGCACGAATTCGAGCATGGATATGCTACAAACCTGTTCGATATTCCTGGAGAATGCGGGATTCTGAGCGCAAAAGAAGTGCAGATTACAGAGGGATACGATGTTCGAGGATTATTAAACGAGATGGCGGAGAAGAGGTTGAGTGCTGAGGAGGTTACGTTGGCGTTTTGCAAGGTCCGCTTTTTATCCTCTATATGCTCGATTGAATCCTCTGATTGACTAGTCTTTGGTTAGAGAACGGCTATAGCGCAGCAATTAACACGCTGCATAACCGAGCCCTTGTTCACATCCGCCCTGCAACAAGCACGCAACCTAGACACCCATCTCAAAGGCACAGGCCAGCCTGTCGGCCCTCTGCATGGCCTTCCCATCTCGGTAAAAGACAGCTTCAACATCACCGGCGTCGATTCATCCCTGGGTGTTACAGCGCTATGCTTCAAGCCCGCTTCCAAGGACGCAACTCTCGTCCATCTCCTACAATCTTTAGGCGCCGTCATAATCGCCAAAACCAACATTCCTCAAACGTTAGGGTTGCTAGATAGCGTAAACCACGTCTTCGGCCGCACGCTCAACCCTTTTGACTCAAGACTCACGCCGGGCGGCAGTTCGGGCGGCGAAGGTGTCCTCGTCGCAATGCGCGGGACCATGATTGGCTTTGGTACGGATGTCGGAGGGAGTATACGTATTCCGGCGATGTGTAATCACATCTACGGCCTGAAGCCGAGTGTGGGCAGGGTGCCGTATGAAGGGCAAACGGGGTTTGGACTCAGAGGTACTTCTGCGATTGCGCTCAAGGCTGTGGCGGGACCAATTGGGAGGTCGGTGGCGGATATTGATTTTGTGATGAGAGAAATCGTTCTCAGGGGGGAGGCGGTGGCTAATGACTGTGTTCCTGGATATTGGCCTGCGACGTCTACTCTACAAGGGGGAAAGAAGAAATTGAGGGTTGGTATGTTGCGTAATGATGGGCTCGTCACGCCTCTTCCTCCGATTACGGCGCTCTTAGAGGAGGTCTCGCGGATACTGGCAAGCAGCAAAATTGCCGACATCGAGGTCATCGATATCCCCACACCGCCGATGATGAAACAATGCTTCGTGAACGCAGGGAGATTAATGAGCGTCGATGGCGGGGTGCCCATGCTCGATCTGATATCATCTACGGACGAACCACTCGTGCCATCGCTAAAGGGCACGAAGCGTCGACAGCCGTATACAGTTGAGAAACTGTGCGCACTGAACGCGGAGCGTGAGGATATCGAGATTGCTATGCGGAAGGCGTTGTGGTCGTCGGGACAAGTCGATGCGATTATACTGCCGGTCGCAGCCCACTCCGTGCCCAGGCATGATCAGTACGGATGCGTGTCGTATACGAGCGCGTTCAACTTACTTGATTATCCGGCTGGTGTCGTGCCAGTCCGAAAAATGACCGAGGCAGATCTAAGTCTTGAGATTAGTGCTGATGACAAGATCCTGTCGAAGTGGGATGCGGATAATAAGGGGCTTTGTATGTGACCCTTTTCCTTTGAAATGACGTTGTGTACTGATATATTTGACATAGGGCAAGGTGATAGATCGGTATATCTGACTTCGCCGCTGAGTATACAAGTTGTCACACCAAAGTTGCACGATTATGAGCTTTGTCAGGCTATGGGGATTATTGATGAGGCGTTGAGGGATTATTATGCTCGAAATCAGGCCGGAAAGGCTATGCTATAAAAGTTACGGATGCGGTTTATGTACATATCTCGTCTAGCTCATGCGACGGACTGTCTAATGAAATGAAATGAGCCTCGTCACAGCTTATCAAACTCAGCCCCAATCTCATTGAGCATACCCTCGTAGTCCACGCCATAAGTATCACCATTCCGACCAATAACTTCACGCACCCAGTCCCCTCTAGGCTCAAACCTCGCCTTAAACGGCAAAGCTCTCATCACCAGACCATACGTGCACGCAATCGGATCAACGGGGATCGTCTTGCCCGTTTCATCCGACAAGCCCGCTTTGATATCGTACGACCACAACAACTGCGCAACCACAATCCAGATGACATTCCGCGCAAAATACCTTCCAGGACAAGTCCGTCTACCGTATCCAAATGCTGGTGCGGGCAAGTTTTTCAGTGTCTTGTTGTCATCTTGCTCGAACCAGCGATCAGGCACAAAATCGTCTGGATTGGCACCGAATACCGCTTCTTCGCGGGATATGGTCCAGACATTGGGCACGATGACGGAGGCCTTGGGGATGGTGTAGCCGTTGTATGTGGTTTCTTCCCTGTTTAAATGAGGCACGCCTTCAGGACCGGCCGGTCGCCAACGGAATATCTCCTCGACGATGGCGGTTATGTAGGGTAGGTTAGGCCTGTCATCGGGGGAAGGGAGGCGGTCACGACCAACGACCTCGTCTAGCTGCGCGCGTGCTTTGGCGATGAAGCTTTGGTCTTGTGTAATGCACGCAACGACGAACCAGATTAAGCTATCCGTTGTACCATCCAGCGCGGCATCGATCATGGTTCCGAGCTCAAATGCAAGTTCTTCTAAGGGCATATTCAGCCTATCCTTCTCAACGGTGGTTCTCAGATGTTTGGAGATATTCCAGGCCTTGGAACCTAGCCCTCGATTAAAATTCTTGACTCTGAGGTTGTATTTGGTGGTATAGTGATTCTCGGCTTTTGCTTTCCAGGGCGCTAGAAAGCCCGGCAGAACGTTTAAGACTGGGAACTGGTCCACAATGTGCGCGCCAACCTGGATGAAATCGGAGAATTCATCGTTGAGTCTAACGACGGCCCGGAGAACAGGGTCGTTTGAGTCTTTGACGCGGAAGCCGTATAGCAGGGCATGAATAGTACTAGCTACTGCACGCTGGAAGATTCCTTGTACGTTGATGCCGGAGCCGCCTGCGGCTTGCGTCAGTAGATCGTGCATTAATTGTCGCGACTCCACGGCCTGAAGGGGGAGGTAGGCTGCCGCTGGTGTAGCGTTCAACACGGAAACTTGGAGTCTTTGATGCTGTCGGAATTGCTCCGTGTAATTCATCATGAGAATATTGAGTCCTTTCAACGCCAACTCTGTCGCCAACTGCAAGTCACCACGTCAGTCCGATATTTTGCACGTCACAAAGCGAGAGTTTTGAGGTAATCTCACAAAAAGTCTAGGTCGATCCGAAAATGTCGCTCCACGCTTTGCCATAAGTTCGTGCGCTGCTTCGGATGTAGACACAATGATCACCGGTTGCCCGAGCATGTTGACGTGGACAATGGGTCCGTACTGCTTGCTCCATTCGCGATATGTTCTCCAGCCATGGGACTTGGGCGCTTGGTGGACATTGCCTATCAGCGGTAATGGCTTGGGGCCCGGTGGTAGTGGTAATGATGAGGTTGATTTGCGCCGTGTGAGGATGTACACGGCGATTAGGAGCCCGATAATGGCTGCGTATGTTGATGGATGCATTGTAGTCGATGTTTCGGTGTACTATTATTACATACCTAGGTAGTGGTGGACCCCGGCAACCACGAGGAAGGGAGCGGTGGACTACTTATAGTAGAAAATCATATAATCGACATTCCGTGTCGTCTGATAAGGTACAATAGAAGTTCAGGAAATATAGAATACCCTTATAAGTACTCCGTCAAGTCCAGATGTCGTGTATGACCATGAAAAAGGGATTTCCAGCTGAGGCTGAGCTAAACTTTCACCTAGCCAACCAGCATGAACCAACACCAGCAATCCAACAAATGAACCGAGAGAACTACATGTAGATTTTGAGAGGTGATTTCAGACGCACTAATTTAGTATCTGCTCAATCTTTTTGCAGCATAGAAGGTTGTCTTCCCAGCGCCGGTATCCTCGGGGCAAGTCAGGGCCTGAGAATTGACCGATCCCTAACGTACATGAAGTCTACGAAACCTTGGATTATGAACACGGAGACAAAGTCTCAAAATATCCACAATGATATCACTCGATCTATCAAACTTTATCAGCCGCACTAGCTGACGTTCTATGCAAAGCAACCTTGACACCATTCTTGCTGGCAGTCACAAGTTTATACAAAGGCACAAACTCTGCCACTGGGTCACGGTTCTCAATTCTATCAAAAGCCACCACTATCCTAGCTACGGTCAAAGCAACTCTGTTCATTGCCAAATTCTGTCCGGGGCAGATATGCGCGCCCCCGCCGAAGGGGATAAATTTCCATGTAAGATTAGAAAGCTTGAGTGTTTCCCATCTTGCCGGTCGCCACAAATCTGCGTCGTCGCCATATATATCCTTGCGATGATGAAGCGCATAGAAACTACTAGCGACAACAGTGCCCTTGGGGACGAAGACCGGGGATAGTCCGTCTGGTCCTCCTCCCAGTGGAAGGGTTGTATCCTTGATAGCAATGCGTGTCATATTACTCACCGGTGGCGTAACGCGGAGAGTCTCATTGATAATATGATTGAGATATTCCAGCCGCTTCAGATTGCTGTCGGTAATTTCTGAGAGCTCAAGCAGTTGTTTACGAAGTTTCTGCCACACATGAGGATTTCGAGCAAGGTGAAAGAATATGTTGGATAAAAGAATGGCAATCGTGTCATGCCCTATTGAATGTCAGCGCAAAAGATTCTGGAGACTCTTCTGGCCCTCGTTGCATAGAAATAGGGAATATAGACACACCAGGAAGAAACACGTTCATCAAAGTATCTATAATCTCTGTCTTGTCTGAGGTCTCTTGGACAACATTATCGACAAGGATATAACTCTTAGCAATCTTGTTCTTGGTATTCCGACGCCGGATCACAGCCTTTTCTACCGAATCCGCAACAAAATCACGGATCGTGCTGCAAGCCTTCCAAAACTTCTCGTCTCGATGCAGCAAGTTCAAAGGGAGCATTCGAAAACGAGCTCCCATACCCTGCTGTGCCACATCGAACGCAGCAGGGAACTTGTGCGAGGAATGCAATGAATCACCCTCATCCAAAGACTGCACAGACTCTCCAAAAATGAATTCAGTCGACGAGTCAAGATCCAATCGCTCAAAGAGAGGTTGCAGGTCAACAGTGGACCCGTCAGCCGGCAACAGCTCTATCAACTTTTGTACATGCAAGTCATACGCCCTCGCGTTCTCAATATGCGTCTTTGAGAAGGTTGGACGGATCAGAGCTCGGGCTCGCTCATGTCTGGCGCCGTCCAGAGTCATGACGCCGTCCCCGACGAGGGGTGAAAACGCAAAGTGTCGCAAGGGACGATTGCCAAAGGTCTCAGCGTTCAAGGAAAAGACAGCCTGCATATTCTGAGGTTCCATGGTGCGGATGACGGGTTTGAGGGCCATCTGTGTCCGAAAAGTGGAACCAAGGACCTCGAATTGTTTCTCCAGAGGGAGCTTTTCGAGGCTGCCACTCGAGCGCTCAAGCAACAGGAACCATAGATCAAGACTGAGGAAACCATTTTTCCCAGTAAGTGAGGGTGCTTCTTTGCATCCATGCTTTCTGATAAAACGGGATCGTTTGATATGGCGCCTTAATAGGATAAAACCAAGTCCCAGCAAGAGAAGATTCAGAATCTGCGTGAGAACCGCCATAGCACGTCGGAAGACACCTATAAACCTCAATCATTACAGGATTATGAGCGAAAAGGAAAAAGCGTCGACTCAAATAATTTGGGCGCGTAACACAAGGGCCAAATAGGAAGGCATAAATGGGACAAAGAGGATTGACGTCGGCTACCGATATTAGCGCATATCAGTTGTGCAACCCTAACGACATGCATTAGGTAAATTTCTGGAAGCCCAAAGGTCTCGACAACGATCTGACCAAGGAGTCGAATGGACGATCGCAGCACTCGTCCGGCTGACCTTCACGCCGCCGATCACGGCTGAAACTTGCAGCGTCCAGAAAAAGATATGCTATAAAGGAGACGACACGCATATGGTACAGACAGCATGTATCTCTGACTGCCAAAGTGTATTCAAGCCGTCATGCCTTCCTCCGCCCTTTTATCGGTGTCTTCCAAGGATCAAGAAGATGGTGATTACGGGGAGATGGCGGTGACAAATCCTGCGATGGGCCCTTCTCGCCGCTATCCTCTTTTGTTTTTTCTCTGTATGGTTGCTTCGCTTGTTTTTGGTATTCATCTGGGTTGGCAATTGAGTCCTCATTACGCTGTCAAGGAGCAGCAACTATCCCGGTCTTCGGGTCTTCTGTTAGGTTACGTGAAACTATCCACCTTGCATATCTGTGTTACTACCCCTTGCTTCAAAACTGACAGAACATTGCAGATCTCGGCGGAGTTAGGACAGCTTTTACGTATGACCGGATATATGCCGAAGTGCCGACCAACGAATCCAACGCTGCATGGAAAGCGATCTTCCCTGCACGAGGTGGATTCTTTAGACACCCCAAGCTGGCGCCCGGCGGCTCCGGGCTGGCTGTCTTTCATCAATTGCATTGTTTGGTAAGCAATCAGCTGTCATTATCTTTTTTTTTTCCGGGATGCTCATTACAGTTTCTCAATTTAGGACAATATCCGAAGAGGATATTGGTCGAATGCAGAGGACGGCTCTGACAGCCCTCATCAGATCAGCCCAGCTCATATACGGCACTGCATTGATTATCTGCGCCAATCACTCATATGCCATGCAGACACAAATATTGAACCTCTGGATGAAATGATGCATGGCGTACACGGTTTTGGTGTTGAACACAAATGCCGCGATTTTGATGGTGTGCGTGACTGGATTTCCAGGTGGGAAGATGGACTTGTGCTGTAAATCAGCAACTCAAAATCAAATAAATCCTATGCTACCTATTCGTTTGTCCCTCTAAAAGTTGAGCAGAGGGTTCTTCAGCCGTCTCATCTCTTTGTGTGGGACCACCCTCTCTGCAATTGATTCTTTGAGATAATCCAAGTCTACACATGTTCGTGCCAGATGATAATTAGAAGTAATCACCGGTTTGATGCGCTCTGTCTCCCATTCAAAAAACTTTGGAGTAGTGTCACTGCGACACATCACATTCTGCACCATATCATTAAGGCAGTGGTCTAGACTCTTAATGTTAGCTGTGGCTTTAAGCTTTCATGTTTACGGCGGCTGGTAGAGTAAATATACCGATATGAGGCCTGATATATTTCTGCCACTGTGATTCAGGTACCTCTGTATAATAGTAATTGCGATGAATGGCTTTCCGTATGTAATCCTGATTCAACGTTAAAACCTCATTGCATCGAGCATTCATGGCTGTCTTGAGGCATTTTTTTGACTTACAATGCAATGTATCTGATGAGAGACCTCTAGCCAAGCCAACTTACCCGGGCTCTCTTGCAAGTCAATTGACGAGGCGTTGAAACTAGACACTTCTGCTTCGCTAAGCCGAAGGCTTGCGTCGTCAATCAGTCTGTTCCAAGCGGCATCAGTTTCGGGGCCAGGGGTCCCGAACAGAAGACTCGTTTCAGCAGGTGTGAATTTGATCTGTTTATAGCGAATAGCCTCATGAAGAAACACTGCATGGATGAGTGATAAGTAGATGATGCATGGTATCAGTCAGTTAACGTACCTGGTGAAGTTTCGGGCCAGCTAGGATATACTCGTATCTGCAAAAGCAGGATGACAGCCAGTATTACGTTAACAGATATAGCAAATATATGGCACAAGTACAGACTGCATCCCAACGGTCTTTGAAAGGGGTTTGCTGACTCTGGCCGCAGAAGCAAAGTAGACTGTGAACCTTCTTCCGAAATCTTGTCTGACGGTGACAAGATTGGTTCTGTGTCCAGGGATTTATGTGTACTCGATGATTCCCAAATCGACATGATTCTAACAGGATGTTTTGATTCAGAAGGGAAGTTGTGAATTCTCTCGGCAAAGAAAAGTGCTGGACGCAGAAAACCAGTCCTAGATGACTTTTATTACTATCACTTAATTACGAGCCCTATTTCTGTTCATCCAGATTGAATATGATCATGAGTCAACGAATCAGCGTGACCCTCGAAACGCACGCATTGTATGTCTTCAGCCACTTTCACAGTCGTTGCCTCCAAGGCCAATCATTTCCCGCTTGCTACTGCTGTTCACAAGGTGAACTATGGACAATAATTTGGTACAGCCACATGTCCTGCAGCCCACACTACATGCAGAACGTTGATCCTGGCGCTGGGATAATATTCAAACGAGCCTGATTGATGAGACTCGGCTCCGGCTCTCATTCCGGAAAATGCAATGTGCTTGCAGCGTGACCTCCGTTGATAGCAAGGGATCACTCGCAGATCAAATGCATGTCACAGGTGAAACACTGACAGATACACTAGAGGAGCCGTTACAAATAAGGCCTACTAAGCAGTCAAGGTCCCAATCTCATGCCAGATCAAGGACGATGACATAAACCACCAAGTCATTTTACGTCGATAGGCGCCAGATTCGTCAACTAGTGCATCAAGGGTTCCAGTCAAGCGGCTTGACTGTAATTAATTTGGCAGAGATAGAGTTCTCAATGCTCGAAAGAACACACAAACTGAACAGAACCGTCGAACGTACCAATCACGGTCACACTTAAGTTGCCTTCAGACCTCCCATCTATGTAGTAGTGCTTGCCTTAGCTGCAGGGTATCTGTTATTGTATACAATCTACATTCTCGGGTATGCACCGAGTGTCGAACAACATCCATGGATGCTGATTTGTACTGGCCGATCGTCCAGAAGTCGAGCATCAGTGTCGCCGTTGTTGGAATTATGCCAGACACAAGGATGCTCCTGAATATATAAGTAGACTGGTGACCTCGTCAACATGCGCGACCAGTTATCGATGTTCACACAGACGAGTCAGTTATCAAAAAACTTAACAATTGTCTTGCAGAAGGCTCTGTTGAATTCATTATCATCAATTTCAAGATGCATTCCGGAACACTGATTCTTGCTTTCTTCCTCGCGGCAACCAGTGCTGCTATACCAATGTCTCGAGGAGCTGCTGGAGCAGGTTAGTCTCAACATCAACTTGTACCTTTATTGTCTCACTATAACCTGCACGGCCGGATTTTATCTAATACTTGTTTACTTACTTGCACAAACAGCATCCAGACTTACTCGTAATGAAATCTTCGTCACTCGCGGTGAAGAAGCAACTGCGGATGAAGACGTGACCTGGAACGTTGAGCTGTACCCAGCGGGTACAGGTATGTGTCTCCCTCGAAATATGGATATTGATCTTTGGGGCTGATGATCTGTCTGTTTGGCCCCAGGAGAACGACGATCAATCTTTGACGTAAGGGGTGAAGAGGAGATGGCGGACGAAGATGTCACATGGAACGTCAATATCTATGAGGGGAGTTCGTGTGAGTGTATTTCGTCTGTCTAAGAGAAGGATCTTCAAGGCTAAAAGTCGCACGTTGCACAACAGAAAATGCAATGCTCAACTTGCACCGACAATCTCGGGAACTGGAGCATCTGGATATAGTAATATACTCGTCGAGTGATGGTGAGCACCTCGTCTACATAGTAAATTTGTGAGGAAGGGTTTTAGTAGGATCCATATCCATGGATACCGATATTGCGGAGACTATACGCACATGGAAGGGCAGGGAGATAGTCAATTCGCAGTGAGGCTTGCTTGTCTTCATACCTCTTACGTGTAGCCTATAGCCAATCCATACCATGTTGTATGATTTTGGAATGCTGCTTACAGGGTAGTATTTTGCTGCAGTGTAACAAGTAGATGGACATTGGCTAGTCGACGTCGTGATGGCCGATACCTACTACTTAGGCAGTATAACCCACAATAACAGTCTACAGTCCGTCTGGCTACTGCTAGTCGATTAATTTTAGGCCCCGGGAAATGAGTCTCCAGTCCGATTTACGCTGTCCCTAACTTCCCTGGAATGCCACCTCGATCCTGACATGCAAGGTCGTTACCATTAGGTCCCTTACCGTGACTCGCTGGAGAACGAAACAATCCGGGGTCAGTTGCGTCTGTCAGATCACCCGTGCAGAAAGTTTCTAGAAGCGAAGAAATTTCAAACTTGGGGAAAACCATCGGATTTTCATCGTCGTTAGGGTTAGATTCACCATTCTCCCGAACACCGGATAGATCACCACCCATAGACCCTGCACGACACCGAAGCCTTTTCACTGACAACTCAGTGCCGCCACCTACTCTGATACTGCGCAAAAAGATGTATTCATCACGATCGGTTACTATAATCATCGTCAGTGTAGTCCTGCCTGCACTAGCTATTATTGCGACGAGTCTTCGCTTTATTGCGCAGCGTCACATCTCTGTCTTGAGAACAGCAGATGATATCCTAGTGGCCTTGAACTGCGTGAGTCAACTATTATTCATCTAGACTGTAGAAGTAGGATGCTAACATGGAGATCCAATAGGTCATTCTGGCTGGGTCCGGATGTCTGACAATAGTCGGAGCAACAATTGGGGGTATTGGTGCGGATTTGGCTGAAGTCGATACCGCTACAATAGTGCGGTTTAGAAAGGTATGCAATTCAACATTCACCAACTGCAGGACCTGATCTTTGATTATTGCTCAGATTGCATTTGCGTCCGAATTCTTCTACATTTTCACAGTTGGCATCGTCAAGCTTTCGCTTCTTCTCTACTACCGCCGCATTTTCGTACTTAGTCTAGTCTCACGCGGATTTCGACGGATGAACGATATCCTGATAGGGTTGGTTGTCCTCTGGATATTGGCTTTCTTCATCGCTACTTTGCTCCAGGCAAGCCCAATATCGTGGAACTGGACGGAAGTCGGATCGGTCAGCAACTTGCATGACTTTTTCATCTCCGAAGCTGTCACGAATATTGCTCTCGACTTGATTGTGCTTTGTATGCCAATGCTTATTGTGTATCGGATGAGCATGTCTCTGCGGAAGAAGATATTCGTTGTTGGCATCTTTGGTCTAGGGTTTTTGTAAGTTCATTGTCTTACTGATCCTATACTCGGTCTTTGCTTACTACTTACCGATCAAAGCTGCGTGATTGCTTCTGCCATCCGGCTTTATTATGTGACAAAGTTTTTTACTGTCTCGATACAGGTTCATCCCAAGCAATTCGAAGGTATGTTATAGTCTCATATGAGACATAAAAGCTGAAAGAATAATAGAAACCGTGACCAATCTTGATTTGTGGTCGCTTATTGAGCCATGCTCAACCACCATTTGCGTTTGCCTACCATGTCTGGGTCCTTTATTCCGCGGCGGTCACAGTCCATTATCATTGATCAACAGTGTTCGGGCTATCTTCTCTCTACGAAGTGATTCAATTTCGCAAGCCAAAGTCGATGGAGATCAACCGCAAAAGATAAAGGACAGTATCAAATTAGACAATTTGCAAGCAAATAAACCGCTTAGCCAGAACGATAGTCATTCACAAGATGAGGCCTATCACGCGAAGGCGGATGAAATTAGAGTTGTCTAGGCCTGGGTGACCCCCTAGGCCTTTAAAGGTTCAAGTGCTTCTAGGTGCGGACTGCCCCCGGGCCACCCGCCGGGGCCATTGATGATAATATTGGATTTCGATATCGAAGTGTCCGAGCTGTATCTACTAGTTAAGTAAATGAACAGGCTACATATGGCCTTTTGATCCTGATTCTACGAACAAGCTGCCTCAATATTGACGTTGAAGACAGAAGCTCACCTCTAAACGTCTTGATTTAGATTCACCTCTTCCACCGCGATGAGTGTACATGGTCTAACCACGCCCAGTATCATCTGTCATGATGGTATAGCAGAAACAATTTCATTGTAATATTCGATTGTCTTGGATCATAAATTGTTGTTTGTCGGTGCATTCAAGCCTGAAAAAAGAAATGCGCTTAGATAAGCCCACCTCTTAATCTTATCTTATCTTATCGGAACCGAGGCATCGCTTCGGCTACTTTACGCAGTGCGCGATCCTTCTACCCCAGTTTTGTTTCATCGCATCTACCTCTAGCTTATAAGCTTCTCCAGAAGTATATATATCCCCTGAGCTGCAATTTCTGTTCAAGAGATTTCACTCGTTCTATATCCACTGATCTTCCTTGTATGTCGCATCTCTGCGGAGACCCCGACTTCTCCGCACTTGCAAGACTAAACTAACCAGACTTGCCAGGCTGTCTTTTCCTCTCCGCATAAACTCGCTGTATACAGCCATAACAAGCTAGACGCAATGGCTAAAGAAGCAGCAGCCCAAGTCCAACTCCGGGACTTCCAAAACATCTTCTCCCTCGAAGGCAAAGTCGCCGTCGTAACGGGCGGCTCCCGCGGTTTGGGACTCCACGCTGCCAGCGGCCTCTTGCAAGCCGGTTGCTCAAAAGTATACATCTCATCGCGCAAAGCTTCTGCATGCGACGAGGCGGTTGCAGCACTCAATGCGCTGCCCAACAAGAGGCCTGGCGCGCAGGCTATTGCGGTCCCCGCGGATGGATCCAAAGTGGCCGAGTTGGATCGCCTTGTTGCTGAGGTATCTAAGACGACGGATCACGTTGACATTTTGTTTGCGAATGCGGGCGCCACCTGGGGTGCGCCGTATGACGAATATCCCGAGAATGCGTTTAGTAAGGTGATGGATTTGAATGTCAAGGGTGTTTTTTATACTATTCAAAAGTAGCCTCTCCCCGTTTCGCTTTCATCTTGATGAGAACAGAACAATGCTAATGTGACAAGATTCACCCCCCTCCTCGAAAAAAGAGCTACACTTGAAGACCCCTCGCGCGTCATCATCACTGCCTCCGTAGCCGGCATCGGCATCGGTACCGTCGGCCCCAACGGAACCTATGCCTACTCCGCCTCCAAAGCAGCAGCCATTAGTCTCGCAAAGACTCTTGCCGTCGAATTGGGCCCTCGACACATCTTGACCAATGCCGTTGCGCCGGGTTTCTATCCTTCAAAGATGGCGAATGGGTTGATGGAGTTGGCTGGAGGCGTAAAGACGTTGGCGGCACAGTCCCCAAATGGGCGTGTCGGTCATCCGGAGGATATTGCGGGATTGGTGGTTTTCTTGTCTAGTCGTGCTGCGTTGCATATTAATGGGTCTGTTATTACGACGGATGGGGGGAGGTTGTTGGGTGGGTATAAGTTGTAATGGATATAGATACTGGGGATATAGTTCATTTGGGATCGTTGGTGTGTTATATGTATGCCCTGCTTGTCATGTTCGTGTCATAAGGATGAAGACTTTCTACTGCAAGACCATACGAAATACCATATTCCAGGTTTGAGCATCGTCCAACGAACTTGACGCATGAACAACTAGTGGTGACAATAATCACGACAAAAACGAGTCGTAGGTCCTCAAGTTCGCGGATGAATCGGGATGTCTGTCAGTTCTTAGGGAGGAGAAAGGAGGGATGGATACATTGAATAGTGGCTGGGTGCACGTGACTTTTCCAGGCCAATCACATGCGCAGCTGTGGCTTGCTCCTTCTTCGTCGTCCAAACGGACTCAACTTCTTCCCATTCCACATCAACCACTTGTTGTTTTCTTTCTCTATGTAATTATCCTAGCTCATCGCGCTCATTGCTATTCTCTATCGCATTTCGTTCCTTTGTCTCTTCATACTATTTCTATTTTCGTCTCTCGCCTCTTTTATCCCTCCTTTCAGGGATCCCTACTTCGTCGCGACGACATACTTTCACTTTTCTCTTAATACGTACTTCGCAAAGCATACATGGCTGCTCAGCCAACGCGACAATGGGGTGTCACGCCTCCGATTTCCATGAGCCTGCCGACTCCCGAAGAACTCGCTGCCAACGATGACTTGATCGCTGAATTGAAGGCACAAAACAACTTCGAACTGCCCTCGGAGACGGAGCGGAGACAACAGACACTTCAACTCATCCAAAAGGTTGTCATAGAATTTGTCAAAACAGTCGGTCGAAGAAAGGGCCTTTCGCCAGCAGCGCTTGAGGCAGCAGGTGGAAAGATCTTCACGTATGGGAGTTATCGATTGGGTGTCTATGGTCCAGGTATGTGCATCGAATGAGACAACCAGAAACAGCAAGCAGGATATTCTGACTTCAGTAGGATCTGATATCGACACCTTGATTGTCGCGCCGAAACACGTCATGATCGATGATTTCTTTTCTGACTTCCCCCCAATCCTCGAACGAATGTCTCCACCAGGTGCGATCGAGAAGATGACCCCAGTCCCCGACGCGTTTGTGCCTATCATCAAGTTGGAATTTTCTGGTATCAGTATCGATCTTATCTTTGCACGCTTGATACTTCCGTCCATTCCTCTTAATCTTGATCTAAAAAACAATGACTACCTACGGGGCTTGGATGACAAGGAAGTGCGGTCGCTCAATGGAACTCGTGTCACCGATCAGATTTTGGAGCTCGTTCCGCAGCAAAAGACATTTCGCATAGCATTGAGGGCTATTAAACTATGGGCACAACGTACGTTGGTTTGTTCGACTATCTACAAATCACTGACAGTTCTGATCAGGTCGCGCTATCTACTCGAACATTGTTGGATTCCCGGGAGGTGTCGCATGGGCCATGTTGGTCGCGCGGGTATGTCAGCTGTATCCTCAGGCTACGGGATCTGTCATTGTCGGCAAGTTCTTTCGCATCATGACCAAGTGGGCATGGCCACAGCCAGTCCTACTGAAGCCAATTGAGGACGGTCCTTTGCAAATCAAAGTGTGGAATCCCAAGGTATGATAATACTCCGATTCCTACCGGGTGACGTGAAATTAACTACGCACAGATTTACCACGGCGACCGTTTCCACTTGATGCCCATCATCACACCTGCTTATCCATCCATGTGCGCCACTCACAACATTTCGATGTCTACTAAAGCAGTCATTTTGCGCGAGTTGCAGCGTGGAGGGGACATCGTCGACAAGATTTTTGCCAAACAGCTCACCTGGAATGATCTCTTCACTCGGCACACATTCTTTTCAAAGGACTATAAGTACTACCTTCAAATTACGGCCTCGAGCAAAACCAAGGAAGCAGAATCAGTCTGGTCAGGTTTGGTAGAATCTAAACTCAGACATCTGGTCGGCGCTCTGGATCGGAAGAACATCATTGGTGTTGCGCATCCCTTTCCCAAAGGCTTTGAAAGAATACATGTGGTGAAAGATGACGCAGAAGCAGAACAGGTTAAGAACGGATCAACCAAGTACCAAGCGCAAGGGACAAAGACCGAAACAACAGACGAGATCAAGGATCCAGCTCATACTGCAGCTGCTGAGAATGGTGCCGAGGATGTTCAGGTTCCCGATCCCGAGACTAACGGTGCAGCTGACAGCCGTACAATCTACACTACCACATACTATATCGGTTTAGAGCTCAAACCGCTAGAGCCGGGTGCTTCGCGATCGCTTGACATTTCCGTTGATGCCAACATTTTCAAATCGACATGCACCTCATGGCAGGGGTTCCAAGAGGGGGTCAACGATCTCAGTGTTACACATGTCAGGAGGTACTTAGTCTGGATTCACTTTTGGCTCTGCTGATCTCTAACCACATTCAAGTTTCGACCTACCCGATGATGTCTTCGAACCTGGGGAAGCACGACCTGTCCGGCCCAAGAAGAAGGTCGCCAAGCCAACGGCTGCAGCGGCTCCTCAGAAACGAAGCATTGACGCTGTGGACGTAAGTCGCATAGAGCCGAGTAACTTCATTGTAGCCAAACGACTGAAGCGCTACTTCAACACCGTCTGGCTCTAGGCTTCTGCTGACAGTTTGGTAGGGCACCATTCACCCGGAAGCGAAACGACAAGTTTCGGCAAACGGATTCAACCACACAGCCACACCGGCTTGATTCGACTATTTGGTGTCATCTCTACGTGTTGCAACAACAATATGGAGAGATGACATTCAATGCATACACGATATACCCCCGCCAGGGATTTGATTTGACCACATTCGCCTATTTCCATACGGTCTAGTAGCCGGATAATCTACCATGAAGAGACTTTCAATGTGAATGGCTACATTATCGCTTACTATCTACAGTGATTCGGTAACCAGCTTGACTGCTCTATGTGGCGATATGATCGAGCTCGATTACTAGGTTGGTGATACTTCCCTTCTAACTCTTGCTTCAGGTTCTCAGAGTTGGCTCATCTTGCAATCTGCAAATGGCTAAAGAGTCCACAATGAGGCACAAAAGGTTCCACAAAGCTGTTTTGAAACAAAGGGAGAGATGTCGCTAGTTGTCGGCATTTGCGTGTATGATGCAAGAGAGAAACTAGACGACTTGCTCGCACATACAGCTCTTCCCAATCAGTGGTTTCTGTCTGATTGAAGCATGTCAAATATTCGAGCGTACTTTAGATAGAGATTCTAATGGAACAGTCGTAAGTACTTTGCTCGTTTTTCACAGTGGATACACGTATATTATGCTGTGTGTCGCAACGTGGCAAGCGATTTCATCCATACAGGTCTAGGCGGAGTCTAGATCAAAGCCGTTCATATTGGAACAGCGGCTGAAGCATCGAAACGTTTCCAGCTCCTATGTGTCAAGAATTGTTCAACCCTGTTTGAGAAAAAGCAAGCCCTTTACTTAAGCTTCACGGTCTAGCTATGATTTCCTCCATGAGCGTGGACACTCGGCCGGTGCAGAAAGAAGAGTAGCATAGCATCTGGTCTCAAGCGAGAGGATCACACGAGACAGGAAAGACAAGGAACAGGACGACTAAGATATTCGCGTACAAAGATCGATAGTGACCGGTATAAAGGATTACTATGTTCCATAATTTATCAGCCTCCTCAGTCAGGATCATATGTGACGTCTCAGGAGCACTCCAGCTACCGACTACAATAGTATCAACTTTAGGGATTTACCATGCAACCTTGCTCATACTGGCCTGTTCGGAAATAGAATCATCTACAGTACGATGCAGATTCGCATATTACTGCAAAGCCTGGCCCCTAGTTCCCACAAATTCCCACTGGATATTACGCTTCATGATGCGAGAAGACAAATTCATGGCCGAGTGAGCGAGGTGATAATAATCGTGGAACATATCGGTCAGCAAATCCCCATCATTCATTGAGGCTTGACGATTTGAGTGATCCATACTACCGTACCAGTAAGACGGCAAGACGACGAGAGGGATAGCTGAAATGCTCATTCGAGTCCATTCTCGCAACACAGTCAGCTTAATCTACAACGATATAGAGCCATTACACAGCCCGAACATATCGACCTTCTTATTCTAAACTTACGCCTCGGATACTGGAAGTCCAGCTTGTTGTTCAAATCCCTCGAAATACAACGAGTCCTACCTGGGCACTCCAGCGTGACCGAAAAGTATAACCAGTGTAACAATTTCATGGTAGACTCATCTCATTCAGCCCTGGACTGCCTAATTCATGAAACGCATGGAAATATTTGGAATTTTGGAGTGGTAGAGGTGGAGTACGAGAGTTGGGAGTAAAGGGGACAAGGACCCCACATTTGCCCTAGCCCTAGCCCTACTTTTCAAGTCTCCAAATGCGATTTCTTGATAACTATCACCTTATTAGTCTATTAGTATCAGGCGCAAAAGTAGCGGAAAAGAAACATTACCAGGGCAAGCCGGCTGATCCGGCATCATGTCCGCCCTGTGCTGTCTCCTGCAGCAGGCGCTGCCACGCATGACCGTGTTGCATCGAAGGGTGCACCACGAGGCGAAACTGTGGTTTTGGATCATTCCGAAGCTGTACATCATGGATCCCACGGTTGATAGAGCCACAAGAGTGAAAAGTGCTATTTGAGTCGTTGCGACATGAAAAAGGTGTTTTGTGCATTGACCTGGATATGGCTGCCACAATCGAAGGGAAGTAGTATCGTGATATTGACTGCATGTATTAGAGATTTGATATGTTTGACTTGAGGGTGAACAGGGCGAGGAAACAGCCAGTCGACTTTCATGCCTGGGAAGAATCAAACATGACATCCGGGATTGTACATTCATTCAAATGTTCTCATTGAACGATCACTGTCGTTTGAGGTAATTTTTCACGGATTCTTCTTTCATGACCCTTAAAACAAACCAAGAATGAAAGTTCCATTCAATTGATTTATGACTTCTAGTCAAGGGGGCGAGCAGAGCTCTTCTACTCTATCTAATACCTGGTACAATTACTAATGCGGTAGTAATCAGGGTATCTGGCTAGGACGAGGATCCACTCCAGCCGGACTAAACAGTTGGCATCCATGTAACACCGAAATATAGAAACCATATCTCATGATTATCACGATAGTAAATGCATATTAGCGTACAGTATGAGCCTCTTCCCATCCAGATACAGATACCGAATCAGCGCTACGAAAACATCATGCGCTCAAAATAAGATACCCAGAAAATAATGATTTCATCTCATCATAATATCAATCATCAATGACGTCGCTGTCCAGGATTATGCTGCTCCTCATCCGGACTTAACAACGCCGCCGTAGCCCCAAATTGCTGTTGAGCGGCCGCCGAAGACGACGACGAATCGCCAAAATAAGTAATCACGTCCGGCGGCAGATATTCCAGGTAGGGATTGAAGTCGTTGGAGAATATAAAGGGAAACTCGGCTTGATTGTGGAAGGCGGCCATGTCGATGTCTTGGCTTTCGATCAGAGTGTCGGATGGGTGGGAGGGGGAATATTGGTTGTGAGTAGTGTAGGGTTGATGTTGGTAGGAGGTTGAGCCAAAGGTGTACGGGGAGAGGACTTGGGAGGGTGTGAGGGCTGAGCTGTAGATGGCGTGGGGGGCAGTGGCCGTGGCTGCGTAGGGATTAGAGGCGATTATGTTGTTGTTTCCGGGTCCGGTGAATTTGGGGACGGGGGGTCTGAGGATGTTCGAGGAGTTGGCGGAGTTCGAGGCGTAGGGTGGCATCGATTGTGCATATGAATGATCAGCTCGATGTGTTTCGACGGCTGCCATGTCTTGTTTGACTGGTACTTGTCCTTCTGATCCTTCGTCTAGTTGCGGTGCTGGTAGTTGGTACAGCAGACTTAGATTTGGCTGCGCAGAGTTGATTTCCCCAGTGAGCGCCCAACCGATAGCTAGCAAATACTGGTCAGCAGTGTCCAATGGCATCCTTGGTATATCGTACCTTGACTAGGATCAATCTTCGGAGACTCCATTTCAGACTGAGCTGCATGGTTCTCCGACTCCTTTCCAGCGGCCTCTCCAATACTCGGTTGAAGCGTTGGCTGCCAGTTCGGCGACGCCAATGACTGCGCATAAGCCACTTCCGTGGTACTCTCCATCTCCTCCGTAGTGTACAGCAATGGATCACCTATACCCTTTGCTTTTTGATCCAGCACAGTAAGAATATACTTTGTACCTTCCCAATATGTCTGCAAAGTCCTAAGAGCACGATAGCATCTCTGGTAATTCTCCTTCGCGGCTGATGCGAGCAAACTATGTTTGGTGTTGGTTTTGCGCTCGCTGCTATGCGAGGTGTCTACGTTGGGGATGGCGAATGCGCTGGATTGATCTGTCACGAGGACAGGTGGGGATCCGGACCTTGACGATGGCAGCGAGTAGTAAGCGCTCTCCATGAGAAAAGCGCATGCTGCAATATACATCGGTTGACTTGTAAAAGGATTACCGATAAAGCTTTTGGCGTCGATCAGTTCAGAGAAAGATAGGATATCGGCTATGGTCTTGGCTGATGACATGGACAGTTCTCGACTGTTTGGATACAACTGCTGTATCCGCCCGCCAAACGAGTTGAGTAGGGTTGGCTGATGCAGAAGAACAATCAGAGTATGGAACCAGAAATGCAGCAGAATGAAATTGGTCCCTTCTTGAGCTTTGACGTAAGTCTGAAAATTCATCGTGTTGAAATGTAGCTTTGGCGACAGGCGTTGATATATGCTCGTCAGGTCGCTTTCCATGCCTGCCAATCGCTTGAGTGTCTCTGCATCGATATGATTGTCTTCCTGAATGGCGTTAATCAAATCCGTGACTCGGCCGTATAAGTGTATTATCCGAATCAAAGGTGGAAAAGGCGCCGGCCAGCCATTGGAAAGGATAGACTCTGACTGTAGCGGAAAATATAGCTCAATGTCTTCATCTCGCAGAGTGACCGGTCTTCCAGTCCCCGAGGAGATTACACGATCAAGAAAGAACACGCTCCAAAAAGTGTCGACCTGTTCCCGTTCAATTGCCCGCCGACTATCTTCCGCTCCCTCGCCGCCCTCACGTCGTTTGGTTGGTATTTGGGCAACCTCAGATTGTTCCACACTCAACTTCCCAGCTTGGCCTGTAATGATAGCCTTTGGCCGGAGACCGGTACGTCCATAACGATGTTTCAGTCCTTGCAGTTTTTGCATACCCAAGTCCTGGGCCATTCGAATAGCAATTCCCAGATACATCCATAGACCACTGTCGTGATTAGACCCGAATTCCTCGTAAGCCAGCAACAGGCAGGCTTGAACAACAGATAGTGTGGGACACGATAGAGCATTGACGACGGCAGTCATAGCTCGATGCGCAAATGGCTGGCCATGGTCTGACCGTTTTAGATCGGGTTGCAGCTCTTCACCGTCGATGGGACGAGCTTGCGGCGGACTTAATAACGGATGCGGAGAGAATCTAGCTGCCAATGCGCAAACAGCATCTACCAGTATCGAGTCAATCTTTTTCTCTTTTAGATCAGCCATGAAGCGGTTCCGCTGTAGAAATGGAAAGCTGCAGCCAAGATGGACGAAAAATAGTTCACATAAATGCGTTACGAGGTTGCTGGTCGGTAAAGAGTCTTCTCGGTCATAGAATGGTATACTATTTGACTCTCCTTCCAGTGTGCTGACAAGGGAAGGACCGGTGGCAGCAGTTGGTGGGCTTTTCAACGACCGTATCGAGTCTATGTCCATTAGACTTGGCTATTGACTTGTGTTGAATATGGCCTACCGGACGATTGTGACTGGTTTCCTCTCTTCCCGTCTCGTACGCGCACGACCTATTCATGTAAGCTCTACTCGACACATAAATTCTGCATAGCGTACCATTTGTTTGAACCCCGGGACAATAGCCGTGGGCCCAAAATATCTGAAATAAGGCACGTGTGTTCGATGGCCTGAGCTGAGGGACGTGCGACCTATCAACCATTAGCATGAATATACCCAAAACAGCTGCGAACGCACTGCTTTCTGGACTAGCCACAGCAGCCAACTTGTCCTGTTCTCTTGTTGCCTTGTTCAGTGTATCCTTCGTCAAAGGAAGGGGAGCTTCCAACTTGATCGTCTTCGGCTGTGGCGATTTGGATGTATTGTGTACCGATACAGCAGGCACAGCGAGGGAGACTCGCTGGGTGGTCGGAGAATGCGAAAGCGGCCGGTCGTCATCTCCATCATCAGCGTATGCGTTTTGGGATAGTCCGTTTCTCGTTGATCCAGGGACGGTCGGTTTCTCCGGTTTATCGGGGTCGTTGTATCCTAGACACTTGTGGCCGCAGTCACTGCATGTTTTACAAACTATTACAAGTCAGACACATCCATTCCGGAGAGTATGGGCAAGACGCATCACGTACTAGGTTGTTCACCTGAACATCGAATTTTCCGCTTGCGACAAGTGCGACACCTATTGTACATCAATCATCAGCACAATCCCAAGCCAACCGTACCCATGATATAGCATACGCAGCAGTCACTCGCCGCCGTTTCGTCTGCGGCTGACCATCCGACGACACAAAGCGGATTTGACGTGGAGGCGGAGGCGCATTTTTGCTGACGTTATTGTTATTGTTGCCGTTGAGAGTAGCTCTGGAGCTATCACTGCTTGCGCCGATCTTTTTCGAGCTTGGGGAAGGATCGCTCATGGCGAGTCAGCGAGCGAGGCGCCGGACGAAGAATTGAGAATACGGATGGTTGTTGAAGCTACAGCATTTGAGGCTGATTTTACCGAAACCCCTCTCGTGCGAGAGATGTCTTTCGCGTCGCTGTTTCGATTTGCAATGATTTCCGGAAAGATGGCTAAGAAAGACCGCGCGCAAAGGTGGAATAGCGAGAATGATGTCGCGATAAATGCGAGAGGAGAAAACTGCCTCAAGAATAACAAATCGATCTCCCTGAGCGAGAGTCCGTCCTGCAAGTCATGACCGCCCTGCCGCCCTTTTGTTGGTCGTACACTATTATCCGGTCCCTTTTTTTGTTTCCCTGGCGTCGTACAACCCGCAGAGAAGTATCCGTTGAATAACGCGAAGGGCGCAAAGTGGAGAGAGAGGATAATTCGTGGACAGGGCGCTGACTGACTTGACTGACTTGACTCTAATCAGTTGACTGGTGAGAGGAGACGGAGAAGGGTCTGGCCCGCGCGGTGTTGGTGCCCGCAATTTTCTGCGTGGTCACTTGACCCGGCGCATCTAATAGTACTAGGGTAATTAGGGTTACAATTGCAAGGGTAAGTATATTGGCTATTGAAGGGGTATTAGCTATGTGTTATGTATTACGATATTAGTAGAACCGCTCTTTCATCCACGCAGTATATACCTTCTCCGAGTCGGAAATCCAGGGCAGATGTAAGAGCTTGGTCATGGCCATCTGTTCATGGCTTTCTCCCGGGAGGCCGTAGACAGTTGTTTGCGGATGAGCGGACTGTACAATGTCATTAGCGCCGTTATCAGGCTAGAATAGGGGTGCCCACCTGTACTCTCTTGCAAAGGACCTCGGTATCATCTTTCATAATCTCGTCTTCTCCGTAAATCATCAAGATCTCGCCCACCTTGAGGTCCGTCCACCAATCCTCAGGTGCCTGCAGAGGCGAATTCCAAGGATCGAGCGGACGACCACCGAGAAAGTTTCCACCCCAATATTTCAGTGATGAGGGGACAATCACATCTTTATTCGCGTTCATGGTCATGGATTTGGCGGATGTGTTCAGATTGCACCAAGGCGCGATTGCGACTGCGGCAGCAAGTCGATCATCGTCTTTCAGATTGAGAGGCATGACCTCTGGATTAGGATGCGAGAGGTGTAATAGTACAGCAAGTAGGAGGTTTGCGCCGGCGGAGTTGCCCATGAGCGTAATACTTGAGGGCGGGATGTTTTTGGTATTGATGATGTGATCGAGTAGGGAGATGGCTTGTCGGAGTTGCGTTGGGTAGTGATTGGTTTGTTCGTCTACCAGACCTAAATCGCGGATCAGAACCCATGGCGGTAAGTACAACGTATCAACGTACCATAAGCCAGAACAAAGACAACGACCTCTTCCGCGTAACAAGGCTTATCCTCAAAATTATATATTTGATGAAGACTCCCCGGCAGAATAGGCGCCACATAACCACCACCATGGAAGTACACAATGGCCTTGTTGGCCTTTTGCTTGGCGATAATCATCTCCTCCGCCAACGCGGCAGCTTTTCTGCTGCTCCGGGCGAACGGATTGAGGCCGAGAGCATGTCTTGCAGACGATGCCGACCCACCGAGCAAAAATGCCAGGGTGCCGTCTTGAAGCGTCAATCTTTCATACGGCAGATTATATCCATGCGCGAATTTTTCACATTGCCGAGCAGTCGACGGTAGAGCGGCGTGCTTTTCGGCGGCGGACAGACCGGATTGGAAATCGATCATGCCTTCATAGGCTATGTAGTGGTGGAACGATCGTTTTGTCTTTGAGTCTTTGGACAGAAAAGGATATCGGACAGCCTTGAAGATTAATCCGGCCACTAACTTATACCGTTCACATGCACGTTAATGATTGTTCACCCCTTGGACTTTCGAGACGTACCAATCCGGCCAACCTTGGCCAAAAACAAGAGCCATCCCCAAAGAGTCAACGACCTGGGGCCCGAATGTTGCGAGGTGGCCGTCATAGGTTTGACGTACGATTGCAGAGATGTCAGTTCACTTCATGGCACTGGCACTGGCACTGGCAGGTTATCGTTCTGTGTTGGTGTTTTTCCGGACAAGGTCAGCATTAAGATGGATTGGGCTTAGCGGTTCCTGTGCCGTTCGGCGTGGGCCCCGTTTCTGGCTGCTCATCGATACGGTACGGAGCTCAAGTATCTGGGGTTCCAAGAACTACCAGCAACCCAATGGCGCAGGACTGTTATTAGGTCTGGACCAAGAGTCCCCCTCACTCTGCCGGTGGCCATGTCGTTTCAAACCCTGGTGATGACGTTGATCACTTCGTAAGTCTCGTCCCCAGTGCGACTGAAGTATACCTATGCTAATGCTGAACAAGGGGACAAATTCCTGAGTTCGATCTCACTACAAGGGTATGTCCTCTTCTTGAACCAGTACATGCCATTCATGTAAGTCTTTTTCTCTGTCTTCAGGCTCGCATGCTCACCACGTGAACAGGTCCATCCGTATAGACAACTTCCGCGGCCGCTCCGAGCCTTCCCTCAGCTAAGAGGGCTATGTATCGAGGAATGTGTAAGTTATTTCCTGCGATGGTGATTAGTGAGTGTATCCGCGGTCATGAGCAGTGCATCCCATATACAATTGGCCCCTCTAGAGGCTCTTTTCATCAAGGATGCCATATCGTGTATTTCATGGAGTGAAGATGAGTGGTCAAGATGTCGATACGTATACTATGTTACGACCACGCACTTCGCTGCGTCTGTGACGTCATTATATCCCTCTTTGACGCGCTGTTGTGCGTCGATACAAGCAATATTTCGTGGCTATACGGAGTAGATGATTTAGTTGATGTCATTCCGTCTATCCACTAGTTAACTAACTTAACTAGTTAACGTTACTATGTAGTATGTAATAGTATGTATATAACTATTCCCCTCTCCTTCTCCACACTACATAGTACATCTAACTTGCAGCCAAACACACACCAGAGCAATCAACCTCCTACAAACTATAAACTAAATACAAACACAACGTACGAAAGATAAGAAAATGCCATTCTCATCCTTCACATCCATCAACTTCTCCGCCTCGGCCAGCGCAACCCGCAACGGCTCAACACAAACCTGGGGCCACCGCAGCGCGCGCGAGGTCTACCGCGACGAGGACAATACGCGTCACGAGCGATCTTTGTCGCATACTCTGGGGCAGGAACCCGTCTATGAGGAGAGGCATTTTGATGCGCAGGGGAGGCAGGTCATTGACGATGGACGGCAGCAAGAGGGGCAGGGACAGCAAGGACAGGCACGGATTGAGGATGTGACGGAGAAAGAGAAATGAGTGGGTTTTTTGTTTTTGCGATAGTCTGCTATAGTTATGATGTCTGTGTATGATAGTTAGGAGAATCAACCAATATGTTACGTTGTCTTCAATAGTATGTAAGTTGTATATTACGCACGTAGCTTGTGTAATCGCTGTATGCTGTCATGACGTCACACCCCGCAGTCCTTTCGGAGTGCTTCTTGAGACAAGCCACAATATATTAATATGTCTCTCCACTTAATACTGGCCTGACAGCTTGGCGCATGTCATCTCCACATTCTCCAGCCATAATTAGCATCATCCTCTACTTGTACTACTATGTACTATGTAGTATTATGTACTACTAGTAGTACTAGTAGATTTCACGATAGACGCCACTGTCGTCGCCCATGATGCCATAGATGCTGATCTCTGCCTTTGTCACTTATTGAATATGATCAGAAGTGTGTATATAAGACATCACGCAACACTCTCACAACCACTTTTCGTCAACAACCTCTCTCAACCAATATCTACAAACACTATCTACAAACACTATCTACAAACATCCATCTTTCTACACTCAATCTATATACATCAACAACAGAAAAAATGTTCGGCCGCAGCACCCGCACAACCCGCACCACAAAACCAACCCTCATGACCCGTCTCAAGGGCCCCAACGCCCGACACAAGACTTACAAGACCGAGGTAACTCGTCACGGTCACGGTCACGGCCACAGTCACGGTGCTACCACCACAACCACCACAAGTCGACGCGGATACAACACCCGCTCTACCGCAGCCCCAGTGCACCATCATCGCCGCAAGCCGAGTATCGGCGATAAGATCTCGGGCGCGATGCTGAAGATGAAGGGGAGTTTGACCGGGAGGCCGGGCGAGAAGGTACGTACATACATCCCTTACTACTCTTTCTGAAATGCATGTAAGCTAATGGATATGGTATAGGCTGCCGGCACACGCCGCATGCGCGGTACCGATGGACGCGGAAGTCGTCGCGTCTATTAAATGATCTCTAACGACATGAACGAGTGTACGATTATAATGATCTGATTTTGTATACTTATTACCTGTATATTACCTGTATATTATTTCTCATGATACCATAATGAATGTAGTATCTTTTTCTTTTTCATCAATTCTATCGAACTCAAGTCTAGAACCTGGAAACATCACTCCCAAAAACCCGATTCAGCGTCCACCGAAACAAAATCCGTAGTCTGTTCCTCCAGCTAATACTCATACTCAAATACGCCACTTTCCACACCAGCCACGCCGTGCGCCCCGTTAATCCTTCCGGTAGATACGGGTTGCGTCGTTTCTCGTTTCCACTGGTTGTGCTCGCTTTCTCGTGCGGGATCTGCATGAGTGCGTTTGAGCTGCCGATGTACGCCAACGTGCCCATGTTATGGAACGAGAATCCCGGCGCGGCGTTGATGTCGTCCCGGTTGAATCGCTCAGCAAGCCATTTGGCTTCTTGAGACGTGGCCTGCGCGGTTGCGGGTGGTGCGCCGGTCTCGGGCATGGCGTTGTCGCCGATTGCAAAGACGTCTTGTAAGATCGCGGTCTGGCCTGTTTGCGGATTCTCCAGTTGGACGCGAAAGTGGCCGTCTGTGAGGAGTGCGCCGACTTTGGGCGCTTTTTTGATTTTCCAGCCTTTCGTTGTGATGTTTTCACCGGGTGAAGATGGGGAGGAAGAGGATTTGAGCAAAGCGCTGTCGGCGGGAAACTCGTCAATCTCGTTGAGAGAGTATTTGACGAATTTATTCATCGTGTTGCCCGTCGCCCATACGCACATCCCTACACCTACATCGCCCTGCTCTTTCGTCTTTAGCGTCAAACACCCCTTTGGATCCATCTCGTGCGGTCCTTCCGTATTGGGCATCCCCCATCTCAACTCTTCGATATGATGCGACGTTCTAATGTCGATTCCTTCCTTGGACATGGTCTCAATCGCATACTGCGACAGCGATTTATCAAACATACTCAACACCGTCGGCGCAACGTCGTACAGCGAAATTTTCGTCTTGTCTTTGAGGGCCGGATACAATTCGACCATATTCTTCGACACAAAGTCGCGCAACGTCGCCGCCAGCTCCGTGCCGGTAGGCCCAGCACCCACAATCGCAAAATGTAAAAGGTTACGCTGCATTTCAGCCGTCGTAGTCGGCAAAGCAGCGAGCTCAAAACATTCCCTCACCCGCCTCTTGACACGTCGCGAGTCGCCAATGTCCTTGAAAAACATTGCATTTTCACGTACCCCGGGAGTCCCGAACGTCTGACTTGTGCATCCAACAGCAATAACGAGTTTGTCGTACGGTACCTCAAAGACCTGCCCCCTTTCCCACCGCCGTAAATGCTCCTTCCCACGCATGGGTCCCGTTTCGGGCCCTTCCTCGAACGGGCGCTCCGTCTCTTCCACGCGCGGGGACTCAGTGACGCCTGATTTGACGATACTCGCTTCACAGAGCACCCGTTTCCCTTTGAAATCAATGCTTCGAGCGGCAGCTTGCACAAAATCGACTTTACTCTTCATTTCGCGCATCGGTTCCACGATGGACGAGAAATCGAGATTGCCCGCCGCGGTATCGGTGAGTAGCGGGGTGAAGACGAAGTAGGACCGAGGAGAGATTACGGTGCAATTGTGTTTGGCAGGATTGATTCGGCGCGAGAAGACGTAGCCACCCCAGCCGGACCCCAAAACGAGGATTTTGGGGTTTGAGGAGAGCTGTGGCCTGGGAGCGGTGGCTTGGGAGTAGGTTGTTTGCGTTGGGGTGAGGGATATTTCCGGGGTGGCGGTGGTTGTGGGAGAGGTTGAGAAAGGGCGATGGGATTGATGGCTGGTGAGTTGATTTGGAAGAGATGTTCTTGTCGTGGATAGGGAAAAGTATCTCCTTGCACACCTCCCTACCCGGAGGGGCGAGGGGTTGATAGCAGCCCTCATTATATTTGAGCAATCGAACCGTTGAAGACGAATTGCATGCTTCAAATATAAAACTCGGAATATTAATCTATGAATACAAGTCGAACCATCGTGGAATTGAAGTTTATAAACCAACCCTCACAAATTTGTGGACCTCACAATGATATCATTCACATGTATCTTACTCCGTGGTAGATCCAGATCGTTATCCGAACCTACAAACACAAACAACCACGTGAAACCACCAATTTTTCAGTCTCCTAGTTCCAATTCATCGAGTCACCCACATGAAAACAGCCACGAAGACCGATATTGGTGATGCCATGTGAAGAATTTGACTCATGACCTGAGGTAAAGCTATCCGCGCGGAGCCGATATGCTCCGCTGTCGAGAATTGAGCGTGTCGAAGCCGATTGTTCCCGACTTGGTGAGTTTGAATACGAAAGTTTGAGGGACTTGGAGCGATACTGAGGGAGACGGTGAGAGAGATGTGGGAGCCTTTTGAGAGAAAGAGAAAATATGAACAGTGGACTGGTGTCGTAGAGTGAAATCGGTTTTTAGGGCTTGAGGGTTCGGAGTTCGTGCCGATTGATAAGATTAGGGCAAGCGATAAGAGACACAAACGACGTCATCTGCGGAAATGATTTCCTCTGTCAACAAGAGAAAATGTACAATGGGCATTTAAATATCTTGGCCTAATCATTATTTTCTGGCTGACAGTGGTAAAAACATATTGATTACTTGCGGCGTGACAAAGGGAACAAAGGAGTACATATCTATGCGGTACTGATTTGGGAACAAGCCCCTCTTTCTCCCTCAGTCTATTCACCTCTGAGAGGGTGACTCTAGCAGACCTCAGCATATTTGGCAGAATATAATCACTCATTGGAGGCCACAGAGTAATGCTACACTTGTTGCATAGTACTATATAAAGAAAGTACCGTCAATAACATGGGTTGTCATAGACCAGCGGTACTCTTTTCGGTACCGCTGAGCAATGCCGTGAGGTGTGAAACAAAGAAGGGAAATAAGGAGAACACCTTTCTTACTGTCTCCACATTCTGGTCGGTCTGTGTATCAATACAGCCTACCTTCATTCCTTCTCTTCTTATTTTATTTCTTCATTGCTTCCAATCTGCTGCTCTAGATGGCTTGAGAGATTGTGCATATATTTGGTATCACTGCCCCGTCGTATCTTCTCATTGCAGTTAACTGCATTTCAAGTTCTCTGAAGATCCCACCGGTTGATCATGCCAGAAATGCACAAAGAACCCCTGGAAAGGCCACTGAGAATATATATCGGTCGCGCTGAAAGCCGAGGAGGCAGCACCCATTCGAGGCTGTTTTCAGAGCACATGGCATTCACCTGAATGGTATGAAAGACGCCAGTTGTAGGCTGGAGTTCTTATTCCCGGCCATCTTCTCCTTGGGACGTCATTTCAGTTCTCGGAACAACAAGATATGAGACAAGTGACGCCACGGCTGAATAATCTTTTCTTCTCAGTCTAGTATATTTGCAACGGGATATGAAAAAAGGCTGAAGTTTGGTTAATGACACCATGTCAGAGTTAATCCGCCAAAAATGAGACTCTCTATCGCCGGTCGTCAGAGAAGGAAAAGGAAGACTATCAGCGGTTTGTTGGAGAGGGACAAGACACAATACAACAACTTCAAAAGACGGCCTTGGAAGCATTTTTTTTTTTCGGCTTTGTCACGAATCGTTTCTTTCGGCATTGAAAATTGGCACTCCAATTACACTCAACAAATTGGAAGATTCCAGTACCTGCTGGAAAGTACTGCTCAGCACGACATTTCATTGCGGATACATACCAGTTGAGGGCTGTGTGCAAGATTTTGATGGAGCTCATGAAAAGTGACCATATAGAGATGCAGCATCGTCCTCGTCACTGGAACCTCCGACAATGAACGACCGGAACACTACTGACCCTCTCTTATTGGGTATTGGCCGCTTGTTTTCTGCTTGATGTACGTAGCTATTGCGTATTATTCTTGCACCACCAGCGACGCATCTCTGGAAGACAACAACTATGGATGGCCTCGCAATATGTATCGCCCCCCCACGCAGCAAGCCATTCGCCGCGATCCCCTCTATTACATGTGGTACACTTTCCTTCGTGCGGAGCATCCCTGGCGAATGATATTATACCCTTACTACGCCAAGTACACCAAGCCCGATGACAGCACCTTCTTTCGGCATATTGATATCAACGGCCCACAGTGTATCCGAACCGGCATATTGGGAATCTTTTGTGCTTTGTTGACGGAGGCTACCTACTACTCTTGTACGTACGGAGGTCTGCAGCGCAGCCATCAATAGGATCCTCCCTTTACCTACTCGCTAGCTCAACAACTCACACCTCTATTTACCCGCTTTTCTGCCCATACGCTGTATTGAGTAGGCGTGGTCTCTTCAGTAAGGGTTTGGCTTGACTACGCGTCTCGGCAACCGGCTAAGCCAACACTGGGGAAACTATGACCAATCTGAAAAGCATGACTGGCTACCAGTCTTCCGTCCATTGCGTGATACAAAGGCCTCGAACCGGCCCAGAAGGAGAAAGTTGCAGAATGGACCAGAGATGCCGGTCTCAATTCGATCAAAGAAGAGTTACTCTGATCATGAGAAGGACCGCTGGAAGCTTGATTGGATCCGCAGGTGCGTGGTCTAAGTACAGCGCGCTTGTGCTTTGGCATTTGTTACATCAAGCTAGATACTTGGTTCAGGGATGAGATTTCATATCTTCGTTATACTGCATTCTAAATTTCACGTGTCCTATTTGAGAAAATGTCATTTTTCTTTGATAAGCTAGATTTTCGAGACTCAATCTCTTTTCGAAGCGGTTCTTCTGGCATGGGCAACTGCTGTAATATTTTCCTCTGCTCTGTGACAAGTGCCATCTCCGCCTCAAGATTGTAGGCTCCAAATTTGCAGATTCTGCAGATGATGATGAGCTATATTTTGGGTTGGGGTTCGAGCACTCAGGCTGCACAACGGCAGGAATAGTGCTGCCTTCCAGCTCGCCTGATGGATATGGGTCTGCTCCTTTATCTAGCGCTGGCTCAGACTATCACAGAATATAGTTAATCATACTTTTGTTCCCGATAAGACATCCTAGAGGATATGTTCTTCTCAGAAAGCTGCTCATTGATAGACTGCTACCGTCCCCGCGAAGCCATGACCGCGGCCGGATAAGCCCTGAATGAAGGTTGTGTGCTTAGCTCATGAACAATGAAGGGGTTGGTTGTACCATCATCTGTAAGTGCTGTGACCTCCTGATGGCGAGGAAGAGGATGACGATGGCGATGCGCTAGCAGAAGAGATCAGTTCTGATGCGATAAATGGCGGCTTGTTTCTTGATGGTTCTGTGGCTGTTGTTTGTTCTGACGTCGTAAAGGGGCCAGTCGCTGTAAGCTCATTAGTGTAAACAGTAGCTGCCTCCTGCACATTTGTACCGAGAGCCGCCTGACGTTATTGTGGACGGGCGTACAGGTCTATGTAGTTACGGGCTCAACCATTAGGGTCCAGAATACGAGCCTTGAGGAAGTGAATGAGGGATGGTGAGAGGTCAGCTTTTGAGAGAGAACAGAAAATAAAATGGAAAGCGTCCTGGATAATGAAGTCGAGAGGATTGGCTAGGATCTCAAAGCTTTAGCGGTCTATCTATCTTGATCTTAGATTGTCTGCTGCTGAAATGGTGTAATGGTGAAACCGAGTGCTTTCACTCTTTCCTACGAGTTTGTTTCTTCTGTTTAATGTTTAGTTAGCATTGCTCCAGTGAAATATAGATGCTGTGGTGTTCACTCCGGGGTGGTATGTGTAAATTGATCCGGGCTAATACTGCGAGTGTGGATATTGTGTCTGACATGTGTGTCTAGATATCAAAATAGGAGGGCGACACAACGCTTTATACAGACAAGGGCTACGACTAATCTACTTGAAAGCGTATAGGAACCACAGAGAAACGAAATGAGCAATACGATGCACCAACCTGCGAGGTTACCAAGTAAATCGTAAAAAAGGCAATATCTACTCTTGTCACGCGTCAATGATATGCCCGAAAACTGTTTATATCATATTGATATTCGAGTAGTAGTGTCTACTCAGTCAACATGGTAACGAATATACCGTCATTGATTCTGGATCGTCTCCCTATTACCTTTCTGATGAACCAACCGTCAATAAGCTCCGTTCTCCGTACGCACTGGGGTGCATTTGTCGACTGAGTTCCCATCATCAACTATTCTTGCCCATGGACTTTCCACGCGGCCGTACATTATGTCTTCTAGCAACCCTTTGATGCGTTTGGCGTACATGGCTGGCATGCCATGAGCAAAAGGGAGAACGATGTCACGTCCTCGGTGCTGAATCTTGGAAACCGAGGTTATAGAATACTGTACAGCATATTGTTAGCTTGAATCTTGTCCAGAAAGAAGACCCCGGGAACCTACTGCTGTGCCTGTTATGAAAACCTCCAAAAGTCGCCCTTCATCTGACACTTTCATAATCTCGTCTATTGTGATCTTCCTTTCCTCCACATGCAATTGCACACCATTCGCTTCATCAGTCGCAGCTATCTCGGTCACTGCTAAGTCGAGTACACTCTGGCGCGTCACACCAGGCAAGATTGTACCGTCCTCCAGAGACGGCGTTAATAACTCAAGCCGGTTGTTGTCTTCAGTCTTGCAAACAAAGAAAATGTTAGACACCCCAGTTTCTGTAACTCGACAGTCGTCGCCAAAGAGCCATAATATTTGAGAATACCCAGCGACTGTAGCCTTTTCAAAGCTTGGAATCGTCGGGGCATAATTTCCGCCCACTTTCAGATTCCCAGGCCCTCCAGGCCACGCACGAGATACCGCTGGTGGATTCGTAATAAGACTCATTCCTTCTGAGTTGGAAAAAGGCGGTGATTTGACACAGACGGCATACAGCATTGCTTTGGACGGACCTCGAACACCAATTCCAGCATTTGTAGCGATGAAGACAGGACGGATATACAGGTAGGAGCCTTTTTCCTCCTTGGGCAGCCATTTGGGACCATCAATTCTTGCAAGAGTCTCGATCAGCTTTTGGAGCTCGCCCACATCGAACTCAGGTAGACCAATTCTGCGACCACTATTCAGAAGACGCTTGCAATTCAATTCCGGTCGAAATAGACGCAGTTTGCCGTCGTACCCGCGGTAGACTTTCATGCCTTCAAAACACTGCATTCCATAATTGAGACCGGGGGATGTCGGAGGAAGAACAATTGATGTAGAGCAGCTGATCTTCGGCTGTTCCCATCCACTGCTTGCGGTCCAGATACAAGATAGCATGTGATCTGTCAACGAGTCCGATGAAACCTGACGTTCAGCCTTGTGATCGGCAAGATCAGGCTCCTTTACTCCATTGGAAATGACGAGACGCGAAGAAGAAAGAGGCACAAGTCGCGGCCTGCTATCTGGGTGTGACTCGTGGACCTTGCCAAAGTGCTCTTGATTTATCTCATCCACGGTATCATGGTCACTAGCCCCGTTCTGCACGTTCTTTGAATGCAGAGCAGAACCGAATCTCTTGAGCATTGGATTCACGTCCTCCGGATAGATACAGCACTCCAAAACAGCTAGTTTTGAGTCCTCGATCTGCGTTCTTTTTAGCGCCTTGAGTAAGTCACTGTATGTCTCAATCTTCATTGAAAAAACTGCTGGGGCGCTTGATAGGTCCTGCATTTCCATCTCAATCATATAAGGATTATGGAGTGATGGAGTGTGAGATTGACTGTGCATTGTGTTGACAAGGCCAGTGTAATCCCAATTAGCAATGTAGTTGTAGGGCCCGTCATGAATGGCCGTCTGTTGTCAGTTAGTCATAAAAATCAATTCAGTCACATGGTTTTGTTTTTCGTACCTCAACTCGGTAACCCAGATTGTTGAATATAAATATGATGGCATTGGACCGCATCCTAATGAGAGTGCTCAACTCCTGGGCACTCATTTGAAAGGCACCGTCACCAATCATCAGCACGGAACGCCCTCGGGTCTGCGCAAGCTGAGAACCCAGGATGGCTGGCAGGCCCCAGCCAATTGAGGCATATATCATTTGCATATGATACTTGACCCCATCTGGTAAAGTCATGGTCACTGCGTTGAACCAGCTGTCCCCAGCGTCCGCAAACAGGTTGTCGTCTCTCTGTAAGATATTTTCAATCCCGTTCATGATATCTTTCAGTCTGATTCGCGAATCAAGGGGTGGAGCGTATGGAGGATCATCTTTGGGCCTCTCGATCGACCGATAATAGTCGAGCGAGGCTTGCTTCTCAGAAATATCAAGACTGATAACCTGCTCCATCAATTTTTCGGGCGATATTCCATCTACAATCTTACCATCTGGCATTTGAATGTGATTCTCCTGGATATCAATCATTCTACTTTTCTCGTCGTCAATATTGATTATCGATCCGATAGTGTGCAAATCTGACCAGCGACCACCGATGACAATCCATAAGTCGGATCCCATCACGGTCGCCACTACCTGCGGACTAGAGGCAGTTGACCAAAATAAGCCGCAGAATTGCCGGTGTGACTCTGGGACTTGCGATTTACCATCCGGGAGGCAAAAGACAGCGCAACCAAGCTTACTAATGAACGAGGTGACAATGTCCTGGGTGAGAAACGCGCGGGTCATGCCTCCAATGAGTATGACAGGATTCCTAGCTGCTTCAAAAGTCTGCTTGATAGTCTCAGCAGCCGTCGCATTGCAACCGTTTGCGACTGGAATTGTCGCTGTTTCAAAAACCGGTGGCGGCGGGCAGGGCACCTGTACAACATCCATAGGAATCTCAATGTAGACAGGAAGCGATTCTTTGATGCACTGCCGCAGCACGGTGTCCAGCTGTTTGCCAATATCTGGCGATGTTCGCAGGCGGACACTTGCGCAGGTCACTTCTTTGTAAATTCGCAAGGATTCCTCTTTGTCATTCCTGCCCAGCGTATGGTGTAAGATCTTGCCGGATTCGTAGTCCCCAGATTTGAAAGCCCCATTTATGACTATGACTTTGATCTTCTCTGAATAGGCTCCTGCAATAGCATTTATTATAGATAGGCTTCCAACCATGTGTGTGACAACGACAACCGCAATTCCGGACGGAGAAACGCGTGCGTATCCATCGGCCGCATAACCAGCATTGAGCTCGTTGCAGCAGTTCACCATACGAAGCTTTGGATTCTTCAAAAGTTCGTCCAATAGGCCCAGGTTGTAATCACCTAAAATCGTATATCAGCCGAGTGATTCAACCCCCTGGATTTAAAACTAGCTTAGATGTTGGCAATACCTGGCACGGTAAAAAAATGCTTGACACCCAATATAGCAAGCCGATCTGTGAGATAAGTTGCAATGTTCCACTTTTCTGGGTGAAGAGCAAGGGATGTTTGCATGGCTCCGTTCTGCAATTCACTTGAAGACTCGTGTGGGATTTTGAGCACCACCCGACCAAGTAAGTCACCTTTCCACTACATATCAGCAATGCAATCACGTAAAATGGGGTCTTCCAGCTCTCACCTTTCTCTAACATCTCAAAGACAAGAGGCAGGTCTCGTAAGCCCATAATTTGATGAGGGACTATTAGCTTCTTCTTGTGAAAAACTTCAAGCGCTTCTTTCACGTCTGCCGCATTGCCTATCCAGGAGCCCTTGATTCTCACCATTCGAGATATCACGGTAAACATATTTACGGAACTTTGTTCACCTGGAGGCAGTCCGACCGGAACTACAGTTCCCATCTTGCGAACGTACTGAAAAGACAAGTCATCAGTTGCGCGGACCAGCATTCAATTATCAAGGTCCTACTATACCTGGAATGCAGAATGCAAAAGCGTATCTGCGGCCGAGGCCACGATAACAGCATGCGGACCACCGTCGGTCAGCTCCATCACATCTTGGACAAGATTTTCTGAATCTTGATAGTCAACAAAGTAATCAGCACCCAAGGTTTCGAGGCATAGTTTTCGCTTCTCGGCTCCATGAGATATGGCCAATACGCGACAGCCACGAGCCTTGGCGTATTGACAAGCCAGGGTTCCAACGCCCCCTCCAGCACCAGCTATCGCTGTAGACATTGTGTCAGAGGAAAATAGTAGAATTCCTTATTGATGCCAAGAACTCACCAACAATCTGTCCTGGTTTTGCCTCGCTCTCTTTGATAGCTTTGTACGCTGTTAGACCAGCACACATGATCTAAAATGCTTTCTTAGCTTTGCCTTGGTTGGTTTATACAATATAAGAAGGTTCTCTTACCGGTGCCGCCGAAGCCAGATCCATTTCCGGTGGCATTAGAACTACTTGGGCTTCTTTGCAGACGCAGAATTGCTGAAAGGTGCCAGTAGTATTGACACCTATGAGGATTGCCTCCTGGCACACCTGCATATTTCCCTGCTCACAAACTTCACACGTCCCACAAGAATCACGCACGAACTAGCAAAGTTAGGGCATTCTCAAGGAGCAAGGATTTGTCGAGTACACATATATACCTTAATGGCAACATGATCCCCGACCCTGATGTCTGCAACAAGATGACCTGCAAATATGACTGTACCGGTTCCTTCATGGCCACCTATGTATTGATAGCGTTCATTTTAGCGTATTTCCTTCGTCACAGAGAACAAACACGTACCCACATGACCGGCTGGTAGTTTGAGACGCCATCCACCTGTAAACCGACGTCAGATAGGACAACGAAAAGACAAACGAGAGAAGGCAGGAAATGACCTTTGTGAAGCCTGAGATCGCTGTGGCAGACGCCCGAATACTCGATCTTGACCAAAAGCTCGTCTGATCCCACATTTGGTACAGGTATCTTCTTGTACTCTACAGTACCGTTCTTTTGACACACCTGTCCCCATTGGGAGAGAGGAATTTGCTCCATTGTTAGAAGTATAACTCGTTCTTTCGAAGATAGAATGCTGTGAGTTGTATGCTAGAGTTCTGCTAAAGGCTAGAGTCTTGTTGTCTGAAGTAATACCATTAGTAACTGCAACGAAAACTCGGTACATTTATATTGACTGTTGAGCCTGTCTTGAGATGCTGTCAATTGAGTCATTGGTTCGATCTTGGCCTCATTTTGAATATTATCGACACTTACAATGACGAAACTACTTTCATGACACCAGTCATCGATGCACGAGGAAATCCCTGTGGCCTTGAATATAATATGCTGTGCGACTACACTCTTTGATCATGCCAGAAAAGAAGAGAATATGCAGATAGTAGACTCACATCTGCATTATCCTTCTCTCCAATCGTATCCTGGTCAGTGTGCGCTGGCATACGGTAGAAGTACATGCCCTTTCGAGTCGAGGACTACAGTCTCGCACCATTGTGGACCTATTAGGTATCAGACCAAGGCCTGTCCAAGGATCAACAGATATGGAGATGTGTGGCGATGGGTCTGAAGGGTACGTAGCTGTTCGCAAAAGATGAGATTCCATGGCAACCAAATGGATAAGGGCAATCATCAATGGTAGACAAACGCGCACACACACACACGCACATACCTACACATACAAATACCGAGAATTGTGCATGTGTCACTGAGAAAGTGGCAAATACAAGATCTGGACAGTAATTTGGCTCGGTGGAAGTTGGTATGCAATCAAGCCTCACTCCTTTTGAGCATTTGGTAACATGCCGTATCAGGAATTAGAAACGAAATCCTATTGCTAGCAATGCCGGTCAAAGCATGGACAGATCAACACGAATGACGGACACATCTTTACAAGGATATCAAGATATTAACAATCTCGACGCGGCCGTAGTGGCACCGTGAAGGTTGCTGTTTTCTCCCTCGCTTCCTCCGCCCAGTGGACACGATGCGAGTGGAGGGCGTGACTGCATCATGAAGTATTTTGATATTCAGACACTAGGTTCCGCCTGTGCTGTTTTCTTTCCTTCTGATTAATGCATGAGGTAGAGAACCTAACACACTTGCCTCCTGAAGAAACCCTCCTACCCGCTCAAACGCACGGCAACACACCGACTTCGGGAATGCGGACTACAAGCAGGGAAGCAAATGTAGTCATGCATAGCTTTTCATCGTTACAGCAGAACATGCAGCAGCGATAGGTCATCGGGCCACGAGGGCTGAAAGTGATAGACAGAAACTAGCACCATATCTAGATATGTTTGCATGCGTCTCAGAAGTTGGAACGTTGCGCTGAGAACTTCATTCTACTATATTTGCTCATCAATCGATAACAGGTATTGATCTTGCTTGCATTGACAGGCGGACTGAACCTATAACGTCGAAAAATGATCATATGCCGCAGCATATTCTGGAATGTGGGCTCGATCTCCACAGAGTCTGTCATATTCAATTCAACGAATTTTAATTCTATTTTTTCGCCCAGTGATGAATTCGAATCTCTGTATAGATTGTAGAAGCTGTTCCATTCTCCGTGATCGGTATTTGAGCTGCATATCAGGTGAGGGGCAGTTTTTCAGTCCTTCTGTACTTACAGCCTGCAGATCTCAAATGTCCAAAACAAGTTTCTCTTGACGTTGAAATACTGTCTATATTTTACCAAGCAGTGCTTCCAGCCATCTTTCGGTTGACTTCAGCGTTTGCATGTGCATAGTCGAATCGATCAACAGAAAAGTACTCAAAACCTCCTGATTTAAGGTGACGAGAATCTAGTTCTATGGAAATTACGAAAACAGCACCAAACCCAATAGTCGGGCATTGGAAGAAGGAGGGAGTTCAATTATTGTATTGGTGAGGAGAGCATGAAATGTCGAAACCTCAGAGCACTAGGCTGATAATATGTGCCTCATAATACCCATCCCCAATCGAAAATAAAACGGCATGTCTGATAGCCAGCAGCAAATCAAGTCAATCACACTATTAGTGAAAGATATCAAGGTGGCGGCTCATCACTCACATCGAAAGTTCTGACACGGCAGTTTTTGCGAATGCATTAGATCGAATCAGTATGCAGCAGTGCCAAGTACAGCCCAAAATAGGACGGATGCGATCTACGTTTTCAGTCCGAGGTGAATCATCAGTCTATTTCACTTTACATTATTGGACCTAAGCACAATGCTTTCAAAGCACCTTGCATGCGTCGTGCATTTGGCTAAAGATGCCTGCTCGGGCCGGCTCGTTCCTCGTGCCCCAACAACATGCATCAATCTCTGAGCTAATGAAGTAGTCAATTCGATGCCTCATGTTAGACACAGCATCCAATCACTGAACGTCGATACTCATTCCATCAACCATCTTCAGAGGGCAGAGGTTACGTTCGTGTGTATCAGAGTATCTTTCACTATGACCAGAAAAATTTCATCGGCCAATCTTTTCCGGCAGTGGAGTACTGGGATATTGATGTCAGACCCTACTCGATAGTGACAGTCATCTCATGCAGTTACAATGCATCGAGACGTGTCATGATTGATGTCAATGGGCATTGCGGTAGGCTATGCTACTTGAATACGGACATATCTTCAACTCGCACGTGGATTTCCAAGGTTCGAGCTATGGCGCCACCCCAATCTCGAATCGCTTTTTAAAGACGGCGGTTCTGACCATGCGGCCAGCTTTCCTCGGCCTGATCCGGAGCTGCTAACTTAACTTCCGCCTGTTGGATACACAGGCCAAAATCATGGCGTTACTGATTCATTGTAGTTCCCTGCGCCGTAAAGCAAGAAAAAGGCGAAGCTCTCTCCCAAAAGACAGACGCCATAATTGTGTCAAAACAATCATTTAGAATGAAGAGATGAGACTCGGCGTTATATCAGCCAGTAGCCACTCTATTTTATCGCTATGAAAACGTGGTCCTATGTTTGAGTTACGTGATGAAGATTGACATGGATGTAGACTGGAAGGAGTTCGACTTAGGGCTAGAGCTTCAGCTCTGCTATCAAGCTAGGTTTACTATTATCCCCTAAAGCGTTTGCTAGGGTTTGAGAACGCTGTCGTATCCGGAAAATAGAAAGGAGTGAATATAGAAATATCCGTTTTTGTGAACAGTAACTTGAAATAGTGCTATCACATTATAAATAAACCTAAGGCATCCTTTTCTAAATACGTGTCTCAATTTGTGTTTCCAAACAGAACCACAGACTAACTAGATTATCCTGCTGTTCAAGTCTCTTTTCCCGGGTCATCCCTCCCGGCCCTTTCGTCAACATCCAAGGCAACGAGAAACCTGCTCACGCAGTTGTATGCCGAGATAGTGGCGGTTATTTCCACGATTTCTCTCGTGTTGTAATGTTGCTTGAGCGTCTCGAAAACACCATCACTCACTTTGACCGAAAGCGTCATCTGATCAGCATATGCCAGTGCAGCTAGCTGCGATGGTGATAGAAACTGGTCTACCCGTAGCTCTGGGCTATGATTCTCAAAAGTATCGATCTTGAGCACATGAAGTGCACCGGACGGAAACCCCGCTTCGACAAGTATCGGAGCGTGGTGATCCCATTCAAAGGATGCCTTGTTCAGAACGGCCACTCGGCATATGAGAAGCTCGCTGAGAATTGGATGCAGACTGGTCTTTGTGCGAATGGAGCCGAGAAAGGTGTTCCATCCGTCGGCCACGAATACTGAGTGGAGCAGAGCTCGGTCAAGAGGGAGCAATCCGTGGGACCCTCGGCGCTCGACGATTCGAGCTAGAATATCTGATTCTGTTTGATTTTGGACTGGTACATCTTCAGGGACATAGGGCACCCGCATGGTTTGTTGACGCGCTGGTAATTGACGTAGTCGTGTATAACCATTTAGGCAGGGTGGGTTCGATACGATGATCTTTGTTATCGACTGCTAAATCGCGGGGTATCTAAGCCCTAATAACAGCCGAAACTCAAACTTGGGATTTTCAAGTCAAGATCCATTAATAGGCCAAGCTGCACCTTCATGCTGATTTGGCCGACGGTTTACCGGATTTCAAAAAAGTACAGCTCCTGACTGCATTGGATGAAGCTGCAAAACAAGAAGCCGACTACGGCTATTGCGGTACCGTACATTGCCTTCTATCACAAGAAAGCGGCATGATATATGATACCAAATTTATTCAATGATGACTTGGAGAAGGACGCGAGCATCGCGTTGATAAATATATTCGCCTAGTGGCCAGCGAAGGCCCAAACAGGCGCCGTTGCCGTTTACAGACCGACGGGGAAGTTTATGATAACTGGATTTTTTGTTATTCTTTCTCTGTCCAGTTCTGGGGGATGTTATGATGGTCGTGAGCCTCGGAGAGCGAAACCGGAGGATAATCGACAAGGTTTTGCACCGTAAAGATGGCCTTGATACCTCCTCGTCATTGAGAAGTGCAAAAGAGAGAGGCTACCTTATAAATTATGGAATATGAGCAACCAGGTGCTTATGGATCGGCCACGTAACAATGCGACTATCTCGCTACATACTGTTTAGTCCACAGTACACCAAATGGGCTATATCGAGCCCACATACAGTTTTACTGTGCTCATTTGATGCTTCATGGTCAACGTGCTTTAAAAAGCAAATTCTAGAAAAAAGTTCTTGAGATGTCAGAGACCACTTCGTTCCATTGAGGAGACTCAATGCAATTGAAGTCAAAACCAATGCATTCCCAAATGGTCGGACACACAATCATACAACGGACGACTCAAAAGCATCCTCGTAAACAAATCAACCGGAGCCGTCTCCTCCTTCTCAAAACTATACAACTTAGACTGACAAATCACCAACCGATGCCTATCCATATACGCATATATGATCCTCCCATGTTGCGGCCCAACGTACGACAACAAAATCACGGGGAAATGCATCTCAGCCTCAAACTCGAAACCCCGGTAATCCATATCGGCGGGAAAGCTCCAGAGGGCTTCCTGTTCTTCTGCGGTGTCTGCTCTGCGTTGATTGACGCGATTGCGCATGGCGCAGACTATGGTGTAGAGTTCGCCGAGGAGGATGCGGTTTTCGTAGCCGTCGAGGGAGTGCCAGGCTTGCAGAGTCAGGAGGGCGTGCGCGTGTTTATGGTTGTTGCTTCGCATTGTCTCGTAGAAGTCGCCCACGCGCCAGAAGTCGAGTTGTGGGTAGCTGCCGTCTGGACCCGGGCCGAGATGGAATGGACTAGGTGGTCTGCCGTCGTCAGTAAGTATATAGGCATGAGTGAACGGAAGGAGGACGTACTGCACAATGCGAATATTCAAATAATCCAACAAAGACTTCTCGACTCCCAGAGTCGACCACATCCATTTCTCCCTCATTCTCGTACATTGATTCACGTAATTATAAACAGCTTGCGTGCGATCCTCCCTTCTCCATCTTGGATCCTCCTTGATAGTCTCATACTCGAAAAACTCCTCCTGCGTAGATTCTCTGCACGGAAATCGCTCGAGGACATCCTCAGATAGCGGCTTAAACCAGATAAGTGCCTTGTGCCGCACTTCAACGGAAGGACCTGATATATCGAGAGACTCAAAATCGAATTGAGGGTGAAAATCAATCTGGAAGTCGCTGATGTCCTCGATGTGGCCGTCCGAAGGCGTTCGTTCGGTGGCTACGCCGCAGACGAGTTTTTCCCAGAGGATGTTGAGTCTTTCGCGGGATACTTGGCTTCCATGTCGAGGCATTCTGCAATTTTACTTTTTTTGGCTTCTGTTTCTTGATGAAGATGGTCGAGAAAATAGTCGTGGCGAAGAGATGAAGCCTGGGAGGCGGAGTGGCATGGCTGGAGTGACGTATTATTTGCTTCAAATTATACTTCGGCTTCCGCCAGTTGAAGATCAGATAATATAGCGTATAAGCTCGGATATCATGTCAAACTTTCCGTTTTTTGGTTGTCATACGAACGAGGCTAGGGCTAGAAACCCTGCGTGAGATCCGGAAGACCACCCGAGGTATAGCATCTCCAAACATAGTCTGATGACTTGAGAAGAAACAATTATCGTCGAGGTATAGCTATGACCTTTCTCAACAATAATAAAAAGCACTGCATGTAGTCATAACAACCCGTAACTAGACCCTATAATAATAACATCGTCGTCTCATCCTTATCCAATCATATGTATAACTCATCCAAGACATAAATCAATCAAGATGAATAGCCGGCAAAGGCAGCCTGATAGCATATACACTGATCGCGGTGATTGTCAACAACACACCAGTAGCCACAAACGGCAGACCCAACAACAATCCGCCTACTCGCATACCGAGCTCAAAACTACTGGTTAGTAAAGGCTCGTTGGCAATCTTACCGATTGTCTCGCCGATTGTCATGGCGGTGTAGAGCATGCCGACGTGACCTGGTTCGATGAAGGGGGTTGCTAGACTCAGGACGGCAGGGACGAAGCCGTGGCCGAGGGCGAAGATGGTCAGACCTGAGAACGAAGTGAGTTCGTTGTCAAGATGTCAGTCGGAAGAGAAAGGACTTACCAGTAACCATAATCGTCAACGTCGGCGCTAGGCCAATAACAAAAGCACCCAGAGCAAGACACACGATACTAGCCCGGGAAATCCAAAGATCCTTCTTTCCTGCACTAAAGCCACGCTTAAGAAGCAGTGCGCTCACTCCTGGTAGAATGGTGCTCAAAAGTACCAAATTGACAACATTGCGATATGTCAACCAGAAACTGGCCTGCGAGATGCGCCAGTCGTACCGTTTCGAGACGTAATTCAGAAAGAAGCCCGCTGACTGGTCGTATAACTGGCCCACGGAAAGTAATGGTATTAGCAAGAGGACTTGTCTCGATGCAATTAGGTATCTGAGATCGCGCAAGCTAGATACTATTTTGCGCACGCGATGCCATGGTGTGTTCTTCGGCATGTCGGCGTATAGGACTGGATCATCTTCTTCGTCCTCAGCCTCCTCTTCCTCTACTGGTCTAGTATGTGCTAGATTGGTTGATGATAGCGCCACCGGTTTGACGAATGTCTCGGGAAGGACGAGTACCGTCGTAAGAATAGCCATTATAAATGCAATGAGCCCGAAGCGGGCTGGCCACCAGGGCTGAATGTTTGCCAGGGCTCCGCTGGCGGGTGATAATACCATGTCTGAAAGAAGAGCAACTCCGTATAGACGGAAGAATTTTGACGCCCTAATCAGGATTAATCTCTGGGCGACTTTTTGTGGGAAGAATTACCTACCTCTTCTCTTCTGGTGTTATGTCAGCTACCATCGCGAATATCATGGCATTCGCGACGAGGGTGCCGCCTCCGGCTAGTTGAAATACCACCGACAACCATGTCAATCGAGTCGGGAAGACCGTCGGCCAAAACACTGGACCTGTTAACAAGTGCTTAGAATCACACAGAGTCAACGTTTGTACGTACAGACAACCTGCGTCCAAATGGCCGCCAATGTAATCCCCACAAGCGCGAGCCCAAGCACAGGCTTTCTCCCGAACCGATCCGCCGCCATGCCATAAAATACACCAAACAGTATGCCTGGCGCCGTATCCAGTAATTGCTGCCACTTGATCAACGTCTCCAGCTCATTTTGCACAGACTCGACTCTGCAGTCTCGTCCTAGAGACCATCCAGGGCCGTAATAAGACATGCAACTTGAGAGTTCCTTGAGTTGGACGAGGGGCGGCTGGAGGACGACATTGCCGGCTTGCACGAGGGCGAAGATGGTGAAGCAGAGGCGCCAGATGTGTCTGATGCGCGCTTCGGCGGCTTTTTCGAGGAGTTCGGCCGTGAGGTCGGCTTCGTTGTGCTCTTCGGGCTCGTGAGGGTTGTCGTTGGGCTCGGCCGAGGATGGGGTGGAGGGCTCTGGTCGGCCGGTTGCGGGCGTAGTACTGGGAGACATGGCTTCAGGGGTAGAAGATGACAGTCGTGCCGAGATGGATGGTGAAGAACCTGCTTCAAGCGACATGATGCCGAGCCATGCGATCAAGCCGATAGAATAGACGAGAGACGATAGATGATAGACGACGGTTGAGCTGAAGGTTCGAGGATGGAGACGATAAGATTAGGACAGCGCCGGGTCTGCCGGACTGCGGGTCATGGGACGCCTAGGCCAGATGTGGAATAGCGCACATCTCCGTCTACTACGGCGTCTAGTATGTAGTTCTTCTCTCCGTCTGAACAAGCAATAATTCTGATTATGAGGAATTTCTTGTTTGCATTACTAACAGTAAATTACATACGAGTAACACTTCACCAGACTCCGTACGCAGTAGCTCACGAGAAGTAAACATGTCTGTACAGTTTAGGGCCTGGCATGGAAGCGAGGCGCACCGCCACACATCTCGGATTTAATGCGCCATACGCTAGCCGTAACAGGCAACCACGTCCTTGTGACTCGTAGTACTATTCGCGATCAGATAAAGCCGAAGTGACGCGTCTCCCCTCACAATAGCTTCGTCTCGACAAGCAAAGTATGCGGAGTGTTCTCCAATCAAAGCCTTCAGAATGCATTTCTACAAGTAGAATCGAAGGCTCAGGAAGCTTCTTTCTAGCTTCGTAAGCACCCTGCTTAGTGTTCCGAGTGGCGGTTCGCCACTTGCATGTGCTCGCTAGTGGTTGCTGCCTACCGGAGATATCAAGTGTATGTAACTCTGTAGTGTATACAGCTTCTATAAGAAGAGGCATGTTTCCTATGCTATGACTTTCTATCATCAACATCATCACCACTTTCCTCCTTTTCATCATCCTATTGAAAACACATAAATACTCTACAGCATCCTGATACACACCAACATGTCTATCTTTTTCGAACCCCGACCTCACTGGGGCCCTGCTGTCTTCATGCAGCAGCCCACTCCTGAAAATGCAGAAGACCAGTCAAGCGATGACAACACCGAACGACCTGGCCGTCGCCATGGTGGTCCTCAACACCATCGAGGCCGCGGCGGTCCTCACTGTGGTCCCCGCGGCCACCGAGGTGATCCTTTCGGTATGAGAGGAGGACCATCCCATCAACACGGCCACCATGGTCATCACGGACCCGGACATGGTCCTCGCGAGGGAGAGTTCTTCGGGCCTATGCAATGGGGACGCGGAGGCTTGTTTGGACATCGAGGAGGCCACCATCACCCTTACCACGGCTTCCATCATCGCGGTCACCACCGCGGTGGTCGTGGAGGAGTCCGCGTCGTCCCTGTTCCTCTCGGTGGTCCAGCGACTGGTTTCGATTTCCTCAGTCGATTCGCCTCTGAAATGGGTAACGGATTCCAAGACTTCTTGACAGGAAATCGTGAAGCCCACGATAACAACAAACCCCAAGTCGACTTTGAGCCTCGCGCCGACGTTTTCAATACCGCCAACGAATACATCATTCATGTATCCCTACCTGGCGCACAGAAGCCCGATATCAGCGTAGAGTACGATGCACAGAAATCGACTGTTCGAATTGGCGGTGTCGTGCACCGACCGGAGTTCAATGAGGAACTGAATGCGGCCATGGTCTGGAATGAGAGGCGTCGCGAAGTTGGCGTTTTTGAGCGCAGTTTCAAGTTTATCCCTTCTGGCTCGGAGGCGGTAGATGTCGATGGCGAAAACATCACGGCCAAAATGGTGGATGGAGTACTTATTGTGCGATTGCCAAAGACGCAGAACGAAGAGCAGGGAGAGAAACAAAACAAAAAGATCGTGATCAACGAGGATGATGATCTCTACGACGCTGATTCTGTCAACAAGGAGAAGGACATCGAACACGAACAACACAATACTGAGAGCGAAGTCACAAGTGAGAAGCATGCATCAGTAGTCGAAGTACAAGACGAGATGGATTCTATGCACATCACTAGCGATACAGAGGCGGGCGATTTGTTGGAGGAAGCAGACCACGTAATATACACCCCATCTCATTTGTCTGAAGAAGATGCCGAAGAAGCTGCAGAGTATGTCAAGGTGGATACCAAATAAGGGACTGGTTAATGGAGTTTGGAAGGGTATTCAGGGATCATCTTGGGGGATATGGCGTTGGTGCGATTAGGATGGTTTAGTTTTACTTTGTGTGCTCAGATAATAAATAGGTAGTAGGTAGTACTAATGACACTACTACCGCAAATATCGTTACAGATTGATAAAGACCCTTTTCATAAACTCGAATTGTAGATATAGATTGCCTCATAATCTTGAACAAAGACGGGCCGGTATAAAGGTATCGTAGATTAGCGGGTGCTACATATAACTAATGGACATACATGATATTGATGGGAGCATTTAATACTGAATGAATATGCTTGAATATTCTCTTCATATGTTGCTGGTGCTTGCTCGTCTTACTTATAGTCCTACTCATCGTGTGCGCCGGTTTTTGTAGAATGGGAAATTGAATCCTACCTAGATAAATAAACCACTCGTGCCTTCTCTTCCTTCCCATAGGTAAGTAGCTAGGAACGTGGATTGTTTGAACAAAATTGAGTATGAAGTGTGTGCCCTAGTTCTATGATGCATATATTTCAATATTTTTCTCTCATATCTGTTTAAAACTCAGTTTGGATCTTCATTGAACCCCAAATGCATGGCCGAACGTACCTAGGTACATGTACACCGGCATCCGGGGATGCACCCAGGCGATCTTGATATCGTCGTCATCCTGATTCACAGGCCAATTACACATCTAGATCCAAGTTCTTTTTTTCTTCAGGAAAGTGGTTGTTAATTAAGATATACGCTATATGCAAACCATGTCCTTCAGATAGATCCTTCAGATAGATACTCAATTGATCCACCAATCAACTTTTCAGTCCATCCACATATATAGAGGACATCTAGAATATTAAACAACAAAAAAATCATACAGTCATCACTCATAATCTCATCATATATACATACACGCAAACGATACCAAGGACAGATCATCCAAACCGAAACCCCTTCTCCCCAGCCCTCTCAACCCTGTTACTATGCCCCATAGACCGATACGTATGCACCGAACTCCTCGGCCTCGCAGCACTACTAGCATGCGTATTCCTCGTAGCCACAGGCAACAATCCGTTCCCAAAATAGTCATCCAACTCATCTTCACTTGGCCGTCTCGTCGAAGATGCCTTTGATCGGCACAAGATGCGCTGTATTTCGAGTTCTTGCGCTATTATCCTCTGCTGTCTTGCGCTGGCCTGTGAGATGTCTCGCTTATGCTTCTTGGAAGAAGAGGAGTGGGTTAACCGCCACTGGCGAATCCGACGCATCACCTCTCTACTCCCACGGCGGATATCATCCACCGACAACGCGAACAAAATCAGCGGTATAGAAATCGAAAACCCGATCCCGAAAATGTACCGCGATACATACGAAAGCGGCAAATTCGTGTTTCCGGAATGATCGTCGTGCGGAAATTCGGCGACGTTGATGGCGAAAAAGGATGCTATGAATGATAGCGGCAAGAACACGATTGTGACGATTGTGAACATCATGATTGTTTTTCCCTGTCTGGCTGTGCCGGCGGCTTGGTCACGCGCGAATCGCGCTTCGAAGGCGTTTGCGTGTTTTTGTTTGAGGTCTAATAGATCCGTGATAGAGTCGTATATGCGTTCGGTCTGTTTATCCATCCGATCCACGTCCTTGACGTGCATGTCGATATTACGCTGTTGCTCGCGAAATTTCTTTTTAATATCGTTCTGTGACCGATTCTCGTCGTAGTAAATCTCGCAAATCGCGTCTTGCAGGTCCTGGAGGACTTGTTTCTGATATTCGAGAACGGTGCGGATCATGTTTAGTTCGTCGCGAATGTCCTTGGCTTCTGCCAGCAAATCGGTCTCCTGGCCGATGTCGAGAAGTTTGTCGACGAATAAAGGTTGGGATTCTTCTTCCTTGTCGCGATCGGATTCCGCCTCGTCTTCCTTGGACGATATGCTCTCGACGATGGACCGTTTCATGCGACGATGGTGTTTGAGCCATTCCGAGGCTTGGGCGGATGCGACGTTGAATTCGCGGAAGAGAACGGTTTCGCGGTCTGTGGCTGTGCCGATGCAGGACTCGAACATGTCGAGAAATTGATAGTCCTCGTCGCCCATGCGGTGCCGATCAAACATGCCTGAGCATCGACCAGTGATGACGGTAGCCAGCTCATAGACCGACCGCACCGGCTCGCGGGTCTTTGAATTGATGTCTTCAATAATACCATCTAAGACATTCAAAGGATCGTTTTTAGGCTGCTCCCATCGCTGCGGAAAGCTAGTTACGATCAGATTCTTGCCCAACACCCACATCCAGAGTTGATCGACCATGAAGATTTTGGGGTCTTTCGCTTTGTGTTCGGTCCAGCGCGTCTGATACCTGTACACGACCTGGTCACCGTCGCGAGTCTCAGTGTCAATGTTCGGATAGAAGAATTGATCCAACGTTCTACGGACGTGTAGCGATGCAGTGGACGAATTGATATGTGCCCTAATCAGCATTTCATCTCTTGTGGGCGCTCGCTTCAATCCTGGGTGTGGCGCAGACACAAACGTCTCGGCCTGTTTGATCGTCTGCTGCATCTTCTGCTGGCTTTGAGCAGTCTCGAAATGCAGGTACGGCATGAATACGCAGATGTTGCTCTTCGCGGCGAAACTCGTGTCTCTCGCCAAAAGGGGTGTTACTGATCGCGCGTGTTTGTCTGCACCATGACCACTCGGTTTATTTCTGTCGTTTTTGGGTGTGTCTTTTCCGCTTTTGTTGTTGGTGCTATTTTTATGTTTGGCTTTTGGTTTGCGGCCTGAGACGCTATCATCATCTTGGGAGTAGGAGTCCTTGCTTAGACCTGTCTCGCGCTTTTTGAGAGGTGTTGGGCTGTATTCGGCTGACTTGGTCACGACAGGTCCGTTGATGACTACCTGCGGCAAAGGGCTCTTTTCTGGAGGTGCATTCTCTTCTTCCTTTTCAACTTCGTCCTTACCGCGCAGCGAGCGCGGAGTACTTTGACATAACGGCCTCATGAAATGTGAATGTGGGCGCTGTCCGCGATGTTGATGACCGAAAGATTTTTCCAACCCTTTGAATCCATCCACGTCACTTGCACCTTCTTCGATAAAAGATTTCGTCATCAATGCTTCTACCCAGGCCATATTGTTTGCAGGCAGATGTATCCACCGAAACTCGCTTGCCTTTACATTCGACGGTAGCGTTGTAACCGCCTGTTTTCGAGGATTCTTTGGATCACGGCCGTAGAGCAATTCATAAACCGACACCCTCCTTACTCGATTCTCATTATGAAAATTTCCAAAGTCGACGATTGTCGCATCGAACCCTTTGCAAGCGCCTTCTGCATCTGCAGAAAGGGCCTCGACGTGGTTGAATGGCGCAAGTAGTTGTACGATATCTTTTCGCTTGAACTGAGCTGCTCGTAAAAACGGCGTACTGCCAAAGGTATCGCGCGTCCTTCTCCGTAGGTTGGGTTGTTCGAGGAGACATTTGACTACATCCGTATGTCCAGCCTGTGCAGCCAGATGCAGAGGCGTCATTCCGTTAAGTAGTTGGCTGTTGTAATCTGCACCAGCGTCAAGAAGTATGCGCACGATCTTCTCACATCCCTTGTCACATGCGTTATGGAACGGTGTCCAACCCCCATCACTGCGCGCATTGACGTCTGCGCCGTACTCCAAAAGCAATTCCACCACATCCTCACGATCATGAGCAGTCGCAAGATGCAGAGCGGTCTTGTTCCTCAGCTCCGTCGCATGAATATAATCCGTCGGGCAACCTTGCGGGCAAGAAAGAAGTAACTTGGCGAAATGTGTTTTGCCCGTCGTACAAGCCCAATGTAATGGCGTTCGACCAAGATCGTCCCTCGCATCTAACTCGCATGAAGTTCGCAACAATAAATTCACAACATCATCACCCCAATCGCATTGCTTATCCGCCGCGAGATTATGCAATATATTGCGCTTCCTGTTATCCCGCGCATTCACATCGGCTCCGCGCGTAATGAGAAGCTGCAAAACATGCCATTGATTCTTCCACGCCGCTGTCATCAGCGCCGTTCGACCTTCCTTATCCCTGAACTCCGGCGACGCACCCGCATCAAGCAACAACTTGACAATCTGCACATAATTCCTCTCCACGGCCCGAAAGATGGGTGGCGCTCGATTCCCGCCAACTTCAACGCTTGCGCCTGCTTTTAGCAGGTATTGTGTTGTTTCTATGCATCCTCGTTCGCATGATTTTACCAGTCCGATCCCCAGAAAAGTTGGGTTGAGTTGCCCCTTTTGTCGAGCGAGTTGGGTGATTTGTTCGAGGGCTGAGACGTCGTTGTTGGCGGCGGCGCGAAGGAGTTGGGGTTCGAGGCGGTCGCCGTGGTCGCTGCCGGCGCTGGACCGGGATCGTGAGCGCGACATTATGTGGTTAATTGTTGTCAGTCTGACATTGTTTTCGGCGTGGTGTGTTAATATGCGATTTCAATGCGATGGACGGTCAACAGGGTATAAATTTCGTTTGATTGTCGCTTCTATCGCAGAACGCTTGAGGACAACAAAGCACATGCTATGAATCATAACAATATAGACGAAAAATCAAAACGAAAAGCATCAAGATGCTATGGTCAAAAGAAAGGCAATGTAAAGAAAGAAAAGAGGAAGATAGATCTCTCTATTTCCGCTCCCCGACTTATCCCCAAACTGGATACATGATAACGATACGGTGCTAAAATACAGAAATACGCAAATCTGCACTGCGCATAGATGAAACTGTGTCTGCTACGTGTAATTACGAAACACGGCTTGTACGGTATCACGGAACGGTCTATGTGGGGCCGAACCAAGCGGGAAGAGACCATGCTATAAATATGATTGGTTCAGAGTATATTCAGCGCCCGCAACTTGCAGACGAGTGTTTCTTGGCGTCGAATCACGGGATTTGTTTTGTTCTTTCCTTTTTAATCACTGCAACAGGTCTATCCGAGAGAGATATCTTCCAGCTCTCTCAGAATCTCCTCCTTGACCTCCTCATCAGCCCAGCTCATCTCCACCGCATTCCGGACCAACTGAACCATATCCTCCTTCGAAAACCGACAATACTCATACACCTTCATCATATTCCCATCAATCCACACATTATGCATATACGCCGGGTCGTCGCTGTTGATACAGATCTTGACTCCCTCGTCCCATAACTTCCGGATTTTAGGAAACAGCGTTTCAGTTGCTTGACGACGGTGGTACGCATGCGGACAAAGCGTCAGTCCTATACTGCGCGCTTTCAATCCCGCCATCAAGTCTGGTCGATCGATTGCATTGAGACCATGATCAATCCGCTCGCCGCCCTGACCCGCGCATACCTCGAAAATGGCCTCGTGGACATGGTCGACGGCGTCTTTTTGGTCCACATCACAGTGCATAGTGACGTGTAAACCATCCTCTTTCGCTAGTCGAAAGCTCTCTTCAAACAGTAACGGCGGACGATCGTATTCATTACTCGCTAACCCTACTGCATGGAACAGTCCCTTGCCCTGTCCATCCTTGGTTCTTGCCCATGGCCTTGCTGTCCGGTATGCCTCTAGCCCACTTCCCAACGACTCATCGCGCAAAAAGCAGAATATCCAATTACTCCGCACATTATACACCTTCGCGCCGTCCCGTTGCGCCCTCAGAAATCCATCCAACACCGCCTCAGCAGCAACACCTCGCTTGGTGTGTGCCTGAATATCGAAAAAAGGCTCCACATACCTCACATTCATCTCTGCCGCTTTCCGGAAATACTCCATAGCCAATTCGTAGAAATCATCCTCTGTGCAGAGAACCTGGCAACCCGCAAAGTACGTTTCGAGGAACGTGGGAGCGCCGTTGTCGCCGTTGACTTCGCGGCGGTGGTTGTATGTTATTTTGTAGCTGTCTAGTAACTGGGAGTAGGTCACATAGGGTAAGGGGATGTTGTTGCGGTGGGCGAGTTTCCAGCGCAGAGCCGGGGACAGGGTTCCTTCGATGTGGATGTGGAGCTCGACTTTGGGAAGACTTGCGATAAAAGGCGTGATTTCGAGGCCGTTCATTTTGTCTCTATCTTATGTATTTGTATATGGACCACGCGTTTCGTTGGGCAAGTCGTTCGTTATCTTTATACCTGGAAGAAGCTAAGGGCGGCGAATCCGACAAAGACGCCGGTACGCCGGCAATCAACCACATCAACATCCCACCATTAGCTTAAATAGCCAGGTCCGACTCAAGATAAGCATTCTCAATTGGACCAGATCCAGTAAGCTCGATGCGGAGTTTGCCGACTGTATCACGCGATAAACCTATCCAGGCAAGCCAACTACCACTTAGCGCTCCTTTGGCTTCGGACTTGTATGCGACGAGAATTGATTTCCCGGTTTAGGGCGAACTCCTTATCTCTATACACTTCTCTGCAGGTATATCATGAGCCATGCCCGCTGCCTCAGTTTCCCCTGGAGAAAATACTCCATTATTGAACTGTGCGAATTCAAACATGTCGTCGCCACAGATAGAAGGCACCCTCGAAGGAGGCAGTCCAAACGATGCAGCGCGCATCCGTCGGATAGTCCGCAAAATTGACTGGCGACTGATTCCGCTGTTGTTCTTCACATATATGCTGAACTTTATGGATAAGACCATCTTGTCGAGTGCGTCTGTCTTTGGATTGACTGACGATACTGTTCGTCTCCTTTTTCAGTAACTACTCAGTAAGATTCCGTGCTGACATGAAGAACAGCACCTCGTCGGCCAACAATACAGCTGGGTCTCCAGCATCTTCTACTTTGGCTACTTCTTTTGGGAATATCCCACCAACATCCTCATTGCGCGTCTCCCCGTCGCCAAATATCTAGCCTTTACAACGTTCTTCTGGGGCGCCGTGGTCGCTTTAACTGCGGCATGCACAAACTACGGCGGTCTGCTGGCTGTGCGATTCCTGCTAGGCGTCGCCGAAGCCACCATCACACCCGCCTTCATGTTCATCACTACTACATGGTACACGCGCGACGAAATTCCCGTGAGAACGGGGATATGGTTCTCCGGAAACTCTATCGGCGGTCTCGTCGCGAGTTTGCTGGCCTATGGGGTAGGCCACATTGAGCATCCCCTGCATCCGTGGATGTGGATGTTCATTATCCTCGGCATTTTGACGTTTCTCTGGGGATTTGTATTGTTGACCCTTTTACCGGATGGGATCTCGAACGCCGCGTTCCTGGACGCAGAAGAAAAAGAGATTATCACCAAACGAGCAATTATAAAGGGCACTGGACGGACGGAACATGTCTCCTGGCGCTGGGATCAGACACTTGAATGCCTCCTCGACCCCAAAACGTGGCACATCTTCTGCATCACGATCCTAACGCAAATCCCCAACGGCGGAACACAAAACTTTGCGAATCTGGTCATCAAATCCTTTGGGTTTACTTCCTTGCAGTCGACGCTAGTCAACATACCCGCCAGCGTGGTCAGCGCAGCCTCGATCGCGCTCACGGGCTGGCTGGCAGGACGCTACCGGCAGCTCAACGCCATCCTCATCATCGTCGTGGTCGCGCTGGCCGTCACGGGGAGCGCGATAATCTATTCTCGCGCACATATCCCGCATCGCGGCGCGCCGTTATTCGGATTTTTTCTCCTCGAAACGGGACCCGCTATCCTGCCACTCGTCATGTCTCTCGTGCAGGCCAACTACAAGGGCGTAACAAAGAAACAGACCATGACAGCCATGATGTTCATCGCTTACTGTGCCGGCAATATTGCGGGACCGCAGTTCTTCAAGACGAGTGAGGCGCCGGTTTATGGGACGGCGTTTAGGGCGATATTGATTTGTTACGTGCTTGCGGCTGTGTTGGCGGGGTCGTTGCGGTTTTATCTTGCTTGGATCAACAAGAGGAGGGATAGAGAAGAGGGTGTTGTTATTGAGACGGACGATGGGGCTGGGGAGGTGAGGGTGCAAGGGAAGGATGTTGATGCGGTTGTCGTGACGGATGTTACATTGCAGGCGGAGGATTATGATGACGTTACGGATTGGAAGACTGTCGGGTTTCGATATCGTCTTTAACGTTAAAAGAGAGGTACTTGTAGGAGAGTTTGGAATCGAGTCAATGACCAACCGCCGAGAATTTGCTCCATCCATTGTATGCATATTAATAGTAAGTAGATGAATAAGGTAGATAAATAACCTGAATTCCTCCCCCATTTTATGTCGAGAGCCACAATCGACTTTCGAAAGAACAAACACCGCTCGAAACAAATCCGCTATGTCTAGTATTAGTTTCCAGGGATAAATATATCCGCATGATCGAAAACAAAGCATGCATCTCATTAAGCCATTCACTTCCATCCATCAAAGGAAGTATTTTTGTGTCTCTGAAGGAATATCAAAAGAGATAAAGTGGACACAAAGTAAGAGAAAAGGGTGTGTATATATACGCGAAAGGTCAACGCGACGAATTACTTCTTCTTGCTCCCCTTCGTGGAGGGAATGTCCTTGAGAATGTCGTCGAAACTCATAGTGGGATTCATTCGTGCGAATGGTTTGGCGGGTGGTTCCACTGGCATTACACCCGCTGGTAGCGGCAATGCTTCTAATGTATTGTATATAGATGCACGGTGGCCGTGAGACGCAAATCCTGGTGAGTTTGTGCGTGGGATAGTGTGCGGTGAGTTGGTGCCTGGACTGAGCATGGATTGAACATCCGATATCGATCCAATGGAAGATTGAGGTGCGGGGGGCGCGGAGAATAGTGAAGAAGCGTCTTCGGTCGTGATGGGCGAGTTGAGGTTCCGTTCTGCCCATTGACTGGCAACTTGCCAGCAGTGACTACGGCGATAGACCGCATCTGTCGCGTTATTGACCACGTCCGAGGGAAGACTCACTACTCCCTGTCCGCCAGCGACGCCGAACCAGCTGCGCCCACTCTTGCCGTCGTTTTGAATCCAGGGGGCGCCTCCACGAGGGGCGACGCAGAGAAAGTACTCAACTCCGTCCGTGAAGCGCAAGTCAAGCACATCAATGACTAATAATGGCAGCGACTGGAGAACTCCATATATAAAGAGCCATTGACCAATGCGATTATCCATAAGATCATCGAGACTCTTGCCATGAGCACTTCGCCGCTCAAATTGCATGAAACTTTCCACAAAAGGCGTAGGTTTCAGAGCTTCTCTAGTATAAGACCGCATCAACACTTCATTAATCTCCGAATCATGTAGCTTCTTTTGCCGTTCTTTCGATGCATGTTTCGGATCCACAGCTTTCCTTCGTAGAGCCTGTAGGCTTGGCAGTTGAGGAATGTCAAATGGAATTGGAGGTTGTACAGGAGGAGTACTCCGGTCATACTCGCTCATCATCCGGCGCATTGCTCGAGTGACAGCTTCTATCGGATCTGGTACATCCAGGTCTTCGGTTGCCATATCTGTCGTGCGTGTTGTAAGAGACGTTCGGTCTACCAACATATCATACAGATCTGTGAAATCTTCGTACACCTCCTTCAACAATAGCCGATTCAAACCGCTCTCCTCAAACTCATTCTTTTTCGATTTAGCCTTTGGCGGCCATGATCCGTACTTTTGTCGGTAGAAGCTCAAGACGTGCTTTCGCAGCGCAAGATGCGCTAGTTTCCACTGCTTGAAGCGGACAATTTTGCCCTCCGCAGCTGAGTTTGAATTGGCGATACCAGAAAACAAGGCGGGAAAGTCGAATTCGTCCAGCTTGATTCGCATGATCGTTAGGCGGTTTTCCAGGTCGATAGCTCCACGTTCCAGTCGCTTTTGAGTCAACGGGTTAATCAGATTGAATTTCGGGCTTTGTAAGCTTCGGAGTTCTTCCATTTTGCCTACACCATGGACAAAGCCTTCAACATACAGAGGGTAGTAGCGCAAGCTCTCGCCGAGGATAATAGCCTCAATTGTCTTTTCGCGACTCTTCCGAACGTCGGCTAGATGTAGCTCATCACAGTAGTTGGCGAAACTCGACGTCGCAATTTCTCCAAAGTTGGATCCGTCAAAGTTGGAAAACTCAAACCGGCGCAGCAGATGGGATATTTCGAGTAATACAGAAAACAAACTCGGGTATCGTGGTGTCGCGATCAATGCTTGGCCTAAGAGGAAAGCAAACAAATTGCGGAAAAGGATCAAAGTGTCGCTATCTTCAATCGAGAGCGGGCTATCCACGCTCGAGACATCGCCATGGAGAGGAACCGGCAAGTAAAGATGCAGCTCTTGTACTTCCTCTGGCTGATCCTCGACCAGCGCCATTCGGTTGCTGCCGTTGCTGGCATTATCATTTACCCATTGGTCCTCCTGAGCGGTAGCGCCGTCTGGATCGGTGATGGTTAGAGTTCGAGCCGAGTGCCTTAGAGACTCCATCTTTGGATCGGTTCCGCGGGCCAGGAAATTCAAGGAAGGGGAATCCGAGAATAGCGTAGAGTCAATTCGAAATGACGGCGGACGCTGCGTTCCTTGCGGGAAGAGGTATACAAAAGTGTCGCCTTGTTCATTCCACAATTCGGGTATCTTCGAACCCAGCCTGGTTAGTCGCTATTAAGCCACTCGTCAAGAACAACTTACCTGCTCGCCTTGCATCAACCGCGTAACATCGTATGGAATCTTCTGGTCCAAACCGGCAACCCAAGCATCCAATGCGTTGAGATCGTATTGATCGCTCGCCACCGGAGCATCAATGACGATCGAGTTTGCTTTTCCTGGCATCCAGCTTTTTCTCCGTTGATGGCTATTAGGGTCTGATGTTCTCGAGCGCGCTCCAGGCCCTCGTGATGCACTCGCACTTCTACTATGAGATCGTTGGGACGGCGCTGAATCACCCAAGTCGTGATTTATAGCATACAACGATGGAGGCGGCGGGAGGGGGGTATTGAGGTCCAGGTGATCCGGGTCAAAGCCGTGGCTTGTTGTGGGACGAGCCTCTGTGGATTGGGGCTGAGGCGAGGACGCATGTCGCACAGCTGGCCGGGTTTGGCTTCGGGCACGTCGGTGGTCGACGGATAGATGCGTACTAGGCATCTGCTTCGGAGAACCCGAGGAGGTCGACGACGATGCCGAGTCTCTGTTTGACTTCATATTGAAGAGCGACGAGATGCGCCGAGCGGATTTCACTGGGGCGGACAACATCTTGACGGTGGACACAGACACTCACAGCAACCCAGCTGGCGGGGTTGAGTACGGCTGACGACGTTCAAAGGTATGACGAGGAGGAGGAAGGAGAAAATAAGCTCGATTAAGGGAGGACGAGGACTCGAATTCCAGAGGACGACACGTCGGGTTCAAGCTGGGGATTGTTTTGGGTGGTTCTGGTCGGTCTGCCAAGGGGAATGGATCGGCGGTGGTTATTTGTTGTCGAAGTCGAGGAAAATGTGAGGCAGGGAAGAATGAAGAGGATTGGTTCGGCGAGTCAGTCTTTCATCGGAGATGCTGTGCGTCTCTTTTCCGAGCGTAATGGGTCAAACACAAGCGTGGGAGAAAAACCAAAGTCGAGTCATATAGGGAAACAAAGTAGCATGCAAGATGAGATGAGCTTGACAATGAAGACGAGAGAGAGTTTAGTTAGCTATTGAGCTGAGGGGAGAATCCGAGAAAAAAAGATTACGTACCAGGGTCCCGGTATGTTGTTACCGTAGTAGACTGCCACTAAGGGGGCTCTAGCGGGAGCGGCGGTTGAGCTAGGCTATTTTTACGGTATTGCACTGTATTACACGGTATTACACGGTATTGCACGGTATTTGCAATGTACATAGTATCGTATGGTTGATCCTCAGAGTCTGACATGGCGAATTTCGTCAAATCACACCTCAATTTGGGGAGAATTGTCAAACCAGACATACTTGAGTATCCGTAATTTAGCTTAACTGAGCGAGTGTAGAAAGCACGCATACTCGACATACTTTACCCCTGATCCAGCCTGAGTCATCTACGTATATATAGTTTCACCATGTACCGTGGTATCGGGTTTGGCGGGCGCTAGGTATACGTACACGTATTACGTGCCTGTACATAAAACGTGCTCAAACCGCGTATTCTCCTACGAATAATCATGAATAATGCCAAATCGGAGAACCAAATGTTGTCAATGCAGCCAAATTGGCCAACCCAAACTGCTACACGATGTGCTCAAGAACAGCAAATACTTCTCCGTGGCTATATACTATATACTATATACTAAATAGTACGGACGCTGGTCTTGGTCAAGTTGGTTGGAATGGCTGGATTGCGAGTAATGTGGGGATTGTACTCCGTATGTGTTCTTTTTTTTTTGTGGAATTGAGCCCCATAAATGACGTTTAATACTGAGACAGGAGTAAGAGCTGAACTGAACAGCCACGCTCGGCCCAGAAAGATCGGTCGTGCTGTACGAAGTCAGCAGTTTTATGAACCTACAGAGTACAACCGTCAACGAAATCTCTGATGGAGATATATTTAGTGCCTGGCCCATTTTCCTCACTTCCTTAGGGACATTCGAAAAGAATATCGGCACTTAATACTTATCAAAGATCAATCTAATCGATCGGTGGATCGGATCCATATCTATCACAACGCTAGTGAATCATTGAAAATGACTGGTTTTGACTACACGTCTGCTCTGTGAAGCTGCAAGGACTGCCAGTCGTGCCATCTATGAGCCTGTTTATTTGTGTGACTCGTTTGAAGAGGAAATATCCTAAGTCTGGGCCAGAATGAATGATTCACGAATTTAACCCTAACCCCAATTGCACATCCTTCCATGACATGTGATCCACTGAGCCCTAACAAGCCCCTCCTGTCCGATTGAGGCAAGTAGTAAGTAGTACATAGTCCTCGTACGTACACTGATCCATGAAATTGCGCTTAAAACAATGGATCAGGCCGCATGTACTCTTTACTAGAATGGTCCAGACTCTCAATTCACGCTGCTGCCAAACTTCTGTCTAGATACAGCCAAGCCAAGCGGAGGAGATCGAAGTATATCTGACCTCAAGTCCGGGCAATACGTTAATTGTTCCAGATGTCCTCAGAATCCCGGCCATCGGTTGAGCAAATTGCCGACGGCAAGCAACACACCTGAGCTATATACGGAATATACTCCACACTGTGCACTGGGTTATGATGGGGAGATACATCAATTGCAGTAATTGTTTTGACGTAGGTACCCTGGATTCATTGTACATTTTGCATATTCATTCACCTTGATATCTTAGCGTCGTGGGACTGATAAATCGGCTCGGCAACCGTTTGCCAGTGATCCACACAATATCGTCTCATTCTTCGCTCAAAATAACCTGAAGTCAATAATGACAACCTATTATCGACGAGATCATGAAAATGCCCTCTCTCGACACAATGAACATCGAATTGTTAAGTTATCAGTAACCACTAACAGTCGGTCTCACCAACTCTGGCCCTATCAATAAAAAGCAAACACCCAAACCCCAAAAATGGAGATCTAGCAACCCCTCCCGATAAAGAGAGAACATCTTATCATGCTGACCTCGATACTAGCCCTCGATCAATGTTCTGCGAAGAACGTCTGTCTAGCCTCTAACACACTCGGGATACCTAGTTCATCCAATCTGTACCTGGCTGAGACCATGTGATAAACCACATAGCCATGCATCCACTGATGAACATTACGTCTGAGATGCTCATTCGGGGCAAGGATGGTATTGATAGTGTGGAACACCTCGATTGTCTTCTTACAAAGCATTTCCAAGGATTCGAAACGCGATATATTGTGAGCGGCGGCTTGATTGCTCACATAATTTGCCTTCTCGTCTGCCCCCGACTCTTTGTAGAAAGACAAGATGTCGTTGGCATAGTTGAAGTATTTCACCATGTAAGGGATCGCGGGGAGGTAGGTATGCAAGAGCTCATCTTCGCGGGACAGGTGTTCTGGAAATACGAAAAAAGCATATGGTTCCGAGACGCCAGTCTTGATGCGAAAATACTCGGCAAAGGCCGGTGCGTTGACCGTATCATGATGCTGGTTCCCACTGGTATCTGTATTGCTTCTGAGATTCTCGAGCTCCAGTTCCAGATAGCAGCTACATACAAAGTCAATGGTAGCTTTAGTGATCATGTCGCCCCCAAATTGGCCGAATTGTGAGTTGTGGTCTTTCAGGAGATCGAAATAGCCACGGAGGATGACGTTCTTTGTGGTATGTCCGCCCAAGAGGTTCGAGACGAACCTCTTCATGTCATCGGCAAACTCGTGGCCTAGGTCGTCGACCGTGATTGCATATGATGTGTACGTCGCTATAAAGTGTTGGACGTCGATGGACGTATGTGCGTAGCATGTGAGGGCGATGTTGACACTGCTGTCGATGTACGGTTGAATACGATTTAGGGTCTCTGGCGAAAGACCGGCTTTAAGCATGGAGTCTTCGACTTTCTGCTTCAGGGTCTTATCAAAGTGGACATTGCTTGGATATTGATATGAGATTCCCCGGAGGAGCTCTTCGACCGTAAAAGCACATTGTTCCTTCAAAGAGTTGGCGTTTGTTGGGCTCTCCTTGCGCTTGAAAATGGCATCATGGGCCGCTGAAAAGAGAAAAGATATGAATGCTAATGGATTCATGATGAAGGAGGCTAGATAAAGAAAGAGACTTGATAATACTCGATATCTGTATGCTTCAAGAATGTGATTCCAACTGATTGTCTAGTTGTACTTTGCTGGCACCTGAACTCGGTTTCGACTCTCGCTTGTTTCTTTAAACCTAGGCATATAATGCTTGTATACGCTATTCCAACCTTTTATCTCTACCTACCGAAGATACTGGTCTGACTTCCTCCAAGACCCCTATCTCTCCCTTTCTTTTTCTGTCACCGCTCATTTCTTTGTTTCCCGTTCATTGTACATTGGCTGATGCTAAAATATTCAGCCTGGTCTGGAGTCTGTTATCTTTGCTTTTTCGAAAGCTGCTAAGCCATGTAGCTAGGCCTTACTGTAAGCTTTTACCCCTTCCTTTTGAAGTCCGCTTCAGTATCCACACTAAATCATGCAACTCGGCCTGGCTCCTTGTTTTTTTGTGTATGACTATCTCATGCTAAGCCATGTGGAAAGGCTCAGAAATGCCCTTTTACCTCGTATCGATCTCACAAATGACGTACATCAAGCATCGAAAAGCAGATGGACAAACGCCCTAGTGTCTCAGGCATGCGCATCAGGCAGGCTTCAGAACTCCCTACTAGGTACATATGTAGAATGACTATGGGCAAGTCATGAGATCCACAGCAATTACCTACCTACATTTATGTCGTTATACATGTTTGGCGGTATCTTCAATTGAGTAGGGACATAATAGTATTGTTCTAAGCAGGTATATAATTTAGACGGAGTTTGACTGGAGGTTCATAGCCAATTCAGCACTTTTCGAAATGGATCTACGAGAAACCTCGAAATTTGACCATTCTGATATATCAGTTTGGGCAAGATCGACTTCAACCAGGAAATAGTAACCGGAACTTTATGATACGGGGCTGCTTGATATATCCTCCGGGGCCTTCGCTTAGGCGTACCTATATATCCTCCGGGAGCGTTGTATATCCTCCGGCTGTCGTATACACCGCCGTGGGACCGTGACACTCTATTCTCAATAAGCTACTCCGGTAGGTGCGGCGTGGGCATTGCAAGGCTGGAAAACTGATTCACTATCAGTGCCCTCCTGCTGCGACTTTAGCTGCAACTATTTTAGTTCTCACTCAAAGTTGACATGTCATTTCCTGAATGACAAAGAAAGAAAGGTAACATGGCGAATAATTTCAAGAACAACAGATATTTTAATCTTATAAAGATGACAATGATGACCCTCATACTGAAAAGATTCTAACATTGTATACATATTTCGTTATCTTGAATCTTACTTGTCATTTTCTTTCCAGTCAGTTCAATGAGTTTCACCATGCTCGAGTCAGACAACAGCATCCCCTCTTCATTAATGGAAGTTCTCAGCTCTGGGAACGCTTCTTTTGTTTTTGCTGCGGTAGTCATATGCTCGGCTCTTGCGCTCTACACGTATGGCCACTCCACACACCATCTTCCCCTCCCACCTGGTCCTGTTCCTCTGCCAGTGATTGGCAATCTGCATCAGTTGACTGGCAATCCGTTTGAAAAGTTCGACGAATGGCACAAAAAGTACGGGCCTTTGATAAGCCTTCGCCTTGGGCAGCGAACGGTCCTCATTATTGGCTCATACGAGATTGCACACGACCTGTTAGACAAACAAAGCGCCGTGTACAGCTCCCGTCCCGAGTTGCACATTGCCTCCAAGCACCTTGCGAGAAACATGTCGATGGCTTTGATGCCATTCGGTAAGACATGGCAGGACCATCGTCGTATAGTAGTCTATCTGCTCAATTCAGCTGCGACCAAACGATACCAATATATCCAGGACATCGAGAGCAAGCAAGTGGTGCATGAACTTTTGACATCCCATGACTTTTCGTCTAGCTTTGAAAGATATTCCACAAGCCTGGTATTTACTCTGGCCTATGGTCTTCGATTGGAGAGCATAACACGGCCTGAGATCTCCGAGATGAGATTCGTCATCCATTGTCTGTTGGATGGCTTGAAAAATATTACAATGGCAGTGGTTGAGCTGTTTCCGATTCTTGATCACCTCCCTCGATTTATGGCCCCCTGGAAGCAGTTCTGGGAGGAAAGACACAACAGGACAATTCAATTCTTGCTGCAGAACTTGCACTACGCTCGGTTAAGACAAATGTCGTCTTGGACATGGACACGTGAAGTGCAACAGGCACTACACCAAGCAGGAAAGTTTGGTGATGCTGAACTTGCTTATTTGGTAGGCACTATGAATGAAGCTGCTGTTGAGACTACAACAGGCACCTTGCGCACAGCAATCAAAGCCCTTCTCCTGAATCCCGCTGCTGCCAAGAGAGCCCGACAAGAGATTGACGACGTCGTTGGTTCTGATCGCCTACCTCAATTTGAAGATGCGCCCCGAATGCCGTATATGAATGCGTTGTGCAAGGAGGTTCTACGATGGCAGCCAGTAACACCGCTGGGCGCTCCTCATTCTACCGAAACTGATCAGGAGTATATGGGCTATCGTATCCCAGGAGGGTCCATAATTTTGCAAAACTTCTATGAGATGGTGCACAACAACAATTCTTGCTCCGAACCGCACAAATTCAAGCCAGAAAGATGGCTCGAACAACCGGACTTGCAGGTCTTTAGTCCATTTGGCTATGGCCGCAGAAAGTGTCCTGGTGAGTACATGGGGAGGAATAGCCTGTTCATCGTCATTTCTCGTATATTATGGGGATATAACATCAATCACGTTGTTCGCGATGGTGCAACTATCGAGGTAGATGAGTGGGATATTGAGCATCATTTTACATCGGCACCGGCGCCTTTTGAAGTATCCTTTGAGGTACGAGATGAGCGCCGACGCGAACTGATTGAGCGAGAATTTCAGGTCATGGAGAAAGATGCTTCTCGAATCCTGCGAAAGATTGCACCAAAATGAGAATTGACCCGAGGCATGGCTTCTATTGAATCATCTCGCGCATCTTTAAAGATTTTGGGTAATTATATCTTTTTTGTCCTTTCATTCATATGCCATGTCGGCCTGATATATCATGATGAGCTTAATGGAGTAGAAACCTCATGTAGGGAAATTTTTACATTGATTACTACATCCTGAATCAAGTTACGATGTCCTCGTTTTACCACGAAAGTAGAGATACCAGACAGTACCTAGGTAGCCATAGCTAGCTGTCTGTTATTATAAAAGCCGTACATCTAATTTTAAAGAGTGAGTATTTATGGCTGCGTTGGAGACATCCGTTCAGACAAGAGTAGTATGGGCCTCCACCAACAGAGCACAAAACATTCCCAATGTGGCAAAACCTGAGGCTATGCCCGGTATAAGAAACCAGCTCCACAAAGAGCTCCGCAGCGTGCAATCTTTGTGGAAGCTATTTTCAACACTTAGAATTCGTTGTATCTTGCACGATCCTAAGGTTTTACTGTGCTCAGCCTGGGATGAGCCAGGAGTCCTTGTTCATAGTACCTGTCATGTAGTCACCTCTTTTCATCCAATCCCATACACTCTGTGACTACTTCATAGCATGCAAGTTCAATCTCTTCCCAGAAAATTTAGCTCTGCTATTATTTAAGGCTCAGCATTTTTGTTAAATTTATTTTCAACCTTCCTCTATCTGCCTACTTACCGATCCTTTTAACACAATTCTATCAGCTCCGGGTATCTCCACATACGGTCTCGAACTAGAAAACAACAGACGCGCATCTTGCATCAAGATGCCTTCTATCATCAACCTGCCACTTGAATTACATCTCATGATTTTAGACCATTCGTCTGCTGATACTCAACGGCGGCTGCTCCTGACCTGCAAAGATTTCAAGTCGATGGTCGACGAAAAACTTCAACAAAAATGACGAGGACGCTTGAGGTGGAACAATGTAATGTGTTACAATCTCTTTAGGTACAAAGGTCATGACATATCTTTGTTCTACTTCTCCCTGTTTCATTGTTGTTTTTATAGTGTTATCTGATTAGATGGAATAAACCTGAGGGCTAGCCAAGGTAATTTAGGGTCAGTAGGGTAATCCCAACTATCATCTGCTTCATGCATGGAGTACTCCTTGAAAAAAGAGCAAGTCATTCGGAGTAATGAATAGGTACAATCAAAATGGCATTCTTGATGCTATATTCCTTGTCTACTTCATCATCAACTGGTTCAGTGATGATTCAAGTAGATTGACTATCATAGGGCTGGCTATACCGACAATTAACTTCAAGTGAAAGCCTTATTTGAGGAAATATGCAAGAAGTACACCGTGAATGTAAGATGATATGGTTTTGTGTTCAACGTACTTAAGGATTTGATTAATCCTTTCCATAATATATTAACATCAATAATCCTCCTCAGTCATAATAAGCCTATCATTCACACCTACCATCATCGTTCACAACAACCCTCTTGAAGAATCCTACAACTACCCATCCCAACAATGGATACTCTACCACGCGAGATCGTCATAAAAATCTTCTATGCTACCTCTCCAGAGAGCCGATGGGCTCTGGTATCTACTTGTCGCGGGTTTTACGAGACACTCAACCAACTGTTATACCGCCATGTCGAACTATACATACCTCCGGAGTACCCCCAGGAACGTTTCTCGCAGTTCTTCCACGCCATCCAAGAAAAGGGTCATTTGACGGATCACGTTCGGGAGTTACATCTATTTGCCAACCCCAGCCCGCACAACGTGTGGATCGAAAACAGCGATGAAAACTCCACTGGTATATGGGTTGGTGAGGAATGGCTGACTGACATGCTGCATTCTGACGATTACAAGGAAGAGCAACGTCATGGGAAAACCCTCTACTTTCAGCGCTGGGACACACGTGCAGTCGTTGCTTTACTGCTTGTTCGGCTGAAGAATCTTCAGAGCCTCCACTTGGGTAATGCATTCTGGTACGACCGCCTGTATCTAAATAGGATCTTCGCCATGAAGGAGGTTATGAAAAACTGGAGGGAGATCTGCCTATATTCGAGTCCACCTTCGCTAAGCCTAGACATGGCGCACGCAACGCACAACTTGGCACGTGAGGGCGATTGGATTGACACGCAACTTTTACGGTGCTTGCTACAACTTCCATGCATTGAAACCCTTTCCTGCCCTGTGTGGCAGGACCGGACGGAAGACGACTTTTTGGATGTCCTAGAACCTTTCAAACCACTTGAACATCCTTGCAGTAATTTGAAATCCCTGCGCCTTCCCTGGAGTTCATTGCATCGTTCAACACTCAATAGGATTCTCATCTCTACGCCCCAGCTTCAAGAATTTGAGTATTATCAATCGATGGATCCCCTCCGGGCAGGCGAACCCATAGATTGCGAGGACATAGAGAAAGCGATGGAACCTGTACAGAAAACTCTGAAAGATCTTACTCTAGGTTTCCATCGCGGGGACGACTCGAACTTGGTCCCGAACGTGTGCGGTGTCATGCGATCTCTTGTCCATTTTACACGACTGATTCAACTGGAGATATATCACCTATACCTGCTGAACCCTAGGGACTCTACTGCACCAACTGACCTCGCCAAACTACTACCGCCGACTCTCCAGGCTCTGAAGATATGCGGCACAAACTCTTCCAACTATGATCGTTACGGAGACCAGCACATAGACTATGAACTGCTTTATGGTCGATTGCGTGAGTATGTGGAGAAAAAGTCCACGCAGGCACCAGATTTGCTCTTTCTTGACGTGATCGTTCGCCGTGATCTTGAAGAACGGCCGGCGCTGAAGAACGCGTTTGACCGGCTGCGGAAAGCTACTGCATGGGCTCGTATCGTTTTCAACGCTCGTCAGAATTGGGGACGGTATAGCAGCCAATTTCAAGTGTTGGATGATTTGCTGAGTTTCCAGTCACTTTGACGTTCAGTTGGGTACCCGGTTAGTTTTTAATACACCAATACAAATTGCCATCACTTTTTGAGTTAATCCATGCATGAGCCAAGTTAATAATATAGAAATTAACATTAAACGCCATAAGTCTATCAATCTATCAGCTTATTAGCAATCGTATATGCAGTCTATCACAATGCAGTCGTATATCAGTCGTAACGTATCAGCCAGAACATCATGTCTTAATGGAACCCAAGTAAGCATTTAGCCGCCCGCAGTCATCACCATGTACAACCTCTCGCGAGGAAGCAAAAACGCAGCCACAGTAGCCAATGCGCCGGCGGCAATAGCCATAATATAAACATCTCGAATAGCATTCACAATGCCCTCGACAACAGCTGCTTTCACTTCAGCCGTAGTATCACTGAAAATCACGCTCTTTGCCCCGGCAATCGCAGCCTCGATATCGGCCGACGAGAAACCCAAACCGGCTGTGGCGTCGGCAATATTTTGATAGGCTATGTTCTGGAAAAGTGTACCAGAGATGGCCAACGCGATTGTGATTGAGCCGATTTGAGCAGAGTTAATAAATCCGACGGCATCAGAAGTGCGGTGCGCATCGACTTTGGCTGTGGCGATGGAGTATGCTGCTTGACATGCACTTCCGGTACCCAGCGCTAGAAGAACGCTGTATCCGTATATGGCGCTGTTGCTAGTCTGGCTGTCGACGAGGGCGTACATCAACGAGGCACCGATGGTGATGAAGATACCACTGAAGATGAACCAAGGCAGGTACCAGCCGGTGCGTGGCATGATGGTCGAATTCAACATGACAAAGAGCACAAAAAGGACGATGAACGGCAACAACCGCACAGCGGAAGTCATACCATTCTCACCATGCGCGAACTGAAAGTAGACGGGGATATAATAAATCGACAACGCCAGCCCCGTCGCCGAACAAGCCGTGACGATGTACAACAGAATCATAACCGGCTTGCGCAGCAAATCAACAGGGAAGATACGATTCTCGGGCGTCGTGAAAATCGAGAATGTCTGTTGGACCGAAAATGCAATTAGACTCACACCAAAAGCGACGAAGAGACCGATCGTGCCGCCTGCTCCCCAGCGCCATGTTGCGCCGCCGAAGGTGAGGGCGAGAACGAATGTGACGTAGACGACGGCGTTGAGAATTGTGCCGACCCAGTCCAGGTCACGGAGTTTGTCGCGGAGGGATTTTGTGGGTTGCGGGTCGTGGGAGGGCATGAAGTAGTATGTTGGCGCGAAGAGGCCGCAGATGACGAGATTGATGTAAAAGGCCTTGATATACGTTAGTACTTTCACAATTTGGTCAGTCGAGAGCGGTAGACATACCCATCGCCATGTTGCCGCGCTATCAGCAAAGGCACCTCCAATAATCGGTCCGAGGATACAGCCCAAGCCCCAGAAGAGCGCAATCAAGCCAATGTACAAGGATCGCTCGGCTTTGGTAGTGAATATCGCGACGGTGTTAAGTGCTCTGTTGATAGATTAGCTATTTGTGTTGCGCTGTCTGTGTAACTGGTACGAAGCTTACCCAAGATAAATACCAGCACCGCCTATACCAGCCCAGACACGGCCGACGATCAAGGCATTCATGTTTGGTGCGCCTCCACACAGGGCACTGCCAGCTTCGAACATGACCAGGAATGTAAGATATAATGTGCGAAGGTTGAAGATGCCGAATGCCTTGCCCCTGTATAGAGTTCTTATTAGTATGCTGCCTGCTTCGAACGATCACGGATGGATACTTACACAAACATGATAATGGCAATCGACCCAAGCGAAAATCCCGTACCTAGCCAAGCCAACTTCTCAACTGCGCCGTATGTCTCTACGACATTTGACTGAATGTTTGCTGCGATCGTGGTATCGAGGCCGTATAGTAGACAGGTACTGTAGACAGATACACAGACTGCGAGCCATCGCCAGCCCTGGATGCTTCTGACTTCATCTTTGCTTTCGTTTGAATGATTGCTTTCGCTGTCTCCGATTTGCTTTTCTGATAGGTTCAGGTCTTGAGGTTCATCGAGGACGGTTTGTGTGACGTTGGTGGTTGATGATGAGACCGAGGGGGTCCCGGGCATGGTTGTCCCTGCCATGGGTATTTGATGTCTTGATTTGATATCAGAAAAAAGAACTATTGGCGTATGGATTTTTTCGGATTTTTGATTGTACAGGTACTTTACTTTGAGAGTTTGATGGTTGATGATATTTGTGACATGACAAAACGCGAAACACAAGCCCTAATATACCCGTCTCACCAACATCGTCCACCATCACGTTTGGCACGTTTGTAATCTAACGGTTTTCCATAATTTTCTCCAACATACTTTCTTCTTCGTATATCAGATTACTCATACTCGATTTTTGTGTCCGTCGTATCTCCGCAGATTGTTTTCAAGCCATGCATCTTATTGATCGGTCGTTAACATTAGGGATAAGTTGGGTAACAGGAGAACTTTCCCCCGAACTTGACTAATCACAATCCTTGAAAATGGTCAACTAGTTAAGTTAACTAACTAACTAACTATAACTAACTTAACTTATACGTTAACTAAGTTAGTTACTAAGCAAGTCGATTTTTAATCATGGCTTGGCTGTTGAAATTGTGGATGATGGGTTTTGCTTGATTGGATGAAATTGAGTTTATCCAACACGATTTGTAATGTTCCTGCCGAGCACGAATTGCCGGAGAGTTTTGTAAGCCTATCTTGCTATGTTTTCTCAAAGCAGGCTGTAATAGTTACTGGTACCTTCTGGCACAAGCAACGGTACTTAGGGTGTCGTAATTGTTATCTCCGGCCCTGTAATCATCATCGTGTCTCCTTTTGTACTGAATAAGTAAACTTGTCGCTTACCACCTACAAATCTTTACAATGACGTCGCGACAATCAACAAGCTAGGATCCGAGCCATGGTCACATATCAGTATGAACCGGGAATGTGCTACTTGATATCGAAGTATGCATAAGTAGCTCATAGAGAGGGCCTATATCGCATCTGCCTTGTAACGTGCCATAACTATCGCAAATTATCCAGATACATGGAGATTAGGGCTAGGGCTAGGGCTTGATGATTGATAAGCTTACCGGACATAAGCATGCGACCCACTTATCTCCGCGCCCCACGTCGTCCAATCTCCGTCAACTGAGCAAGCAAGCAAGCTTCATTCATTCATTCCATGCCCTGTAAATCCGACAATGACGGTCCGACATCTAGTACAGCAGACGACCATGTCCAATGCTGACGGCACTTCTACGAAAGCGGCGAACAACAGCAACGATTCTCACGCGAAATACCCAGTTGACCTATTCCGCGGCTGGCCCAACCCCGCCCTCCTACCCGTCGACCGACTCGCCCAAAGCGCCGCAACAGTTCTCTCGTCGCCGTCCATCTACGAGCCTGGCCTGCAGTACGGTCCCGATGAAGGCTACGGTCCATTGAGGGGGAATATAGCCTCATGGCTTACTTCGTTTTATCGCGCCGAGTCTGAAGACTCTCCTCTCCCGAGAGATGCGACGACAGGCGCGATCACAGCTGAGCGCATATGTATAACCGGCGGGGCAAGTCAGAATTTAGCGTGCACGCTACAGGTATATACAGATGCGGCGTATACGAGGAATATATGGATGGTTGCGCCGACGTATTATCTCGCGTGTAGGATATTTCATGATGCCGGGTTTATGGAAAGGTTGAGGGGGGTGCCGGAGGATGAGGAGGGGATTGATTTGGAGTTCTTGGAGAGGGAACTACGGGAAGCAGAAGATAAAGCTGCTAAGGAGGGGAATAATCGGCCGGTAGGTGCTTTAAATTTCTTAGTTGGTTGTTTTGATATGCTGACGCTATTGGTGATAGAGATATACGCTACCGCGATCGTGGAGCAAAATATACAAACACATCATATATCTCACGCCGACGTTTGCGAATCCGTCCATGAAAGTGGTTTCCTTACGGCGACGGGAAGAGTTAGTCCGATTAGCGCGACGGTTCGACGCGCTCATTGTCGCGGATGATGTTTATGATTTCCTGCAGTGGCCTTCAGACCCGAATGTCCTAGATCCGAAAGATACAGCTGCAATACCCCGCATAGTCGACGTGGACGGATATCTCGACGGCGGCCCGAAAGATGAGTTCGGCAATGCGATGAGTAATGGCAGTTTTAGCAAGTTGATTGGACCCGGGATGCGCGTTGGATGGGCCGAGGGGACGGAGAAATTTGCATATGGGCTATCACAGGCGTATGTCTTCTTTATAAATACAATTCAATGTGCTAATAATTCATAGAGGATCATCACGCTCCGGCGGCGCCCCGTCACAATTATCATCCACATTCGTCGACCAACTCCTCCCGTCAGGCATACTGCAACAGCACATCAAGCAAGAACTCGTCCCGGCATACAGAGCGCGCTACAACAAACTCATGAGCGCGATTAAAGCGCATCTGATACCGTTAAGATTCAGGATCCCTGCAGGCGATCAAGCAGTCGCTGGCGGGTTTTTCATCTGGCTTAATCTACCTTCACCGTTGACGGGTGATTTGCTAGCGCAGAGAGCGGCGGCGGATGAGAAGTTGATGATTGGTAGTGGGACCTTGTTTCAGGTTCAGGGCGATTGTAGTGAGGATTTCAAGACGTTTCAGGGGAGTATACGGTTATGTTTTGCGTATGAGAGGTTTGAGTTACTTTCTGAGGGGGTTGAGCGGTTGGCGGCTGTTGCTCGGAGTATGTTAAGCTCTGTATAGTATAATACCGTAGATGAGAACGAGCTACAGTGTACATTATGACAAATACAAGAAAACCATAATTGATATTCACAGATTGTATTCATTATTGTACAAACAAGCATTATCTTCGTTTTCTGTTGACAATTTCATAACATGATCCTAACTCCGACTACCGAACAGGATAGACAACTCTGCAAGTATCAATCAAGGAGGCAACTCACTCTTCGCCTCAGCCGGAAACTTCCTAAACAAATCCGACAAATGATCCAACGGCGCCGCCATCAACCCAGCCACCGTCTCAAAGGGCGGCTTATCAGGGGCATCCGGGTGACTACGCGTCGGGATAAATTTCTTAGTACGTTGGAACGACTTTGTCAAATTCTCCGAATCGGCCTGATCCAAAGCGTTCTCGAGTTTGACGAGATCGGCTTCTTCTTCTTCCTTGATGTGCTGCGAGAGATCGGACCAGAGCGATTGAAGGGTTGGGTTGAATTCGTGGTCGGAGGGTTTGAGGCCTTGGAATTTGTAGAGGAGTTCTTTCACCTGTAACTTACTTAGCATGTGTATTATTTCATGGCGAGATAGAGAGGGGAAGGGTTACCTTTTGATGCTCAGCACGATCCTTATCAGCCATCTGCTTCCCATCGGGGAGGTTCTTCTCAAAAGCAGGGTAGACAAGCAACTCCTCGCCGATGGAGTGGCGCGCAAGCTCCCATGTAAACTGGTTCTGCCATCGGCGCTTGTCGTCGTCGGTGCTGGAGCTGAGGATCTTGTTGTATGCCTCTTCGAGATCGCGGTGGTCGTTCTTGATGGTTTGGGAGATGCGAGTCATGATTGGAATGGTGACGCTGAAGGCGCGGTGTTGTTGTTGTTGTTGTTGTTGTTTGGCTAAGAGTGAACGGGCTCGGGGTGTGGTTCTTCGAATGAAGCGAGACAGAAGCATGTTCTTGATTGTGGACAGTGAGGAGGATATTTGAAATTGATCAATGGGAATCCGATCAACAGGACTGAGAGTATGACTTATAGTCAGATTCGAGAAGAATCTGAAAACAGGATCATCAATGACGATGAAGTGCTTGCAATTGTGATAGGCTGCCCACGCAGAATGTGTCGCTATTCGCATGTCATTTCCACGTCAGAAACATTACGCACTTCTGTGGCATCTCAACCCGCCAATGAGAAAAGACTAATTACAAAAATACCTGAATTTTTATATCAATATTCTGGATGTGATTGTCACGCAGGTTTCAAAGAGGTCGCTTGGCAGAATGGGATGGGATGTCTCTGGGGTAAAATCGCTGTCATCATGATGCGGTCGCATGTTGGGGTACGACTGAGTCAATACCTACATTGAACGAACATACAACGACTTCCGCTTGCAGGGCATGAGCTGTTAATCAAAATATCTCAATTACCTAGGCACTCTGTTTGATTTCAGATACTGTAGACATTTCGATGTTATTAGTTGCATGCTAGAGAGTTTTCATGACTGTTCAGGGCAGAAGTAGACAGTCAACTGCACCCTCGGTATAAACAAAATGACCAAAGAATCGGCAGTAGAGTGTTGATTGTATAATCCGTACAATAAAAATATAGTAACTATTAGTTATAACTTGACATTATTGATAGCGCCAAAATGACTTTGCGACTCCTTCAGGAAATCAGAGCCAACCCTAACCCAACTTCGACAGGAAGTGTAACTCCAGGCAAGAATAGGGTCTAGCTTTCACACACCTAAAAATGATGATACGTACAAAATAAACTTGGCACTAGGAGATGAGATACTTATCATATTTCATATTAAAGCCTTAACTTCTGGCCTGTGAGAACTATCTGCATATCATCCCGGAGAATTTGAAATATAAAACCACATGACCCATTGAGTATATCGACTAACCAGTTAATCGGTAAGAAATCGATCTTAGTTCAAATGCTACTTGTTAAGTATTTGCGAAATGCTTGACAAGTTACTATCTGATTTCCATAATCAATCTGATAATAAGACTGCATATAAAGTCTGCCTCGCAACAGCAGCAGCAAAGGCACGTAAGGATACTGGACATCTTTGGATTGACTCGTGATAGCCTGTCTTCTTCTGTCGTGATCCTATCCAAGGACCCGATGTTATTCGGTCGCAATATCGTAACCCGCAGGATTTCCTGCTCGATCAAAACTGCCTGTTTGATCTACTTGCTAATACTTCTGAGGGGTTGGCTGTCCATCCTGAAGACCTCTGTCGTGACTAAGCTGATGATCTAGAAACCACGCTGGTATGATGTTCTTCAGTGACCACGGGACTCCCGCCGACTGGAAGAACATGCATGGCTATGGATGCCATGCATTCAAATGGTCAGTTAACGCCGTCAGCTGAGTCTTCCGCGCTGATGAATTATAGATCCAACAAAAACGGAGATTTGTCTACATCAAATACCATTTCATCGCTGAACACGGCCAGAAGCAATTCACCGCAGAGGAAGCAACCATCCTCAGCGGCGAAGATCCAGACTCCTCCAAACGCGACCTGTGGAAGGCCATTGAAGCCGGTGAAGAGGTCAAGTGGACTGCAAAAGTTCACATTATGCAGCCGAATGAGGCCGATCCCACGAAGCTGGGTTTCGTTCCGTTTATGTTACCAAGGTGTGGCCGAGGGATCAGTTCCCTGTAAGTCACTTTTCGAATTGACAGGGAATTCTAAATAATCTGATTTCCTTGACAGCCGCATGAGTTCGGTAAGCTCGTCTTAAACAAAAACCCGGAGAACTTCCACCTCGACGTTGAGCAAGCCGCTTTCTCGCCTGGAAGCATGGTTCCGGGTATCGAGGACAGCCTGATCCTCTGCTTCAACTCCGCATGTTCTTCTACCGGGATGCGCAATACCACCGCATCGGAGTGAACTTACATTAAATTCCAGGTAAACACACGCACGTCTAATTTGAAAACTCATCACAAGTTTACTGGCACTTCGTATAGTAAACTGCCCCTTCATGGCTTCATCCTACTCGTCACTCAACTTCCCCGCATATCCAGATCAAGTCTCTTGCGCAGTTGTATCGGATTGATCCAAAGTATGCCGAGGGGGTTTTTGAGCTTTTGCCGGAGAAGAAGTTTGATATATTGGATGTGCAGGGAGCTTCCAAGGGTGCGGAGACTATTGAGAAGGGGAGGAAGTTCCTTGCGAGTGCGAATAGTGACGTTTTGATGGGAGCTGTGCCTTCTGTTCCTGTCTACAAATGTTTGAGGTGGACGATATACTTCGGAGCGGTTGAAATGATCTTCCGGCAACAACAGGGACAGGATGATCGCTGATTGGCTGCAGGGAGGTGTTTCACTAAATAATGGCGAAACAACGGTTAAAATACACGGAGTATAGCTTCAAATTGGAAATTCCAATTCAATTTTCAAACTTACTATTCTGCTCTTCAATCCCATTAGTACGTAGTAGGCCAGTGTAAAAATAGGAAACAGGATTATCTAGGTAAGGAAGCAGTGGAAAGAGCGATCACTATTGGCTCCGCATTATTGAAGCCCTAATCCAAGACGCCGTCCAGGCACTGGAATGTCTCATGGCTAGACCCTGGCAACGACAGTCACCGATCGACTCGAAAAATGCGCAAATTCTCGAATCATGTTGGTGTCTTACCTATTATGTAGTACGATTCTCCATGTAAGACAATTAAATAGCTTGACCCCTCTCCTCTTCACCTCGGTACTTGATACTACGAAATGAGTGCCTAGACCGAAACATTCCTGACTTCGTAGACATTGCCTGACGACAAATATTTCTGTTGTCTATGTTTTGAGATCCTAATAAACATTGAGAGCATATATGTACAGCGAAGACGTCTCGATTTAGATAATCGACCCTCTCACTGAATGCTACTTGTGTCAACCAGTCATACACACTTGTCAATTGTCACCATCGTCAAACACCTTATTCTGCCCGAATCCCTTAATTTAATCGCCTACCAGCGAACCAATATCAATCATCAGTCGATCAGCGAAACGTGCAACCCGGCTGGTGTTTCAAGTTTCGACAAGCTCGCTCGAGTTAGGGCTTGCGGCGTCAACGCGGCACCAATCAACGGGCCCAGGTCCCTGAACATCTCAAACAAACCCCTGTTCGAAGGGACTGCCTATTCTTCAGAACCTCGACAACCGATTTGTTTTCTGATCGGAGGAAGTGGGGTCTTGAAACAGACGATTGTTACTCCATTCTGCCTTCAAAGGGCACTCATGAGGTATGATGATCCATTATATGGTTGTTTCTATTGTTTCGTCTACTGCTATGAAACGGGCGCTGATTGGCTGGGACGAGGCATCATCACAGAATCTAGGCCAACAAACGAGATTTAAGCTCGTTTACTGACTATCTTGAATAAAGTGATACTGCCTGATACAATAGAGGCAAATCGCAGTAAGTGGGCCGCGCATTGTATCCTCATTCAGTCTCCGTGGTCCCGGGCAAGAAGCGCCCTCCTGCCGTGTGCTGCTTACTACTTGACTCTCTAGATTTCCTCCTTGTCTCTTCTCTTCCTCTTCTCTTCTCTTTTCTTCGCCGTGCCATATTTTTCGACTTGGACGATTGTCCTTTCTATTTTTCTTCGACATTCATTCTTTTGTGGCTGGTGTCCGCAGTCGTTCTCTCCTTCCTTTCGATTATTTACGACAACTTACTGTCCCGGTGGCAGCTCCCTTAGTGATTGATTATACGTGAAGTAAGTTACAATTCCCTCGCGAGGCTCGATATGCTTTCTGGTTCTTTAGGCATGGAGCTAAATTCATTCTAGGTGCAAACACATCGTATGTCCTAAGCAATATCTTACTAGGACAGAAAACAACCCTAACCGCCCAAAATCGATATAGATCATCCAAACATCTTTCAACTCAACTTTAGAGACGCCAGTTACCACTCGTTCAGACGACATCTGCCGGTCAGATAACATTTTGCAACCTTTCTCGCCCACTCAATATACACACGACAATGCTTCTCGTCAAACTTCTTTTGTTTCTTGGCTTTTCAGCCCTGTTGCAGGCTGCGCCTACGCCCCAGGCCAGCACTGTTGCCTCATCGTCTGGGTTTTGGATGGCCAATATTCAGCGACAAGGTACCGTGGCTTTCGGAAATTCGTCTAGTTACCAGATCTTCCGCAACGTCAAGGACTTTGGTGCCAAAGGTATGGCAATACAGCCTGAGAATTTGCAATGCATGTACTGATTTCCACAGGTGACGGATCAACCGACGACACTGCTGCGATCAACAGTGCTATTTCCAGCGGTGATCGATGTGGCTTAGGCTGCGACTCGTCAACAACAACCCCCGCCATCGTCTACTTCCCCCCTGGAACCTACGTTGTTTCCAAGCCCATCGTCCAATACTACTACACGCAGCTCATCGGTGATGCTACTGACTTGCCCGTGCTCAAGGCTGATGCTGCATTCTCTGGCATGGCCGTTATTGATTCCGATCCATACACCGACACAGGCGCCAACTGGTACACCAATCAAAACAACTTTTTCCGTCAGGTTCGTAACTTTGTTATTGATATCACCGCCATGCCTCAAAGCTCTGGAGCCGGTATCCATTGGCAGGTGGGTCAAGCTACCAGTCTTCAAAACATTCGCTTTGAGATGGTTAAAGGAGGTGGCGACGCCAACAAGCAAGAGGGTATCTTCATGGACAACGGCTCTGGTGGTTTCATGACCGACTTGACCTTTAACGGCGGCAACTACGGTATGTTTTTGGGGAATCAGCAATTCACAACCCGCAATTTGACTTTTAATGGCTGCAACACCGCCATTTTCATGAACTGGAATTGGGCATGGACCTTCAAGTCCGTTACGGTCAATGACTGTGCTGTTGCTCTCAACATGTCCAACAGCCCATCGAACCAGACTGTCGGCTCGGTGATGATGTTGGACAGCACACTATCTACAACTGGCCAGGCTATCGTTACCGCATGGACTCAAGACAGCATTCCCATTGGTGGTGGCGATTTGATTCTCGACAACGTTGATTTTACTGGATCTAGCGTCGCTGTTGCTAGCATTGGTGGTGACACAATCTTAGCAGGTGGCTCTGTTGTCAAGTCCTGGGTGCAAGGCAACACCTACACCAGTGGTTCTACCTCCAGCAAACGTGATCTTGAATCCATCAACATCGATGATGATACTTGTCCAGCACCTGAAATTGTCACCGTGACTGTCTATCAGACACTAGGTAGTGGCCCTTCGGAAGCCACATCCATACCTATTGCCTCGGCTGCTGCCGGTACCTCTGTAGCCTCTCGAATTAGCCCTGCTCAATCCTACTCTGGATCTGGATCGGGATCAGGATCTGGCGTTGCAGCTTCTTCCACAACCGCGACATCTGCCACTGGCAGCCCGTCTACTGGCAAGGTATCTCAGACTGCTACAACAGGACCAGCTGCCTCTGGCACGTTTACTCCCAGTTCAGGTTCCTCGGCACAAGCCTCTTCCTCGACCAGTAAATCTCATTCCGCCGTTGCTACGGGTAGCACCTGCGCCGCTCCTTCTGCCACCAAGTCTCGCGTCCAAGCCACCAGAGCGGCAGCAAACAAACCTACCGCTCTCGTTGACAGCAGTGGCAAAGTATTTGAGCGTTCCAAGCCACAGTATGAGACTGTAGCTGCATCGTCCTTCGTCAGCGTCAAGTCTGCTGGTGCCAAGGGTGATGGTACAACTGACGACACTGCTGCCATTCAAAAGGTCCTCGACAGCGCAACTTCTGACCAAATTGTCTACTTCGACCACGGTGCTTACCTCATTACCTCCACTATCAAAGTCCCCAAGAACATCAAGATCGTTGGTGAAATCTGGCCCCTTCTGATGGCATCCGGAACTGCTTTCTCGGACGAGAAAAACCCCATTCCTATGCTCCAGATCGGTCAAGCTGGTGACACTGGCAATGTCGAAATCCAAGACCTCATTCTTGAGACCAAAGGATCCGCCCCTGGCGCCATCCTTATGGAGTGGAACGTGGCTGGATCTTCTCAGGGATCTGCTGGAATGTGGGATGTTCACTTCCGTGTTGGTGGCTCTGCTGGTACAGGGTTACAGAGCGACACTTGCTCCAAGAACCCTACCTCTACACATGCTGCAAACGATGCTTGTATTGGCGCTTTCATGCTTTTCCACGCTACGCAGTCGGCCAGCGCTTACATTGAGAACTGCTGGTTCTGGGTCGCTGATCATGAGCTTGACCTCGCTGATCACAACCAAATCGATATTTACAATGGACGTGGTGTTCTCCTTGAGAGCCAGAATGCCGTCTGGATGTACGGTACTGCGTCTGAGCACAGCCAACTGTATGAATACCAGCTCAGCAATGCCAAGAACGTTTTCATGGCTTTGATCCAGACGGAGACACCGTAAGTTTGTTTTACCCATGTTTCGTGACCCATACTAATTTGGCGTAGATACTGGCAATCCAACCCTACTGCCCTTACGCCTTTCACAGCTCAAACCAGCTTCAATGACCCAGACTTCTCGGTCTGCACAACTGACAGTTGTCGCAAAGCGTGGGGTCTGCGTGTTTCCTCATCTTCCGATACCTTGATCTACGGAGCCGGTCTGTACAGCTTCTTCGAGAACTACGATCAAACCTGTTTGGCCACCGAATCCTGCCAAGAAAACATTGTCCAGATTGATTGCTCAAGCATTTCCATCTATGGACTCAGCACGAAAGCTAGTACCAACATGATCACATCGTCCGACGGCACATCCTTGGCCCTGCAAGAAGACAACACAAGCTCTTTTGCTTCAACGATAGCGTTGTTTGAGCAATAGATTTGTGGCGCTTTTTTGCATTTTCTTTTACTTCGACAATATACATATTTAGGCTTTTAGAGGGTGGAAATTATTTCTATCCGTATCTTTTGTCTTGGAGGCGATAGACCATGATTATTATTCTAGGTACTTAGGTAGTAGTTAAATCAATGATACCATATTCCTACTACAATCGATGGCTACCACACCGACGTAGATTTTTATCTCCGATGGTAAAAGTGAGAAAGGCTTCCGTCTATACACAAACGTCTCCTCCGTGCGAACCCTCTCCGCATTTCCGCATAGACCGGGATTCGGTGGGGAAGTAATGCAGTATGGATAAACATTTGTTTCACATAATCTTTGGTCGCGGTAAGCAATATGAATGGAATTGCTACATTACAAGAAAGAAGTGAAAAGCATCGTAAGCGAAATACAAGCTTATTGTATGGCAGTACCCTAACCCGGCCCCGAATTTGCGCTCCCCGGCCAAGGAGACATTCCCCGGAAAAGTCTCATTGAAGCTCACGGTGACATTGTTCATGTCTATATCCGTCAAAAATGTTATATATATCCGCCTGAAACACTGCTCCATTCCCGCAGTTCTCTTCACGGACCCAGAAGAGGAATTCCCGAACGCAGCCGCTGGCAAAACGACGTAGCATGTATATCCGATCTATCAAAGTGCAAAGCCTCAAATGGGGGTTTCCCGGAGGTGATTCAAGAACCTTTTACCCCAGAATTTGATAATCCTTAATCAGCACTTACTCCACTGGGTAACTAGTTAGTCTTTTGCGGATTTGGTGTACTTTAAAGTGTTCCACACGCGGACAAAAGAGTTGAACGTCCTTTTTCCCAATTTTCTGTTCATTGTCTAATTGCTGATACTGTGATTACAGTATGCCGGTCTTTCAGGAAACAGCGCATGCATCGCGAGATCTTCGCGTCAGACGGTCTCGGGCTCGTCCACTGCCACGCCTTTCGGCGCAGCCGGAGATTGGCTCGAATAATGGACAGGATGGCGAGGATAAATATGAAGTCGTCGTAATCGGGGTACGTGTTCTCATGATTCCAAAATCAGCGCGGGATGCAACTTCTAAATGTCGCCAAATGGGTATACCTAACGAAAGCGAATAGGCCGGCCCAGCGGGACTTTTCCTCACCTTATTGCTAGCTCGCTACGGCCTCTCTGACTCCCTAGCATGCTTCGACAAAAAACCCAGCACCCTCAAAGCCGGGCAGGCCGATGGCCTCCAGCCACGCACTCTCGAGGTCTTTGCAACATTGGGGCTGCATCACGAAATCCTCGATGAAGGATGTCACATGTCCGAAGTCGCATTTTGGAACCCTAGTGCTGCCAGAAAGGGTATCGAGCGAACTGCATTTGTGCCTGATGTCGTTGTGCCGGCACGATACAAGCATGAAGTTACCATTCACCAAGGACGGATTGAGAGGATCCTTGAAGAGGATTTTCAGACGTATTCTCCTGAACGCTCGATCTTTAGGTCGACTGAATTTGTGGATTTTACGCTTGATTCAGCTACTGATCGACAATTTCCAGTGAGGATTGAGATTGATGTGATGGGTGGTCAGGGAACGTCGGTGCAGCGCAAGGTCGTGCGAGCGAAGCATCTTGTCGGCGCTGATGGCGCACACTCGAAAGTGCGTCGAAGTATGGGTTTGCAGTTGCACGGCGATACAACAGATCACATCTGGGGCGTGGTTGATTTTGTCATCGATACAAATTTCCCGGATATTAGGAAACGATGTGCAATTCATTCGGATACTGGCTCGGTCATGGTGATCCCGCGAGAGCGTATTGCCTCGGGTCACTATCTTACTAGGCTTTATGTGCAAATCAAGGATGAGATTCCTGCAGCAGAGGAAGGAGAAACCCTCGATGAAAAGGCCAAGTCGAGTAAACGTCGCGCTGCTATCACGCTTGAGAGCATTCTGGAGCAAGGAAAGCGCGTATTTGCGCCATATAACATCGGGATCAAACCGGGTACAGATGTTGATTGGTGGGCAGCGTATCAAATTGGGCAGCGCATGACGCATAAATCTACGCTGAAGGATGAGAAAGGGGTGGAGAGAGTGTTCCTCGTCGGAGATGGTGAGGTATCCTTTCTGAGCAAGTTGATATAAAACAGTTATACTGATGTCTAATCCAGCATGCCATACACACAGTCCAAAGGCTGGCCAAGGAATGAATGTATCAATGATGGACTCTTATAATCTGGCATGGAAGCTAGCCCACACATTGCATGGTCTCAGTCCTAAACCTCAGTCGAACAGAAATGAATTCGAGCAATATACACCAACTTCAGTGCTCAATACCTTCGAATACGAACGTCTCACCGTGGCCAGGCAACTCATTGAATTTGACTCCAAGTTCTCATCCATGTTCTCCGGTCAGATCGGTGCCGAAGAGTCTGTCGAAGGCCTCACACACGAAGAATTCCTCAAAGTCTTCAGCGACGGAAGCGGGTTTACCAGTGGTTGCGGTGTTGAGTATGCACCTAGTATAATTGTTGATCATGGCCCGCCTTCGAAAATGACAGCACATGCTGATGCTATCAAGTCTGTGAATGGAGATGCCTATCTTTCTGGTGTTCTGCGACCCGGTCGACGTTTACTTGACACAGTTGTTCGTCGTTATGCGGATGCAAATCTAAGACATCTTCATGACGATTTCTTGTCTACTGGCCGCTATCGTATTCTTGTCTTTACAACACATGATCTTGTTGATCGTCGAAAAGACACAGCCAGTAGCTCTGGGCCGTCTGTCTCCAAGCAAGCCCTTGAGACCATCTGTTGCGATGTTATCCCCGCATATCCAAAGGATACAATCGAACTAGTTGCCCTGCACCCCTTCCACACACGCGACTTTGAATGGGATCAGATGCCAGGTTGTCTCAAGAAATTTGCAGAGATGACTTTCCACGGGCCGGTAGGTCCGGCGCCCCTCTATGAGATATATGGGGTTGATCAAAGTATCGGTGCCCTTGTAGCTGTCAGACCGGATGGCTATGTTGGAGCTGTGAAGGAGTTGACTGATGCGAAGAGTCTTGGGGCTTATTTTGATAATTGTTTGGTGCGCGTTGATGCTTAGAGTCGAACTCAAGTAAATAACGTACCTGTTCAACCTTGTCCCAATGATATTTCTTATACAGGAACTGAAACTGTCAAAAATTCTGTCTGGACTGATTATTTTTTCCTCTAATACGAGACATGGCGCTCCAAAATCTTGGCTTGACTTGGGCAGAACTAATTATGGTGGCAGGCTGTTCCGACTTCCGCCCCCATGGGCCATACATGAAGCAAAGCAACGCAACGCCCTTAAATAATCTATCATACGAGACTTAGCCCTGGAGGCTATGAGGACCCTGATTTCGTCATTCTCGGTGAAGCATTTCCATTGAGGCGGCGGCATGTTGCAGACTCATTTTATAGACTTCCCCGCCGCATGTTGAATCTTTCAGTGTTTCTTGTAGCACCTCATCTCAGAATTGTTAAGCGAGAGACAAAGTTAGCAATCATTATTCCATTGGATAGTCATTCTTTGAAGCTTCAAAATGGACGTATCTGCACAAGCCAGATTTGATCTCATCCGCGAGAATCTAGACGAGATCCTCAATCCGGAACTTATCGAAAGCATTCTCGCAGAGGGGCGCAATCCACGTATATACTGGGGTAACGACTCTCTAGCTTTTTTGAATACCAGTTTATCAGCTAAATAAACTCGTCAAAGGCACTGCAACAACCGGACGACCTCATACCGGATACTTCACCCCAGCCATCAAAATAGCGCAACTCTTAGCCGCAGGCTGCGAGGTCGTAATTCTCCTCGCCGATGTCCACGCCTTTCTCGACTCCATGAAAGCACCCCTCGAACTAGTCGAGAACCGCGTCAAATACTACGAAAAGGTGATCCGAGCAATCCTCGAGGCCGTCGGCGTCTCAACCGAGAAACTCGAGTTCGTGCTCGGAAGCTCCTACCAGCGAAACTCGGACTACGTTATGGATGTTTATCGTTTGGCAGCTTTGACTACTGAGCATGATGCGAGAAAGGCTGGCGCTGAGATTGTGAAGCAGTCTACTAATGCGCCGCTTAGTGGGCTTCTTTACCCTATTCTACAGGTTCTGGATGAGGAGTATCTTAAGGTTGATGCTGAGTTGGGAGGTATGTCTCACGTTTATTGATTCTCCATGGTTCCATCTGACAATTATAACAGGCGTCGATCAAAGAAAATTGTTTACGTGAGTCTTATGGATCGGCTTAGTTGGAACTATTCACTGACCCTTTTTTTGCTTTTAGGGCAGCAACCGAGTGGCTACCTAAACTCGGATATCGAAAGGTAACGGGGTTCCCGATCATACCAGTACTTTGAACAGGAAGCTAAAAGTAATGATCAGCGCGCTCATCTCATCACGCCTATGGTCGCGGGCCTGAACGGGGGTAAAATGAGCTCCAGCGATCCCGGTAGGCACTTATCCTAACCCTACCCCTACTTTAGTACAACCACTCAAGTCTGGACAGATAGTAAAATTGACCTTCTCGACCCGCCGGAAGCAGTTGCCAAAAAAGTCCGCAAATCCGAAGCAATCCCACGAATTATCGAAAACAACGGCGTCATTGCACTGGTTGAATATGTCTTGCTTCCTGCAGCTAAACTCAAGGGGAAGAGTGAGTTCCGTGTCGAGCGACGGGATGGGGAGCCCTTGATATATACGGATATTCAACAGCTGAAGGATGATTATGTTAATGATACTGTATATTATCCTGACTTTATTGGCTTCTTTGGAAAAACATGGCTGACATAGATGACATAGTTAACACCACAACTCCTCAAACCCGCCGTCGCAGAAGCCCTGACCGGTCTCATGGCTCCGATTAGTGAAGCCTATCAGAATTCATCTGAATGGCAAGAGATAACTCTCAAAGCCTACCCGCCGCCAGTGGTGCAGAAGAAGCAAAAGAAGGTCAAGGATAAGGGCTCGCGCTACCCGGGAGGGAAGAATGAAGAAGTTGAGATTGCAGAGCACCCAAAGGTTGATAATTGAGCAAGCAGAGGCTGGCTTATATTTCCAAAGGTCGTTACCTGTCCAAAAGTATACCGTGTTGACCAACAAGTCTAGAGTAGTCGCAAGAGCTTCGTTGAAATCTGCAACACATCTTCCATTTTCCGTAGTTATACATTTGCAAAAAAGTGATATTCACCACCGCTAATCTAAATCAGGTTATTTCTAAATTTTCATCCGCTAACAACCAATCAACACCGTGTCTGGGGTCTCAACGTAATTTGCGAATGCTTAATTCCAGATTGGGACTTGCCCCTAAAGAACCATCGCGACTTTACTTTTCTTGCGAACATCAAACCTCATCCTTAGGTCGACGTCCAGATTTTATGTATCAAGTACATAAGTACGGAGTAGTGATATTCTTTGTATTGCGGCTAAATGTCTGCGCAGCTCGGATAACGTCGGGTTAACTCGGGCCGATGGATCAAACAAGGTACTCCAATACATACAGTGAGGACCTTCCAAGGTCTAGAGATGCAATAATAACATCGCGCCTATCCTGTACTCAAAATCATAAAATCACAGACCGTGTCCTGACTGAACGACTATTCAGCCTCAAAATCTATATGATATAACCGTCCCAAACGGGAAAAAAAAAGATTTACAGCTCCTTCTTCAAAAAGTGCTCTGGTTTATGAGTTGTCTCGTAATCGACATGCACATACGCACGTTCGACATCCGGCAATGATTCGAGCTTGATTTGAAGCTCCTCGGCAACGTCGTGTGTGGCCATGAGGGTGGCGTTAGGGTCCATGACAACGTCGACTTCGACGACAAGACGAGGTCCAGAGGTATAAGCACGCACTGTGTCGATAGCAGTGATGGCGGGGGAATGTGTCATGGCTGTTTCTTGTTAGTATCGTGAACAAAACCAGGAATGAGCAGGCAAGGCTTACAAATATATGTGATCAGCTGCTGCATCTGTGTATCTGCAGTGACACCGATGAGCAACATAAACTCCGAATAGGCCGTCCGCAACCACAAGAACGATATCAAACACGATAGTATGATGGCACCCATCGGATCGATCCACCAACGCAGCTTACTTCCGCCGACCGACGTCAAGATACCGAAGCCGTTGATGATCAAGTCATTACGATGATCCTCCCACAGAATTCGCACTTGCGAAAACTTGTTTCGCAATGCCCAGCAGTACAAGAACAGAGCGAATTTGGTACAGAAGGCGACCGCAACGGCGATGACAGAGGTGAGATGGAACTTGTTAGTTTCTTCGGTGCTTCCGTCGACGAGTTCTTTAATCGAAAAAGCGATAATGATGAAGGACACTGCAGTCATCAAGAAACAGAAACATATATTTCCGGCAGTTTCGATACGCGCCTTACCGGCGGGGAATTTGCGAGGGTCGACGCGTGTAACGGCTTTGTTGGATAGTAGGAGGGTGATGTTCGACATGGGATCGAAGATAGCGTCCGCCATGGTAGTGAAGAGGGACAATGAGCCGGAAGATACAGCGCCATATACCTGAACGATAGACAGGATGACATTGGCTGCGAAACTACCCCATACCGCAATCTTGAACTTCAACTGGTTCGAGCTGTTGAACTCCTTGGCCGCGCGGATATGCTCTTCGACGGGGGTCAAGAATCGCTCGATATTTTCATTCTGCACTTGGTAGAACTCTTGCAGTTTTCCGGAAGAGGTGATTCCGAATCTATCACCGAGAAACGACGGAGTGACTCGATCTCGCTTTCGGGAAGTGTTGGCGCGAATCTGTTTTATTTCCTCCTCCGTCTTGAGCTTGGATGCTAGTTGGAGCGGATCGTTTGTTGGAGTGTATCGGGGCGGAGGATTGCGTTCTTCATCGGAGGGGATATTCTCGGCATCGGTGGCTATTTCGACACCGGAGACGACGACTGCTTCCCCGGAGGACAAGGCGACTGGGGCTCGGGGATGGGAGACGGAGCGGCGAGCATCTTCTCGGGAGAGGTTGAAGGGATGAGGGTGGAGAGAGATGGAATGGCGAAGCGTCGAGTCTTCCATGGTGACTGGTCAGCGAGCGCCAACGACACTGCTTTTCCATAAACGAGTATCGCAGCTCTAGTATAGAAATTGTACGAGGTCGATTAGAGAACAAAATAAAGAAAAAAGAAGAAGGAAAAAAGAAAAAAAGAAAGATAAGATCAATGTGCTGATGATATCGGAAGGCGGAGGAGGGTTTTGTTCTTTCTGCATAGCTTAGACTCCGCCAAGCTGATTGGCGGCTCGGCAGCCAATGACAGTCCCTCCTGTCCAATCAGATCGCGGATTACAACCCCGCCAAGAGGCTCTTCGTACTATGTACGGAAATTACCGTTATTGATTACAACAAATACGGTCAATACGGTAATTCCAGTGACTGATACCGTTCCTGAATCTATAATCCGTACGGAGTATAAATCCTGAAGTTGTTCATCTTATGGTAAATTCATAGATGTTCTGCATAGTAATGGCGTGCAAAGTCTTTCAGGCAACGCATCTGTCATGCTGCCATGATAAGCATGCCAAGCCAGCTAGAACGACTCTTAGTGGTGATCTTCAACAATCGGCGGACTCGATGAGGCTGTGCAATGGGGGTCAGTCGTCACATCTCAACCTCTGCGTTTCTCCGGATCAATAGGATTCAAATAAAAATCAAAAAGTCACAATGGTGGCTGCTGTGTGTACGCGGCTTTTTAGGCTACAGGAAAGTTGGCTTGTTGGGTAACGTAAATTCAGTAGTTTGTAACCCTCGGGGCTATTTTAAGCATAATTAACTTAAATGGGATGTTGACCTCCATGCCTCGTCCCATGCGAAACGTCAATTGAGCCCGAGCACTTCGGCCAGCACCAACACCTACTTCTTTCCTTCTATCCGATTTGTCTTGCATGAATCCATTACCACGACATCTGCGCCAAGATGAAGCGCATGTTTTCCGGCCTGCAAAGGCGTGTCAGTAAGTCTGAAATTCAAGCGCAATGTGGAGAGATCTCGCTGCTGCACATGAATCAGAGCCTCATAGCTAACAACTAGAAACACAATAGCAAGTCCATTGAGCGCACAAGACAGTCCCTCTCCCACTCCCTCCGGAAATGATACACCCGAGACGATCATTTCTCGCGAAATCGTGCGTTGAATTAAATACTTGCGCCTGCTTACAGAGGACGATGCTGATTACTCGAGAAGAAAGCTTTCTGCGAGTCCGGAGGACCACACAGCGGTGTACGATAATCCTTTCAACGGGTATAAATATATGACTCGACTGACATAGGCTCTCAGTCAGATGACTACCTCCATCTCCCCGCCATCGTCGAAGCCGCCGAATCCAGCGCCAATGCAGCCAAAGAAGCCTCCGTGCGAATACGCAAATACCTCTCGAGTCCGAGCAAATCTCAAGGCAGCGTACAATACAACTCCATTATGCTAATTCGCATCTTGTCCGAAAACCCCGGTCATACTTTTACGCGCAACTTTGATACCAAGTTTGTTAATACAGTCAAAGAGCTGCTGAGGGAAGGTCGAGATATGTCTGCTCAACAGATGCTGCGTGAGACGTTGGAGATGTTTGAGACGCAGAAATCATGGGATGAGGATCTGGCGGGGTTGGTTGCCATGTGGAAGAAGGAGAAGGAGAAGATGGCGAAATACACACGATCAGTATGCTTTACTGTTGCGGGTATTGGCATCAACCCAGACTAATGCTGTATAGCCACCACCACCTGGTCACGCACCACCATTCCAGCAACAACCGGGCTTCCCTCAACCCGCTCCTCCTCGTCGAGGAGGCCAGCTACCCTCCCCAGATGAGCTGGCATCACGCATATCCGAAGCCAAGACATCCGCAAACCTCCTGATTCAACTAGCGCAAAGCACACCCGCAGCAGAGGTACAATCACACGAACTGATGCGCGAATTCTCTCAGCGTTGTCAAGCCGCCTCCAGATCAATTCAGGCCTACATGGCCGTGGAAAATCCGCCACCAGACGAGAATACGATGCTTACGCTGATTGAGACGAATGAGCAGCTTTCCGTGGCATTGTCAAAGTATCAACGCACGGTTTTGAATGCAAGAAAGGCACTGGGGGCTTCGACGCCGGCCACATCGCCGGGTTCGAACGGTAGCCCAAGCAATGTTTACAGTCCACCTTCTGTCGCTCCTCCTGGTCCTCCTCCCGTCAATGGACAGACTAATGGAAATCACGTCGAATCTGGAATACTCATTCCCGAGCTAGGAAGTCAAGGTTCCTCTCCTGCGAATGCTAATGAAAGTCGATCACTGCCGGCCCTTGCATCTCTAAACGAACCGTTCTCGCTTTCTAGATTCGACAGCCCAATTGAAGTCGCAGCTGACGTCCCAGCTACGACCACGAGGATGGTATCCCCAGAATCCACTCAACCCTCTGCTTCAAAACGCTACGAATACAACGCCGATGAATTCGCTGTTGAGAATCCATTCGCAGACCACGCCGCCGAACATGACCTTGATTCCGACCACGAGCGTCATCATGAGCCTTCGCGGCGGGCTGTTTGAAATCAGCACTTGAGCGTCCCAGTAACGTATTTTATATCATATACTTTGCGCAGAATTATATCACTGAACATACACCACTCGTTGTCGATTTGCATCTGTCTTGCCCCAGTGTGCCCTACACATCACATATATACCCCTTCATTTCATGTCTGTGTTGAGTCATGCATATCTATTATATACTCTAAGACTCGGTCAATTGCAGTGTCCATATCACTACCTATATATCTATTCTTCATTTGCAAAGCGTGAAACCCATTCGTAGGTATGCAAAACAATAGCCACCCATTGCTCTGAATATGATAGAAAATGTAAAAAGTTGATTCATGTCAAGTAGATTAAATCATTAGACTTCGACGCCGTGACTTTGAAGAAAAAGTAAGAAACAATTCAATCGGGACGCTGTTTTCATTTGTCCTGACAAAAGAAAGAAGAAGTTTCTGTGGTCCAGAAAATCTTTCTCATTAATTCATTTGAAACATCCGTTCAAGGAATAAGAAAAGTAACAAAGGTATTTCATTTCAAACTCCTATGCCAAGTTTAAAAACCGTCATCGAATTGTTCTCTTTTTCTCCCTTCCTTTCAAAAGGAAAAATTTTTATTCACAACACACACACATTCCACCCACACTACTCCGAGTCCGATTCTTTAAGCTTCGGTGATAGCGCGGCGGATCTGGGCACCGCGTTGACGGGAGGAGAGACGGGCAGAATCTTTGGCGATGACGTGAGGAGCCTTCTGGACGACCTCATCGCCCTCGGTGAGGATGAGCTCGATGTGGCAAGGGTTGGTCATGTAGGGGTTGATCTAATCAAAAAGAATTAGCGGACGATCAAACTCCTTTTGAGGGCGAGGAAAAGCATACACGACCGTGAGCACGGTAGGTACGTCTGCGACCCTTGGGGGCCTGGTTGACCTGAATGTGCTTGACGACGAGGTTGCTGGTGTCAAGACCCTTGGTGTCGGCGTTGGCCTCGGCGTTCTTCAACAATCCGAGCAACTGCTCAGCGGACTTGACGGGCCAGCGAGCCTTGGAGACACCGAAAGCCTTGCCTATTCGATTCCGTCAGATACAAATTCCCAATAATTCTTTCACAAGTCGGATAGACAGCAATTCGTCGTTTATCATATTCCACGTAAATCTCTTCAATCCCCTCTGTCTATTTTGCACGAATTGACTATCATCGGCCGGGTGGAATCACTCACCCTGGGCAGTGCGACCGGTGGAACCGGCATATCGGCGCATGGGAACGGCCTCCTTGTGATTGATGACGTTCTCGAGGTAGACGAGAGCACGCTGCAACTTCCATCCGTTGATCGCCTGGGCAGTCTCGCGGGTGTTCTTGAAGCTGACGCGGAGGTAAGAGCCCCGAGCGCGGGCGCTCTTTGCGTTGGGGATTGTGTGTGCGGCGTAACGGACCTATTCAATATCCGTCAGTCCTGAACTTCCAAGTGGATGGAAATATTGCAATTGCGATGATTTGGCTGGTCGTGTCGGTCGTAGGGTTTTTCCACTCGTGATAATTCCACCTCTGTCGTAGTAATATCGTCGAACGTTGTCGTTGAATATAGCATCAAACTCCATCCTTAAATCACAACACCCCATCGTCCGTACAACCGACCGTCCTCCAGCAAATTCACCATCGCAAAAAACTCGCAACAAACAGACATTAGACTCACCATCTTGAAAGATTGCCGAAAAAGAGATGGTCCTCGGTGTCGGGTTGTCGAGTATGTAGGAAGAGTAAAAAGACGTCGTTCAAGGATCGCTCACCACCGAATGGGTCTCGTCAGCACAGAGTGTGGTTTTTTTCGGTCTTGGCACGGGACGGTTAAGCCCTAAGCGAGCCCTAAGCTAGCTGTTTATGGAGATCACGTGATTTGAGCGCAAATGACGGGTGCGGAGACGAGTGCCGTTTAACTTCTTCTACATTCTTTGCATATTATCATGTTAAAAATGAATCAATCTCACGACTTGTCGCCATTATACTAATCATATTTGTCTAGTCTATACAACATGAATATCTACTTCTTCTGCTCGGGTATCTGAGTAACCAATTCCCCCTTCTCCACCGCCGACCGCAAATTCTCCAACACCAATAACTCCATCTCCTTTTGCGTCTCAAATGTCGCAGTACCGATATGCGGCAGCAAAAACACCTTGTCGTTCTTCAACAAGCCTTCTTCGACTTGCGGCTCGTTTTCATAGACATCGAGACCAGCGGATCCGACCTATATAACACAGTCAGTAAGCAAGGTAAGAAGTGAAGTAGTTTGTCAGGGGAGACGACGGACCTTTCCGGATTCAATCGCAGCAACAAGCGCCTTCTCATCAATCAGCGCTCCACGCGCCGTGTTGACGATGACGACGCCATCCTTCATTTGACCAAACTCCTTTGCGCCGATGATGTGACGGGTTGAAGGATTCAAAGCCAGATTCAAACTAAACACATCGGAAGTGGACAGCAACTCCTCAAACGAGACGTACTTTGCGCCATCCTCGAGTTCTGGGGATAACCGGCTGCGGTTGTGGTATTGGATAGTCATTCCGAATGCTTTTGCGCGGTGTGCCATTTCCTTTTCTCGTCAGCTTTAGGTTCATCATCGTAGAAGTTGGGAGTAGAGTGCATACCCGTCCGATACCGCCCATTCCTAGAATTCCCAACACTTTACCCCTGGGATCATGACCCAGACCAGACTTGCCGCCCCATTGTCCGGCTCGTATAGCCGTAAGAGGGATATGAGCATGGCGCAGGGCTCCGATCATGAGGAAGATTCCGATGTCTGCAGTGGCATTGTTCACGGCGACGGGTGTGCTTGATACAGCGATACCTATTCAATCATCCAATAAGCACAGTCTTGTAGGAATCAGAAGGTGAGAAAGGACGTACCAGCCTCGGTCACAACAGGAACATCGATGTTATCATAACCCGCTCCATTGTGCACAATGTACTTCACCGACTTGGGTAGAGCAGAGACTAATTCCTTATCAAATCGGCCGGTGTATTTGGCGGACGCGTTGCTGCGATATATGACCACGACATCGTCGTATTCCCCGTTTTTGCAGTTTGCGAGGAATTGTTCTCTTGTTCCAGAAGGAAATTCCTGCACGTATTGATTAAGCATGATGAGAAATGTATTTGAGGGAAGTTAGAGGAATACCTTGAGTGTGAGCGTAGATGCAAGCTGCTCCCATTCGGGTCGCGCATGGGTGATTTCGCCGATCAAGAGAGCTGCTTGCGACGGCATGGTTGCGAGTTGTCTGGCGATGTGGGCGAGGCGTTGATGCGATCTGGATTCATGCATTAGGTATGTTAATCTTTCGATCGATCGACTCAGATGCAGCTTTGTTGAAGAAGAATTGTCTGTAACCGAGAGAAAGCGAACTTACATGAACTGGAGGACAATCCACTAATCAGAATAAGTGTCTAGGGCTGCAGTAGACGCAATGCGGATAAATTCAGGATAATATTCAATTGACTTGAAAACTTGGAGATTTATTCTTCCAAGAGTACTTATATCAACTCGTACAACGGTTAGGGCCGACAGCGACCGATCGATAAGTCTTCGGCACAAATTTATCATTTCCAGAAATCAAGCTGGTCTTTTTTTTTCTGCGGCAAATGAGCTGATACATTCCTCCTGGCCATTAATAATACATGAGATGGTATACAGTACGTATGAAGTAGGTATGTATACTGTATAGTAATAGATGGAGGAGTTGGCGATTGCCGACCCCCACGTCACTGGGCAAGTCAGTTGCCGACGACTGTTTTTGCCCCTCATTCGGATTTCTCTCCGCGCAAGACTCCTCATTCGTGTACACATCGACTGCAAATCCACATCTAGATGGACCATGGACAATAATACATCCTTGATACCGGCTAGAAGTCGCGGACATGGCAGGCAAGTTTGGGTCTGGTCGTGGGGTAAAAATACATCCCAGCTAGGTATGGAAGGAGTGTTATAATGAGAGGGTCTGCAAGAAGCATCCTTCACCTATATTCTTCTATACTTACACGTTCACTTATTTTCAATCTCAATTTCTTTCACGATACCCAACTGCTTTTTTCTTTTGTTGAAAAAATACGTATAAAAAAACTCAATAGCAGCCGAAATGACGACTACAACGCCCTCCAAAGCTCTCATTCTGCATGGCGCCAAAGACCTGCGCTTAGTACGTCTGCCTCCATATTCTTGTATGCTTTAAAGCTGACTGTATAGGAAACGCGTGATATCGCCGCACCCACAGGCAACGAAGTCCAACTCGCCATCCGCGCAACCGGCCTCTGCGGCTCCGATCTACATTACTACACCCACGGCCGCAACGGCGACTTCGTCGTGCAATGTCCCATGGCCTTGGGGCATGAATCAAGTGGCATCGTCACAGCCGTTGGCCCGGATGCTACCACATTAAAAGTCGGTGACCGCGTCGCCCTCGAAGTCGGCCTCCCCTGCCGAAAATGTCTGTATTGCTTGTCTGATCGCTACAATCTCTGCGTCAATATGAGGTTTAGATCAAGCGCAAAGTCCTTCCCGCATCTGGATGGCACGTTAATGCAGTTCACGAATCACCCGGAGGATATGTGTCATAAACTTCCGGACGGAGTCTCGTTTGCGGGCGGTGCGCTCGCGGAACCGTTGGCTGTGTGCCTACATGCTATTCGACGCTCGCATCCGCCCACGAGTGAGGAGGCGGCCCTCGCCAAATCGCTGGGCGAGGAGAGTGCGGCTATGATCTTTGGTGCGGGTGCGATTGGTTTGTTGATGGCTGCTGCGTTGGCAATTTCGCAAAACTTCTCGTCTATTGTGATTGCCGATATCGATGCGAGACGGCTCAAGGTTGCGGAGGACTTGGGGCTGGGGCTCAAGACGCATTTGATTGAGCGTTCGGCGACGCCGCCGCCGGCGAAGGATGCGCCGCAGGAAGAGCAGACGGCGTATGCGATGAAGAGTGCACAGGAGACTGCCAATAAGATCAAGGAGACGCACAATATTCCCAATGGATTTGCGAGAGTATATGAGTGTACTGGTGTGCCGCCGTGCATTCAGGCGGGTATCTATGCTGCTGCCGCCGGTGGTGTATTGGTGCAGGTTGGTATGGGTGCGCCTATTCTCACGCTGCATCATGGTGCTGCTATGTTGAGAGAGGTTGATGTTGTGGGTGTGTTCCGATATGACAAGTACGCTTATCCTGCAGCTATTGAACTGCTGCAAAAAGAGGCCTTCAAGAAGGTGGAGGACAAGATTGTGACGCACAGAGTTGATTTGTCTGTTGAAGGACAAGGGGAGCGAGCATTTACATTGGCTGCCAAGGGTGTTGACGAGGAGGGTGTCCCTGTCGTAAAGGTCATGATTGAGTCTTCTGTGTAGATATCATATTTTCATAGCTATCCATATAATGCATCGCAAAAGTACATTTTCATGTCTATTTCAATCCACCAGCCAACAACAAACTCTGCCCCGTCATATAACCCGTCGTGACCAACATCGTAACCGTATTCGCAACTTCCTCCGGCACGCCCAATCTCTTCAGAGGGATACTCTCCGCCAAACCCGGGAATGCAGCACCGTTGGGAATCATGCCCGTCTCCCCAATCATGGCGGGTGCAACGTCGTTGACGCTAATGTTGTATTCTGCCAGTCGCGTGGACAGGTTGCGCATCATGCCTGACATGCCTCCTTTCGAAGCTGCGTAGTCTATACAATGCGTCAGCATCAACGTTCCTTGGAAAAGGGGTTATGAGAAGACATACGGCATCCATTAATACCCCCACCCTGCGCCGCAATAGAAGACATAAACACAATCCGTCCCCATCTCTGCTCACGCATATACTCCACACACCCCTTGACCAGTATAAACGATGCCCTCAAATTCACATTAATCGTATAATCAAACTCTTCCAACGTGATATCCCATATCTGGGGGACGCGTTTTCCGTACCCAGCATTAGAGATTAAGATGTCTGGACGGTGGCCGTGCTCAGCGTCGATTTCGGTGAACATTTGGTCGATGTCTTCCTTTTTGCCGACGTCGACTTTGTGGATTGAGATTTTGAGGGTGTTGTCGAGGGAATGGAGTTCGGAGACTAGCGATTCAATGGAGGATAGGCTGGACATGTAGGTTAGGGCTAGGTTGGAGCCTTTGAGGGCGAGTTGGCGGGCACATGCTGCTCCGATGCTGGATCGATTGTCAGTATCCTGTTCAAGAGAATAATACTTTTTTATGCATTGTCTGAGCATACCCCCCGGAAGCGCCTGTGATGAGAGCCAAACGACCCTTGATGTTGTTTAGCTCTGACATTATCGCTGACTATGTATTTGATGTATGTACAACACGAACAAGCCCAAGAGATGGGCTAAGTCTGCTGATATAGAACTCAAGATAAATTACATCCACTTTCGTGTACATGTATCGTCAACGTATGACTTTGATACAGTATCAGTCGGTCTATGAACCGCCCGGATCAACTCCGAGCGGGGTAAAATACAGTCTGGATAGCCGAAACCTCCCAATGTAATATAACATATCCTCGTTGGACTTTTGTAATGTACACTTGAATGATAATACTAGAAGAACAAACTGGTAGACATGAAATCGCCCGTCCAAAACGGTGTCTGCCACATCTGCTGCTGTTGTGGTTGTTGCTCAGCGGAATACATCCCATCTTGCAAACCGCCGTCAAACCCGAGTATACCGGCCGTCATCTGATCGCCAGAGACATAATCACCTACAGCACCAAGATCCAGCCAGGAGAAGTCGTTAGCCGGGTCAAAATGAACTGCTTGTTGATGGTGATTGTGATGTTGCTGTGGAGAGTGTTGATGGTGTTGGTGCGGTGCTCCTCCGTTGACTCCGCTCACTCCTCCCGCTCCACCTACAGGAGACATGGTGGTGTTGTTGTTACTGTTCGCAAGATTGGCGATGGACAACTCGTTGCGACGACGGGATTCGGTTGATGCGACCGATCCTGAGGAGCGGGGTTTCCATAACAACTCGAGGAGTCGTGCGTATCGCGAGCCCATGTCATCTGGGCCTGCGCTGGCGCGGTGCAGGGTCTCCGTTGTGCGTGAGACGAGTTCGCGGACTTCCATTTCTTCTTTGGGGGACATGACTCCAAACGAACGGGCCTGAATTGTCAGCTTAAGACGTCAAGGGAAGTGATTTAGTAGACTTACCTTATACAAAAACACGGCGGCATAGATACTATACAGATAATATCGAAGAGGCATAAATCGCAGATGCTCCTCCGGTTTCACTAGACTGACGAGTATATCTAGATACGACCTTGCCGCATCCAATGACTCGTATATAAAGCGCGCATCGGACATTGATGCAACGTTGCTAAACGTTGCTCGCAAATGCTCCTTTTGATGATGCTGGTCTGCTGTCTTTGAATTGCGCACAATCGCTTGAGAGATGGCCGCTTGAAAAGCAAAGGCGTTGGTATATAGCCGTAAATATTCATAAGACATTTGCAGAGTGAGTTTGATATTCGGTGAGCCTGTCCTTCCGTCAGTAAGCTGTTGTCTTATTCTACTGCAAGGAAACGTACAGTTCAACCCTCCCCATGTCTGATTCCATCTGTGTATCGCCGTGCGAAAATCGTCCGCATACTTGATATAATCACCCATAAGCATCATCTGATTGCTCGTTCGCATCCCCGAGTACAAAATTTCATGCACATTTCCGTACAGCTGCGTCAAATCCAACGTAGCCTGTATGATCTTTGCATAATCCTCATCTCCTTCTTCCAACGGCTGCAGCGACGGGAAATCCTGACTCACGAATCCAGTCATCGGACCTGGTCCACGGGACCAAAACGCTCGTCCGATCCGGACAGATATTAATCTATCCGTGATATAGCATGAGGTCCAAGCAAGGCGTTTACGTGCATCGCAGTCCTCACCAGCAGGATCGCCGCGGAACGAAGTACGATCCAGACCCATGAAATAGCCAGACCGCAAAGCGAGCCCAACATGCATCCAAGCAGCGCGATCTTCTTCGCCTCTTCCGACACGCTCGATATTCGGACGGAGGCCCTGTGGCTCCCATTCGGCCAGAAGTATCAGAGATTCGACGGCTTCTACGTCGCATTCGGTTCCGGCTGCGATGCTCGCGACCAGTTCGTGCATGTATTTTGAGCAGTATTCGTGGATGTGAGGCATTTCAAGAAGATCCTTGGATGCTATGGTGAGGACGGCGGTAAGTAAATGCTTCTCGTTTGAGGCGAAGGCGTCGAGCATTTCACGCTCAAAGTATCGTCTGGGGACAAGGGGTTGATAAGGATGGAAATGGACTTGATAACGTTTGATCAGGTTGAAGATTAACTCGGGATCAAGCGAGCCATTTTTGACGAGTTCGTAGGCCCCGATGCCAGAAGCGACGGGTGTTTTGGAAGGCATGCCCACAATCCCGTTTTGAGCGTATACGTCAATAGGCCTCTGTTGCGTCACGCTTTCTGTGGATAGAGGAAATCCCTCAGTCTCTTCTCCTCGTTTCGCGATTCCGGTCAGACACTGCCATGCATCTGACGGGTTTCGGGGAACACCAGAGTCGATCGCACTATCTGAGCTAACTACAGATTCATTGCCATCGTCATCTTCATGATGTTGCTCTTGATTATGGTCATTGACATCTGTAGTAACGGAATCGGCCGGTTTGCCAGCCTGATTCACATATAGATCGGCAATTGGATGCCCAGTCGCTGGGAAGTTTGAGCTTTTATCGTGCTCTTGATAGTCCGATATAGAAGACCGATTCTCGGGCGTCTTTTGCACAGATGCTTCATCGTCTTGTGATGATGCATTCGCAACACCCTTGCTCTTCCGTATCCGTCGTCCGCCTCTATTAGAAGTCCCCAGTATACATTCTCGACCCTCACGCACACACCTCTGACAAGGCGGGCTTCCTGGATTGCCGCCGCTGTCCCTGTATTGTCATCTTTGTTAGTTGCCAGTCGGCAAACCGACGGATCGGTTATCAACTTACAAATCGCAGCGGGACTTTCTCTGACGGCAAAAGAGACATGCCCGCGACACGCGCTGGCCCGGGCCGAGTTTTCTATGCTGTCTGGAGGCGAAATCTTTTGCCGTCTTTGCAGGGCCCATTTTTGCTCAGTCGGCTATCGTGGAGAACGAGTTGAATAGCCTGTTGCGTCGTCCGGGTAGAGTTTTGTTCATGTTCTGGCTGTCAGATGGGACCATCCCGTCTGTAGCCGAGGAAGTTGATATAATCGTCCGGCAGGTCTCTCCACCTTATGTTCAAGAGAAAGAGCTATGTAGTCTCCGCAATTGACATTTGTCTGTTTATGAATATGGACATTTTCGTGTTGGCTCGTGACTGGGAAAGGTCAAAGAGCGGAGATTGTATGGTTGAACCAATTGACTGCCGTACTGTACCATAACTGTAATAAAACCCACTAGTGCGTATTGTGACATTTCGCCGCTTGTACTTTGACTGGTCCTCACGAATCATCTACATATTAGCTTGTCACCGAGTAGGCGCAGCTAAAATTCCCCGTCGGATGGCATACCATGAAGTATACCGAGATTCTGACATGGCTCAATTCGTGGCGCAGATCTGCAACCATCTCCGTCTTCAATGATTCCCAGATTTATCCCCAGGGGCACAAAGCCGGAATTATAATGACCTTCCACGCTACCCTGAGGTGGTCAAGATTGGCACGGTGTCTATGAAGGCCAGCTCGGCCGCTTACATGTCTTTCAAGCAGAGCTCAATTATTGCAACTGACTCGTGTAATGTTCTTCAAGTGATCAGTGAGCATGGGTTCTGGACATTCTCAAGAGCGGCGGCAGTTCAAGAACACCGCTTGTAGAGTTACTATGTACGTATGGTACATAGACTTACCAAAGGCAATACCTCCTGAACGATTCTAATTACATTACTGCAAGCTTACGAGTTTAGCAATGTATATTACTTACTACTGGTGGAATAGTTCTAGAACAGAATAATAATACGTGAGTGATTTTCGTCCATCTAAACAAACCAATTGCCGACCTTTCTCCGCATCGGCAATTGATATTCGGGAACTGCCCCTCATTATGAATGGAGAAGCTCCTCGTGACAAGCAAAAATAATCTGAGATGCAATTCAGAAGTGAGCATACCACGTCATTCAACTCGGTGTGACTGTTCAATTGAAGAGTTTGAGTCATCAAAAGCGAAATCGAAATCTGACGCTGTTTTCAAGGACCACCCAGGACACAACGCCGAGAACTAGCGATCGCAGTGCAGATAATCCAAAATGGCATCTCTATTTTCTTTAGAAGGCAGGACAGCCTTGGTTACAGGCGGAACGCGAGGCATTGGTCAAGCAATGGCCATTGCCCTCGCCGAAGCTGGCGCAGACGTTGTTCTCGTTCAGGTACGAACATCGCAGTACGACGCTAAAGGACAGCGCTAACAGCGCAATCAGAGAGACGAGTCGAATACGTCTACACGCGACCAAATCGCCAAACTCGGCCGGAAAGCTTTAATACACGTGGCCGAGCTGTCGGACCGGGAGGCAGTGAAGAAGATCGTCCCTACGCTCGTGCAACAGGGTGTCCAGCCAGATATTCTCCTCAACTGTGCCGGTATTCAGAGGAGACATCCTAGTGAAAAGTTTCCAGATGAGGACTGGGATGAGGTAGGTTTATACCGTTAGTATCAACATCGAACAGAATACTCACAATCGTTTGCGTCAAGGTCATCAATGTCAACCTTACATCGGTGTTCACACTGGCGCGCGAGTTTGGCGCCAACCTACTATCCCGAGACGCCTCCGAATTCCCCGGCGGTCGACGTGGCTCGGTCATCAACGTAGCTTCCTTGCTCTCGTTCCAAGGCGGCATCACAGTTCCCGCATACGCAGCGTCCAAAGGAGGAGTGGCACAATTGACCAAAGCCTTGTCGAACGAGTGGGTCGCCAAAGGTATCAACGTTAATGCTATTGCACCCGGTTATATTGACACGGACATGAACGTTGCGCTCATCAACGACCCCAACCGCAACTCCGGCATTATGGCTCGAATTCCTGCTGGTCGATGGGGGAAGCCCGAGGATTTCAAGGGTGTGGTTGTCTTCTTGGCTAGTCAGGCTAGTAGTTATGTCTCGGGTGAGATTGTTACCGTTGACGGAGGCTGGATGGGTCGGTAGACTAGCTGCAGAAGTCTTGACGGGGTCGGACATTTTGATTCTTGTACGTATATTTTTGAAGCGAGTCAGCTGTTCATCCGAGGGTACACGTCATATAGATGAAATCACATTGAAACGATCGAAGGATTCTGGCGTTGTTCGTGATAAAGAATAGTTAAGGTATGTCAAACAGCGGGCGCTGCGTGAAACAAAGAGAGATGGAGCAAAATGAGGAAAGAGGCAGCCCGCCCTGGCGCCAAGACTTGAAGAAACACCAAACAACGAAAGCATTCTGATTGGCTGACACAACGAACGCTGCCGCTGGCCATCCACAGCCAATCCTTCGTCTTCCTCTCACTCGACTTCATACAGACTGTTTCACCTGTTCATCCATCTATCCATCCCCTTGCCAGGACACGAAGCATGGCACAATGCCATTGTCGGTATTGACCCCTTGTTGGCCGCCTAAACCAATTGTTGGGTCCATCGGCTCGCTGCCGTCCGGAGTGATTGGTCGTTGGTTCACCATGAATGAAACAAAGTCAATAATGATCAGATTGTCTGTGGCTTCTCCATCGCTATCACTCTGCTATTGATCACAATCACGGCCGAATCCCGAATAATCAGACGATATCGACTCTGGGCTCGCTATAAGCTGGCCCACCATGTCAGACCGAGACTTTGACTCGACTCACACGGCGTCTTTATATGTGGTGACCCAACCACCTCTCTCTACTGCCATGCCCTTTTCTCTCCTTTTTCTATTTCACACTCATCTTTCGCTTCTCCGTGTAATTATTGATTTATTCTATTGAACCTGCTGGCTGGCTTTCAGCATCCTTTCATTCCTTCTACTCAATATTGGCACGTCAGAGCTGGTCTCATCTGCGTAACAGTACTATCTATCATTTTTCGTTGCGGTGACTACATCTATCGTTGCCTTGGTTTTCAGTCAACAAGCCTTTTGACTTGACATCACTTTACTGAATGCGTCAACAGCATTGCAACCATTGACAATTCGCCTGGGCTCTTCGACCACTACAATATCAATTCTCGCTCCACAGCACGTGTTGCCCATCTCCGTGCCTGCACGCCCTCGTGTCAGACTTCCAGGCCTACTGGCCTACTGGCACTCGATAGCGATCGTTGAGTAATATACGTCCCCGTATACACTCTCTTCACGGCCGGTCCTTCGTTATTCTCCACGCGCAATAGAAAACAGAAATCTGCCAAGAATGTCGACATCATAGAATATCTGTAGTGGACGACTTGCGCTTCAAATTTTGCCAATAATATTTCAGTCCCTTTTGATCCAACGTTACTCTCTGGAAGATCGTCCTAATCGCTTGACGTTCTGGTGGCTTTGTGTGGACCGCATCTCCGCATTCCTGAGTGTTACCAGCACCACCGCGCATTCCAGCCTTGTTTGCATTCGGAAGGTGCCGAGAACTCGATAGTATTCAACTAAACGATCAATCTTGATCGTGATATTTGTGAGTTCACGACTCTTGCATCTCTTTGTTTATGGTTATGCGTCATATGGCTATTCATTTACTGACTTGGTGACGTAGATATGTCGTTTGCCAGGATTTACAGCAATATTTCATAAGCGATACTAAAACACACGACACCATATTCAGACAACAAGTGACAAGCCGTCTGCGCTGACTGGTCCTCGGCGACAAGTTCGATGAATTCCTCCTCTTCGGGGCCTGACGGCCAGGGCTACAGCACGAATTACACCTATATTTATGAATATTCGAGAGGCTTGAACGGCGTGGACGTGCCTCGAGATGAAATTATCACTCGAATTATCTGCATCACCTTGGGTGTCGTCGCAGTCACGGTCCTTGCATGTCGAATGATGGAGTTCGGTAACGCATACCTTCGTCACATCAGCTGTCTTTCAGCAACACAACGGCAACAATACTTCTGGAGCCTAGAGAGCGGTATATGGCCATCGATCAAGAAAAATCTGGTGCATTCTCCTTTATTTCGAAAACGGCATCACCGGGAATTTCAGCTCTCGACTGCAGTGAATATGGGAGTATTGCCATCCCGCCTACACACAATCCTCATAACCATTTACATTCTCAGTCAAATCGCTTATTGCACTTTGCTCAGCTACTCAGTCAACGAGAAAGCGGCGCTAGTTGCAGAGCTTCGAGGCCGGTCAGGAACCCTGGCTGTGCTGAATATGATACCCCTTTTCCTGTTTGCGGGACGCAATAATGCCCTCATCTGGCTTCTAGGAGTCAGCTTCGATACATACAATACGTTTCATCGATGGCTTGGTCGAATCGTTGCGACTGAAGCAATTGTACATACAACTGCATGGTTCGTCAATGCAATCAATGAACAGAGCTTCTCTGACGCCATCAACCGGATTCGAGATACCCCGTTCTTTGGTTGGGGAGCTGTTGGTACGGCCTCTATGGTTTTGCTACTCACTCACTCTCCATCTCCGATACGACACGCCTTTTACGAAACATTTTTGCATTTGCATCAGTTTGCTGCTCTATTAGCGGTAGTTGGCGTCTACTTCCATTTACATTTAGATTCGTTGCCTCAGCGTCCGTGGATATATCTCATCATATCTATCTGGATCTTTGAAAGATGTATGCGATGGTATCGTCGTTTTTCGATCAATTTCAATCTCAGAGGCGGCGGTAGTACGATGGTCATTATCAAGGCTCTTCCTGGAGAAGCATGTCGAGTTACTTTCCATCTACCGCATCGCATCAACGTCAAGCCCGGCAGCCATGTCTATGCATTCTTTCCCACCATAGCTTGGTGGATGTCCCATCCTTTCTCTGTCGCGTGGGCTGATCCTAGCACTTGCGTCACGCCGCCAAGTCACCCAACAGCGGCATGGAATGAGACATACAACTCATACGACAGAAAGAATCTGAACGACAACTTCGGTCTATTAGATGTCGAAAAGCAAGACTACATTATCAACGAGCTCCGTCACGGCAACAAACAAAAAACGTCTTTATCTCTCGTCATCGCCGCACGAACCGGCATGACTCGAAAACTCTACAACAAAGCCCTCGCCTGTCCGAACAGCACTTTACGTACATACGGCTTCATCGAGGGACCCTACAACTCCCACACATGTCCCATGGCCAGCTACGGAACCGTGATTCTGTTTTCGGGCGGCGCAGGAATTACGCACCACATGCTACACGTGCGCGACCTCCTGCTGCGCGCCGAAGAAGGTTGCGTAGCCACCCAACGCATTTACCTCATCTGGTCCATCCGCTCCACCGAAGCCCTAAACTGGGTCCGGGAATGGATGGATGCGATTCTGCAACTGCCGAATCGCAGACAATTACTCGTCATCAAACTCTTCATCTCCAAACCCAAGACACAGCACGAAATCAAATCACCTAGCGAGACAGTGCAAATGTTTCCCGGACGCTGTAGACCGAGCGTCGTGCTTGAAGAGGCCCTTCTACGGAGAGTAGGTGCAACGGTTGTGTCTGTCTGTGGACCCGGTGCGTTTACGGATGAAGTCCGGGCTGCGACGAGAGAGTGTATGGGCCGAGGGATGAGTTTGGATTTTGTCGAGGAGTCTTTTAGTTGGTAACCTTTTTCACTATACTTCTTCCTTCTTTGCTTTAGACCTTTTAGAGGCATATTAGATACACCTAGACATTGCATTTTCCCTTCGCTTTCTTACCTTTTCCTTTCATTCTTCTCAGAATATATATTGAGCGTCTTTTCTTTATTTGCTATGTTCCTATCTCGATAGACAGGTAGCCATAGCCATTACGTTAACTGGTGGACGTCAGTGGTCGATCAATTGACATACCAGTTGACGTCTATAGCATGCAATTTGAGTATCAACCCAGTCAATAATAAATTGGTATACCCAAGATAAAATTACAAACCGAAAAAAACAGGCCAACAGCAGGGTGATCGTTCTGATTCATCTATAAACTTTCATTATCATTCACATTCCCATCTTCTCCTTCAGAATCCTCGTCATCTTCTTCAATCATCTCAACCAACAGATTCCCTCCACGACCAATTCGCTCTCGTACAGAGCCACCAGATTCAACTTCATAGACTGTCCGGGGCATGGGAGAGACAAGTCGGAACCCGTACTTGTGCTCAAAACCGACTGGCTTGGAGACTGGTTTTTCGGATCCCTGCTCTTCTTCGGCTTCGTCTTCAGCGGTGGTAGCAGTTCGGATTTCGTAGCACTCTACGAAGGCGTAGACTTCCTCTAGATCTGCATCTGGTGCGAATTTCCGGATAACACGCTCACCGGAGGGAAGTCGGATGCTGACGCGAATTGCGTCCGCACCTTCGGGTTCCGGTGCAAGGGTTTGGGCACGCCACTGTTTCCATTGTTTCAGATCAGCAGCTCGTTTCGCCTCCGCCGCTAGACGGGCTACCTCTTCTGCCTCAGCGCGTTGTCTGGCGGCTTCTGCTTCTCGTCTTTGACGAGCACGTTCACGGTCCTGAGCCAGGGAGCGTTCGTATGCTGAGTCCTGCTCTTCGCGTAAGGTTCGAGAGGCCTGTTGTTCTGTGCGACGGGCTCGGACGCGGTCGAGGGGTTCTTTGTTTTGGGAGATTGCTGTTCGTAATTTCGTTAGAAATTCGGAGGCTGAAGTGTTGCCTGGTATTCGGCCTATATTGGACATGGCGGTCGATCCAACATTGGGTGTATGCACAATCACTGACGCAAAGGGGAACTTGGTACAGCGGAGGGAGTTGGCTACTTGGTATGCCTCTGAGTCCTGCACGTTGCCACCCCATAGTAGGATCTGATTGTTTGGGTCCGTAATATACTCGACAACTTGTCTGGACAGCAAAGTCTCTTTGACCCAGCCGTTCATGTCGTCGTGTTCGGGCGAAAGGAGAACAACGACGAGGAACTTCAATTCTTGATGCGCCTTTTCCAAGGCCATGTTGTATCCATTCTCGAGGAAAGGTAGAGAATGACTGCCATATTCTTCCTCAAATTCACGGATGAATCTGGCCGCAGTATCCTTGGGTGCCAATGCCCTTCGACCGCTAGCGTTCAGATTTCGCTGTAGTGGAGACGAACTCGTTGTGACGTTCAACCATCGTGGGAGGAAAGGAAACAACGTCCCAAACAGCCGGAATGAGTTGTATAGTAGGCGATATAAGAGGTTGAGAGGAGAGAAGAGAAGGCTTAGTATAAATGGTGGTCGAAACGCCGGTTGGTCCTCCGGCTGTGTTTCAATGCGAGGCGCGGGCTCGAGTCCGGCGGGCCGAGTTGAGGATAAGGATGCGCGCACAGGCAATTCGTCAATGTCGTACATGAGGTTTTGGGTGCGGCGGATGTCTTGTGGTGCATTCAGAGCAGCGCGGGCTTCTTCGACCGGGTCGGGGCCTTCGCCGTCAAAGAATTTGGATATCGCAATCTGTTCATCAGTCAGCCTCACACTACAATTGATAGATAAGGAACGGATTCGACAGACCTGGACATTCCATTGTGATCGTTGCAGTAGTGGAATTGCAGCATCTGGCTCCTGGCCCGTAACATTCATATACGTCTGAAGAGCTTCCTGCTGTGTGGAGGATAGCTGTCCAATGTCCGCACCTCCATCCTGAGAGGACATTCTGTGCCACGTCGGAGTTGACTATCTGGAACAATGCCCCATATGCTGCCAGACAAGGTGATTTCTCAGATGGGCGTGTATGAGAGATGATAGTTAGTTAGGTGAGTCCAGTTGAGTAAGTTGAGCGATCGTGCGTCTTCGGACGGAAAGAGACAGCTTGAGGGTTACGGCAGTTGGCCCGTGCACTATGACGATTCTCGGCCTCGCCTTCGTCTAGCTATTATTATTGAGTATACATAAGATGCCTGGAGAATAACACGGTATTGAAGATAAGTTAGTTACTGTGTATATTGCAATTGGGGATTGACGGCGATAATGTACATTGATTGGAGGTACAGCGTGTCGTCTGGCAGCATACTAGTTGACATTGCCACATATATATATCGACAAGTCACCTCCAAAAACCCACCATGAATCAAAGTCTACATATGCAGCCGGGTCACTCGTTTATAGAATTCATAAGCGGATTTAGCACCATTGCATCCACTTGCGATATACAACTAAGCAATTAGCGAACGTCCGGAGCAATACTGTAAATGTGGACAGTCATGTCTTAGCATGAGCGGGTTTCACAGTGATATGAATGGCCCACTCCGCCGATAGTGCCATGTCCCCCACCGCGCGACGCCATTCCTCCTTCATCCATGCCCGCCTCATCAGGTAGCCAGTACAGCTGTCTTGCTGCTGCGCATTCGTCGTCAATCGACGTCTGGCAGGATCTTTGCGAATCATATAGAAGAGTTTTGGTATAGCTGCCTGCGACTTATTAGGTGTCCCGCCGTTCAGCCCGCTCTCTGCCTAGAAAGCGTCCGCCCAAAACTCGACTTCCCGCCGGCTCGAAACAAGGAGGAATGCGGTTTCCTTTCAACTTCAATTGTTACTTATTTCGCTCATACGCCGATTCAATGGGGAGCGCCTGGCGCTGACTGTTGGCGCCCAAATATCATCAAATCAGCCATGGCTTCCACGGCGAAATCGGGGCTCGATGATTCCCGCCGCAATCTAGGATCGCCCAAACTCAGGGGACGAGGTTGGTATACCGTATGATCGTTTTGGATAGGGTCATGCTGATAGATGTGGCTCAGAGAACGCAAAAGATACCCTGTGTCGGAACGTGACTATATACGGAAAATGTCGATATGAAGACAAGGGTACGCGGTGATCCCAAACAACAGTTGGGTGGGCTATTGATTGATTTCTCACCGCAGGCTGCGCGTTTAACCACGATCCTCTGAAATTACAGAATCAGAATCAAAACCAAATCGACCGGTGAGAACCTTTCCGAAGTGCCGGACACAAACATCGCGTCGATATCGAGGGAAAACGCTGACACTGTGTTTCTTTGATCGAGCAGAAAGGGATTGAATGTCGACTCACCCAGTTTTACCCCAACGTTATTAGCAGCGAATGGTTCCACGCCGAAGAAACCCAACACCATATCTCCCAAAGCTGCAAGCGCCGCTCCATTTCTCCCGAAAGGTTCGATAACCTCCATCACGTCGTATACGGCCAGTTGGAAATATCGTTTGCTAATTGATGAAAAGGTCCAGGCTCCGGTGCACAATCAGCACGCTCAGATGCAGGAAGCTCAGAATGGTCTGTAGCAGAGATTGCAGACTTTGTGCCGCAAGCATTTGACGGTGGGCAAGTGGTAAGTCGTTTGGTCATTTGTCCCTCCTTCCTGGTCTGCACCGAAGGGGTCCGCGCCTGCCGAGTGTACCAATCGCGCCTCTGCACTTCAACCTCACCTCTTGTATATTCCGCCTGCCTATACACTTTTCAACTTTTATTCATCTGCCGTCGTATCCCTCTACACAACTGCACACGATGGAGTTCGGTTCTGATGGGTCGCCTCTGAACCTGGACGCTCGAGCCAACCCATTCCAACCGCGTGCTGTGCAGCGTTCAGTTTCCCTTCCTTTTGCTTTGTCTCCTCGTTCTTCATCCACCCCCGAGACCATTCATCGCTTGATCGCTTCTGAAGACATCCCCCAAGTTGATCCCCGCAATGTCTCTATTCCTGATCAACCTTGTTGTCTGACTTGCCTGATTTCTGGGTCCGGGCAAGACGTTGGCTACGATGTATTCCGTTACTCAATCAATACAAGGCCTCACTGCTAACAGCTAATATAGGTTCCACTTCAAGGTAATGGAAACGGCATACTGAGCCCAGCACCTCCCTATGATCCCTTCGTAACACCGCAAAGCTCCATAGCAGGCGGCTCTGCAGTCGCGCCTCACCCTGCTCCAAACCCGTATTCGCATGATGCAGCAGTCGCTGCTTCAATGGGCGGAGCCTTCTTTGCGGGGCAATCGGGATTTCAACAGCCAGTTCAATACCATCTATACGCACCAATTGGTCCCCACAGTACAAACATTACTGGCTATCAACGAAATGTTCACGACCTTTTCTTGCCTAATGATTTCAGGGAAGAGTTGCAGAAGAAAGCTGCTGCCACTCTGCAAACACTACCAAGTAGGTTCAATCACTGGCTCGACGAAAGTAGTCACTAACCGAGTTCCCTCAGATTCATCTTTACCAGCGCATGTGGATCATTTTCACTCTTTGGTCCCTCTAGATCTCACTCACCAGAAGAATGCGGCGATGTTTGGGTTCCCAAGCTGGGTGTATAAAGCTCAGTCGAATAAAGACGGCAACTTCTATGTATTGCGCAGACTTGAAGGGTATCGCTTGACGAATGAGAAAGCCATACGTTCCGTCCAGGCGTGGAAGAGAATTACGAACGGCAGTGTCGTTACGGTCCACGATGCCTTCACTACTCGCGTGTTCCAGGATAGCTCGCTCATTTTCGTCATGGACTACCATCCGTTGTCCAAAACACTGGCAGAACAGCATTTGGGAGCAGGAAATCGCTTTAACGCACGCAGCAATACACACATTCCAGAACAAGTCATGTGGAGTTATGTCACTCAGATTGCATCGGCATTGAAAGCAATCCATAGCAGTGGTCTTGCAGCAAGGATTATCGACGCCAGCAAAATTCTGCTTACAGGCAAGAATCGAATCCGATTGAATGCATGTGCCATCATGGACGTCGTACAGCATGACACACAGCGATCTGTACAGGACCTCCAGCTTCAAGATTTGGTCAATTTCGGTCAGCTCATGCTAAACCTTGGTGTCAGTGCTGCAGGTGCCCTTGGCAGTCCAAGCAAGGCCATGGAGCATTTCACTCGTGCTTACAGTCCTCAATTAAAGAATTCTGTGTTTTGGCTTTTGAACGGTCTACAGAAAGACCAGGAACGCAGCATCGACATTTTTATCAGTGGCATATCATCGCAACTGATCTCTACGTTTGACTCGGCACTACAAATGGACGATCAACTTACTTCGGATTTGAGTCGCGAGCTCGAAAATGCGCGGTTGGTGCGACTTATCACGAAGCTGAACTTTATCAATGAGAGACCGGAATACGAACATGACCGCCAGTGGTCGGAGAATGGGGAGCGATACTTCCTCAAACTCTTCCGGGATTATGTTTTCCACCAAGTGGACGCGCAGAACAACGCAGTCGTGGACCTTGGACATGTGCTGAACTGTCTCAACAAACTCGATGCAGGCACCGAAGAAAAGGTGACCTTGATCAGTCGAGACGAGCAGAGCTGCTTTGTTGTTAGCTACAAGGAGCTCAAGAAAGCCCTTGAGTCTTCATTCCAAGCGTTGCTGAAGCCTGTGAGACGACTGCACTGAGAGAACGCGTGATTACTATCTTGGAAGCTTATGATGGGATAGACAAGGTTGGTGTCGTCACAAGTCGGGAGGTATATCTGAACGTCAACATCATTGGGCGGACGATTGAACAACAACAAACATTTCAGGGGTTGGTCGTGAATTCTGGAGGAATATCTAGTCTTGACTTATAAGAATTACAGAGTATATGTACGAAGAATCATTTTTGATGTGTTGCTTGAAAATTACAAATGTCAGAGAATATCATATCAATCCAATAAATCAATACATTCGTCGATTTCATTATATTTTTCATACTTCGTCTGACAAAATGCTTTCATTTGATTATTCCTCTGCCTGCACGAATGGATTGGCAATCTCCTCGCTACCGTCCGCGGGCGAAATGAGGACCAGCAGCGTACCCCGAGCAACGATCAAGCCAAGTGCCCGTGTAGCCTCTTTTCCGGATTCATCTGCATCCGTTAGTACTTGGGCCTGCCAATCAGGGAGCATATAGACTTACCACGCATCTTCTCCTTGACATCATCCAGAACAAGGTTCATCAACTGGTCATATCCCTTTAAGATTCCGCTGACTACACGATCATCAGCAACTCACAAGTCTGCAAGAGCGGAGAGGGGGGGGGGGGCAAACCTTCACGACCACCATTAAACTTGACAATAACCTCCTTATCCATATACTTTGTCAAATCCAGAATATTTTCCTTTTTGGGCTTCTCTTGTTGGTCGCGATCTCCTCCTCCTCCTCCATGTCGATCTCCTCCTTGATGGCGTGCACCGCCACGGGTGGAGCCGCCGCCCCGACGGTCACCGCCTCCGCCGCCGCGAGGGCCGCGACCACCACCACCACGGAATGAGCCTCGTTCCGACATTGTGTGAGGCTTGGCTGGTAGTTATAGGTCGCACTGTCAGAAAATATGTAGTGTGTGGAGGCCGATGAGATATTTCTTGTCGCCTTATGCTTCGTACTGTATTTTTGCTTTCTCCCTTCTTTGCAGTCTCAGCTTCGTCAACCAGGCTCTCACTGATAGATTGCGCAAAAATCCTCGCTAGCTAGCGTTATCAAACCCTCGAGCGGTGAACTTCAAATCTCTGCCGAAATCTGTGAGAGGGGGGCTCTTCCTTCTGGGCCGAATGCCCTAATGTGGTGGTGGCAGAGCTAGCGCTGATACGTAGCACACCCAGGGTAGTCGCTGAAATTAAGTTGAAGGATGTTAATTCTGTCACCCGGCGCAGTCAGATCAGACGACCTACTGCAATGCAATGGGAACAAAAGTACAGGTGGAATGACGAAATCGAGAAAAGAGGCGACACAGACACACCCTTGCAAAGTGATTAATGGGGGTGGCTCATGCGGTGTTATGAGAAGGGGAGGGGGTAAATGCGTAGAGTCGATGGAAAGAGTAAGCCGTGTGGTCGTGACAGATTCACTCTGTTTGACGGAACAAAGTCATGTACGGTATCGTTACTGCATGCAAGAGTCTGCCGGCCAATAGTGTCCTGCCAGTACGGTAATATATCATAGCGGCTTCGTATGATCTGTTACGTTACGGGATGCTTGTACTGTTCTGATTTTCGGTGTGCGCAGCCAATCAGCGGCATGCTTTCAGGCTCAGCGGAATCTCCCGGCGGAAGGATTCAGGTCCGTCCACGCTCCGCTCTCCTTCTCAATCTGTCTGTCCCTCGAATATGCTGTCTGTCCTCCCGGATTGATAAACCCTTGTTCGGCCATTCGCATCTGCAAAACAGTTCTTCTTGTTTTGGTATATGCTGTATGCTATGCCGTGACAAGCGCAGGCAGAAGGGATGGAAAATAGCGCATGTCGTCGCAGTCCCTGTCTGCCCCCTTTCTTCTCTGGCTGCTTTCCGATCCGCCCGCTCTAGACGGTGACACACCACCCTCCGGTCTATTATCAATCCCGAGTCTAGTGACGCAGTTGAAGCGCTATCTTTCATCAAGTTTCATGTGTGTACACTGTACACGGTACGTGCATGTTCCGAGAACAAAGCCTGATTGCTGCCCGCCTTCCGCACCGACTCGTCGCAGACACACCGAATACACACTACCTATGTAGACATGGAGCAGTAATTAGATAAGAAGCAATTCATGCATGCCTTGCAAGCATTGATAGACACACTAGGCAGGACAGCAGTGCGGGAATTTCCTTGCCAAGTCCAGCGTGTTAGCCCCGGCCAGCATCGCAAATCTTCCTCCGAACCTCCACCCCCCTCCAGACTTTCCACGCTCAATTCTTGTTTTTGCTCAGCCTTTCCACTTTTTGCTTTGGAACATAGGCCTTCTCAGTTAACTACATGATTGATCATTTCTTCGGCTGATGACCAGTCAATAGCTCATCGTTTATCGTTTCATTCAGTACCTACCCCTCCGCAAACTTTTGTTCTGTCGAAACATTAGCCGCTGTCTATCCGGGCGACTCCTCCTTACGCACTTCTTCCCATCTCACGGCCGATCAGGTCCGCCGTATACTGATTACACGCTTCTTTCGTTCCTCACGACGGCACATGGCCTTTCTATAGTCTGGTCGTCCGACGAAGGTCGATTCATTTTCCTCATTGCTCACTCTGTTTATCTAATACGAGCACCAACTCTCATGGAGTCGCGCACCGTGACGGCGGAACTTCCGCCTCACAAACGTCCACGTTCCCCTTCGGGAGATTACTCGCCAACCGTTTCCAAGATGCCCAAAACACAATCCAACTCTCTACATATCAACTATCTCGCTCGCCAATACTCGGATAATCTGCCTCTTGTCTCCACGGACGACAGCCTACCGAACATCTTGCGCTTGATCGGCGAGTATGACGGCGTCTTGCAACGGCACGAGAGCATCGCCGGTAATCTCGGCGCATGTCCTCTGGGCCCTATTTTGATGAAGCGCTTTGAGCGCTTATTTGAGGGACCGCCGCGGGTACTCAAATCCAATGGCAAGGAAGGCACCAATGTGACTTGGTTGGATGTGGTTGAGTTTGCGAAGAGTAAACCGGAACAATTCAATCTGGAAAAGACTCGGAATGGGGTTCGCGTGTGCCAATTCTATACGAAGCAATGCAGGGTGGAGATTTCGGAGGAGGATTATGTTTTGATTGCTTCGGGCATGCCGCAGAAGCTTATACCGCCTCAGCCGATCGATGAGGATGAGGAAAAAGAGGTGGGGGTGTTGGAGATTTTGGAGAAGAATCTTCAGCAGATCACCGCCATGGCGGATTCTGGTAAGTTCATTCGCTTGCTACATTGCGGACGACGAGCTGATTTGTATAGCTGCCGCGCGCGCAAGACAGTTGAGCTACCGGCTAAAGAGCCGTCGCAATGCCATCGTCACCCGTCGCGAAAACGATCGAAACAAGTACTCACAAAGTCCTCCGCTACATGAACATAGTAGCACAGACACTGCTGTCAATGGGATCGGACATGCAAATCCTCCCTCTCCACCAGGTGGTTTCGTTGCCGTCAATACGGGCAGGCCGGCTGAAGCTAGCGATGAACAGCCCAGTCTTTCCTCGCAATTTATGCTTAATCATCCGAATACGGATAATATTACAATTATAAATGGTACCAATATCAAGGGCGCATCGCCAACGACGCGGGCGGAACTACTGAAAAAGTTTCTCACAACCGCAGACCGGGCAGGCCGTAGTGGCCAGCCGGACGCTGAAGGCTCATCCACTTTGACCAGACAGTCTTCTCGAACAGGGCCGCGAAGATCAGAGGCACCCGAAATGCCCCCTGTCATGTTCGGTAACTCGACGGGCATGGTAGCGATCCCAAACACTCCGCCTTCATTACTGCCTCAACCGAAATCAGTCAGCCATCACGAACGCGATGATGGCGGTCCCTTTAAGTTGGAGATGGTCGCGCGCATGGAGGATCTTCAACGAGGAGAACGCATTCTGCCACCCTGTGATCGGTGTCGTCGATTGCACATGGATTGTTTGAAGAATCTGACTGCATGCATGGGCTGTACAAAAAAACATGCCAAGTGTTCATGGAAGGATGTCAAGGAAGAGGAACTTCGCGATCTCCAACCTCGCCAACCGCGCGCTCATGTCGATGAGCAACGGGACTTTGCTCGACCTGTTGCTCATGATAGCAACAATCACCAAGATGAGCATGGCGCTGATCATAGTCATTCACATCACAGCAATGTGTACCCCGCTCATGAAACTCATGCCGAACCACACCCCAATCCTCATAATGCTTTGGTGCTGGCACAATCAGAGCCACCATCTCATCCGTATACCCAGCATCAAGCGCCTCGCGAACATGCGACGGCGCCCCGCCGAGCGAACAGCGATGTGCACATCATGCTCAACCACGACCAAAACCCGGATACTCACCATCAACCTCATCACCACCCACAACAACACCAACACCAACCGCATCTGTCTACACAGCATCAACATCAGCCTCAACACGACCGGCGAAGCTCATTCCACCATCGCAATATCCTTCATGATAATAATTCCAATACCCACCACCGAAACAACCATCACCGCAACGAGGCGGATAACGATCCCGACGCGAATTCGAGATTGATGCAGGCGATCAAAGATACCGTTGATCATCACAGTACGAGAGTCCAGAAGCATATACGAGATGGTGAATAAGACATTTCTTTCTTCTTTGAATATATTTGCGGCATATTTGAGGGCAACGGGCATTGTGTTTCCCGTTTCTGTTTTATGTATGATACCATGATTGTTTGGTGGCTTTTTATTTCTTCGAGCATATATGACTATATACGTACTGTATGTACTCTTTTCACGAGTCTGATCTTGATATCAAATCCAGCCAATCGGAATCCATATAATATGCTCACCCCACCTGAACATTTCCTGGAGAAAATCCGGAGTATTCTCTACTCCAACAAAGTCGAACAAAGAATCACTTCAATTGTCAGCCGTGCCATTGGAGAAGAGACATTTCCCCGCACCACGGGATTACCAATCCTTACTCATCTTTCTCCAAGTAAATTTGACTCAAATTGACCAGTCAACAGTTGCAAAGATTCGGATATAAAGGATATAGAGAGTGAGGGGTAATTCCGGACTGGCAAGTACCGTTGCGGATATGACTTTAACCCACAAGATGCGACTCCGGGAGTGTCTTTATTATTGCAACCATTCTCATAAATCTTCCTACTTGTGCTTGAGATTGTCACAGACATAGCTAACCCTCATTTCACACAAATCTTGGAAAGCAAAATCACAAGACAACATGGATCCCTCCCTCGTCAAAATCCCTCCCCTCCGCGACCTCACAATCGACAACATCACCGAGAACGTGAATCTGATCAACTCGCTGTGCGAAGATGCGCGCATGAAATATGTCCTGGAGAGATTGGTCACGCATCTCCATGACTTTGCGCGCGAGACTCGCCTTAGTTTCGATGAGTGGATGGCCGGGATCAAGTTTCTGACGGAGACGGGCCAGATATGTACTGATGTCAGACAGGTAACGTCTATATCTCTGCTTTCTAAGGTCATGGGCCACATAAAAAGGATTTGTCTGACGAGGTGTACAGGAATTCATTCTTCTTTCCGACGTCCTCGGCCTCTCGTTGCTAGTCGACTCAATCGACCACCCCAAACCCCCCAACTCCACCGAAGGCACAGTCCTCGGCCCCTTCCACACGCACGAAGCACCGCAAATGTCGCACGGCGACTCCATGTCTCAAGACACCAACGGCGAACCGTTGCTGGTCGCATGCAACGTCAAAGACCGCTCCGGCAACCCCATCTCCGGCGTCAAGATCGATATCTGGGAGACCGATTCAACGGGCCATTACGACGTGCAACACGCCGACCGCTCGGGTCCCGATGGGCGCTGCGTAATGCTCTCCGACTCCAAGGGCGAATTCTGGTTTAAAGCCATCAAGCCCGTGCCGTACCCTATTCCGCACGACGGGCCCGTCGGCAAATTATTGAAGAAGTTGCATCGTCACCCCTACAGGCCGAGTCATATGCATTTCATGTTTGAGAAGGAAGGGTATGATCATTTGATTACCTCGTTGTATCTCAGGAATGATCCGTATGAGACTTCGGATGCTGTCTTTGGGGTCAAGGATACACTCGTCGTTGATCTGGGGACGGTTGATGCGGCGCTTGCTGCTAAGTATGGTGTTGCGGAAGGGACGTTGCTGATGACTTATGATTTTGTGCTGGTTACCGATGCGGAGACGAAGGCTCTTAGGGAACATAATTCGCAGGTTGCGTTGGATAAGTTGGGAAGGAAAGTCAAGATTGTTAATGGCTTGCCCATCCCTGATTTGGACTAATCATTTTTTTTTCCCGGTTATGAGTGAAATTTGCAATGAAATTGAATCATGGTATAAGAGATATGTACAGAACTGCGCTATAATGTGGAATACGTAGATATAGATCACCTCGCATCAATCATTTCCCCAAAATCGTCAGCATCGTCAGCTCCTTGTGCCTGACCAGATTGGACAGCCACAGCTTTCAAACTTCTCAGCCCTTGATCATCTTCAACCCACCCTCCCCGCTTCTCCACGTCTTCCGAGTATTCCACACTAACGCGAAGATTGAGGCTAGCACTCAACGCCTTTTGAACCCGTGTCTCTCTTCCTTGGGAGACAAGGTCTCGGAAAACATGTACAAGAAAGTCGCTGAGGATATCAACACTCCAGTCATCAGGAATTGTAGCCAGGACCTCATTAACATCAAACCAGCGTGAGAATCGGGCGAGCAAATCACTAGTCCTCTCAATTCGGTCCGATACATCTTCGATCTGAAGAAATTCCGATAACAGATATTTGAACAGCACGGCCGGCTCTGTATACGCAACATCATCGGAAGGTGGCGGCAGAGAAATCGTAGCTGCGGGTTGAAAGCTTGATATTCCTCCAAAGATACAGTATCGAATTGCGGAATCGTAGTCTCCCAGGCCATGAGTCAAAAGCCGCAAGGCTTCCTTGTGTCGCCCTTGACGGCCATCTAAAATGATACTTTCAGACACCAGCTCATTTTGAAAAGGCTCAATACGGGCAAGCACGGCCGGAATAGAATAAGACAAGTTGCTGGCCCCGGCACGAGAAGTGAAAACGGTGCTTGGTCCGCCCAAGAGCTGCAAAAGTCGTAACCGTGACTGCCACCAGCTCTCTTGCGGTGTGTTTTCGTTGATAAAAGAGAGATACGTAGGCTTAGGCGGTCGTAGAGCACGGTAAGTGGAATATGAGTCTCTGAGAGATATGCGCGCTTCAGGAGACGATTGCAGAACATTAATGACCGTGTCGAGATAGTATGCAATGAGGTCATCTGCGTATTGAGTATGCTGTTGTATGACTAGTCAGCACGCCGCTAGAAAATCAGTGACATAGACAGCACTCACGTTTTTGGAAAAAACAAGATGCTCCAAGAAATCCTGAACAGCATTTGGCGCTCGTTTCTTCAGCAGTTGTACCACCTTGTCAGGTTCCAACTTGACCTTTGCGCTGTCATCCGAAAACACCTGGATACCCAAGCTAGTGTTCCGTGATGCCAACCACGATCCATATTCCTCAACCAGTTGCGAATCGCGTAGTTTGGAAAGATATTTTCGAACATGTACTTCCACTGCAGTAACCGTGATATCTGTATCAGCCTCTTTTTCTCCATTGACAATTCTTTGCCATGTTCGGAGAACCTTTCCGGATATTTTGCGGCTTTGATAAAGTCGACTGAGAACAAAAAGTCGATTATATCGCTCCAACAGTGAAACTGCACGATCAAAGTTTCCTTTCCAGTCATCTACCAGTCCGTTCAACTCGTTGCGGGTGACTTTTGTCACTGGCTGTGACGCTCTCCTGAGTCGCGCTTCTTGCTCCAAGATCAAGTGCAGCAAAGCTGCGTCAACACTATCAAATACATTTTCTGCGTCCGTCACACTCCCGTAGCCTCTCTTCCTCTGCCAAGCACTAAGATAACGTTTCACCATGTTCAACAATGCATCATCAAGGACTTCGGGCATAGCTCTTGATTCGGCCAAATGGTCTAGGTAAAATTCCGCTTCACGAGCCAGACCTCGATAGACCCAAATTCCTTTTTTTGCTTGAAGTACCTCCTCTGCTAGAAAAGGGACCATAAATAAAATAAGACGTGGGTCCAGATTGCTTTCCACGAGGACTTCTTCCGTGACCCGTATTGTAGTCTCGCTTCTGTCATTAGGGTCCATTGTGAGTAGGTCCGCAAAAAGGATCAAGCCAGCTTTTTGCTTGATATATTCTAAACCAAGGAATTCGGCTTCAGTCGTGGGTTCGGCCGATTTGATTGAGTGCAAGAGATTAATGACCGCATCTCTATCAACTGATTTGAATCGGCCGTCCTCCAATGCCTGCGCGTTCTGAAGAACCCCGTCCAGTTGTAACGGTAACGGATTTTTGGTGACTCTCCAGATGCGATTTCCAGACCACAACACTAAGTGAGTCTGGATATGTCCAAGACGATGGGCAAAGGCAGACTCTTCCTTCGTCCGTTCCACTTCCAATGTTTGCGCAGAACCCTGCTTCTTACCAGATTCAGAGTCTGTCAGTTCTTGCGACTCGAAGAGTTCTTTCTCTTTGCGTACCTGTTCAATGGTTGCATTGGTTCGTGGGTCAGTCTCCTCAGCAGGTGTATCTCCTTCAGTTTGCGGAGTTTTCAACTTGACTAATCGCAGAGTCTCCCCAAGCTCATAGAAATCAAGCTCGCTTGAACTGATTGTATGTTTGATACCCACGTTAGCAGTCTCGAATCCGTCCACAGCCGGTATGTGTACTAGGGCTTTCTGACGTCCATACTCTCCTGGTTCGACATCCCATCGCTGTATTTCGAGGTACTTGTTGATGCTGTCCTCCTCGTTTAAGTTGATAATGGCGAGAACGTATCCCTCGGAAGAACCTGGGTTTCCAGAGCTTGGATCGGATCCGGATGGAGCATCGACAATAATTGCTTCTGGGTACTGTTGAAATTCCATCGTGCCCCTAACAACATCGCCATCTGTATTGACGAACATACCAACTCCAGGCTCGTTTTCCTGGGTGCCAGTAACTAGAAGGAACTCTGACGGCGTCGGGGAGACTATATGCGGTTTTAGGCGAGCAATGTCTAATTTGGGAGCTGGCGGCAGGGGCTTCTGCTTATCTTCTGCTGTTTCGTTTGGAGGTGTGGGCAAGTCCTTTGAGGTATCAATGTCACGACGATCCCTTGATATAGACCTCCGAGGCGTATCATTTTCCGGCGGACCGGGTGTAGAATTGTTGGAACGATCGTCTGGATTGGGTTGTAAGCTATCATTATTGGCGCCCAATCCTCCCGCGAACATGTTCAAACTAGTACTTCTACTATGTTCGCTTCTCCTATCAGTCTTTGAATTGGCGTAGCTTGCAGAAGAAGAGCGTCTGAGACTTGATGCCGATTGTGCTATATCCTCGACATGGCCGGACTCGAATACTTCGCTTGTCGATGAGATAGGGAAAAGTGGAATCTTTTGCTGATGTTCGACTTCCAATAATGAATATGCATTTCCATCGGCAACACAAGCGATCGTGTCCCGCCGTGCACCAACCAGACACTCTGGGAACTCAATAGACCTAACTTTATGCGCTGCGTCTCCGATTCGAACAAGCATTATACGTTTAGAGAGCGCGATCATAATGACCGGCTGGTCGGTCGCGTTGCCCGCCTCATTCTGATTCAAGTCCAGACCTCCAATCCATTGACAGCTTACTTTTGTGTTTTCAAAGGCGGGAGTCAACTCAGGCAACGAGTAGAAGGTGACAACGCCATTGCACAAGACACACGCCTTGGTCACAGTGGGAAGGATCAAAATCTGCTGGATTCCATCTTTCTTCTTCGGATTGCCGGTTATTTGTAAACGCGATGCTAGGATAAAGGTGGGTTCGTTGGCCTCATCAGTGGGTTCGGACGGTATTGACACAAAGTGCAGGATTTCAGCCACGGAGGTGCCTATATAAAGGTTGTCGTCTTCAATTCGATGTAAGCTCCCACCCAACGCGACCAAGGATAATAGACTCACTCCAGTATTCTACACATGTGATATGAACGTCCGCTTCGCCGTTCTCCGGCTCTATGGGAACATCGTCGAGCAATTGACGGAGAACATAGGGTGCTGCCTGGGAAGCGGATAACTTCCTCCGTTTGCGAGGCCCTGCGGATCCATCCATCAAGCTGGCTCTTAGATTCGCAGTCTCTGAGTCCTCAGTATGCCTCGTGGGCCATTTGATGGGATGAGACACAGGGAGCGAGTCTGATGCGAGGAAGTCATTGAGGGGATAGCTCTTGATTGGGAAAGAAGCTAGTTACCGGCTTATCGCGGCTTAGTCATGCGGTGATTGCCTTGCGCAACGTGTTTCAAGGAACTACAATCTCAGCATCGTAGCACACGCCATCTTTGTACGAGTAACGACTGATATTTTCTATTCTTCTTCCTGCCGTATTCTAGCTTTGGTCAGATCCGAAGATCGCTCGTCCTTATTGTTTCGGATTCGTAAGATACTGCCCGTTCCTTCAAGTCTAAGCCAAGCAGTGTCGACCCGCAACGCGCAATCAGAGCGTCCTCCGCATCTACTGATAAACTAGCATTCGACCATACACTATTTCGCTTCGAGATCCTCAAGGGGCGCGGCACGCATATATTCAATTAGCGGAATGCCAAAGGGTGTTAGGGTGTTAGGGTCATAGAAGATGGACGCTTTTGCGGTCAGTGAGAATATCCTGGCGGAACAGGAGAAGCCAGATGTCAACGGCAATCCAAATACCAATATGGAGGAGTCCAATAAGTTTCAGCGTGCCATATCTTCATGGAGAGGTGAGACCACGCGGAAAGAGTCAATCCCACTAGCTGTACTAACGCATCTCGAAATTTCAGGCATCGACCTAACCAACACTATACCGAAACTTGACGCTACTGCTTCCGAAATCGTCGCAAACCAACGAGATGCTCTCGTACAAAGGAAGGATCTCGCTCAGAAAACCAAGGACTTCAGGAAACTCGACGATGCCTCGAAATTGACCGAATACAAGGGACTTCTGAAAGGTACGATGTAGCACAAGTTTGCCTCAACAAACACGACTAACCGACGTCGATATAGCGTATCAAACGTTCATTGATCTTTTGACCACCCATGGTAAGACATCTTCGTCAGCTTTCTTACAACTATACTCCCCGCTTTCCGAAGCCCCCGATCCATATCCTCTTCTCGAGGCATCCGTCGACTCGTTGGTGGCATCCGAAGACACCGTCCCGAAACTCACCGCGGAGAAGGAACATTTACAAAAATCGGTGGCTCAATTGACAAGTCAACTCGAAACTACCGAGAAGCGTCTGGAAGAAGAAAGTGAAGCTCGAAAGAAGCTGGAAGATTTCCAGGAATCAAGGATTAAAGAGATCGAATCGTCCTGGGAAGCAGTGCTGTCGGAGAAGAGCAACAACTGGGAGGCAAAGGAGAAAACCTTGGAGGAAAAGATCGAGAACCAGGATCGACTGGTCAAAGAGCTTAAGGCTTCCCTTGAGGTGTCTCAGCGACTCGACAGAGATGATGATGTCGACTCTGCTCGCAATACTGCCACAGCAGCCGAGCTGGAGATTGTCATCTCAGATCTTGAAAAGACTAGTTTGCGGTTGGCTGAGGTCGAGGCACGCAATGAGCAGATGCGTTTAGAGCTAGCGCAAGCTGCATCTCACTCTCAAGCCGAACAAAGGCCGATTGAAGATGATCCGTCATATCTGCGATTGCAATCTGAAAATTCAGCTTTGATTAGAAAACTTGATGCAGCAAGGTTCGATCGCGATACCGAGAGGCATGACTGGGAGAGTAAAGTCCGTCAATTTGAGCGAATGAATTCCAAACTCAGCGCAGAGAAGGATGAGTTCCGATCAAAACTCGACAAATATGCCGACTACGAGGATATCAAAAGAGAGCTCGAGGTTATCAAGGTAAGATATGTACATGCTATTCAAAGGAGCAAAGTGACTGACATCTTGTAGTCTATTGAATTCTCTACAGGTGATGATGACGATGCTGGTAATCTCCCAGAAGAACTCACTAGCATGAACGGCTCTGCCAAATCCAAAGAGAACTCGCTGGAACAGTTGTTGATGGCCCGCAACAAGAAACTCAGCAACGAGCTTACAGTGCTTCGGGTCTCTCACCGTGATCTTCAAAGTCAAATTGAGACGTTAAAAGAGGAGTCATTCAGTACGAAGGCGGAGCTAGAGAAATCTCAGCAGCTGTGCGCAACGCTTGAAAATGACCTTTTGCGCATGCAAAAGAGCACGAATCCTCTTCCCTCGGCTGCAATGTCTGTTGCAGGCACTTACACATCTCGGTTTCCTTCATCTCGACGAGGAGGCGGCACATCCCCAACGTCGTCAATCATTTCTGGCTTTGACCAGGTCTCCGCTTCTGCGAATACAATGGAAGCCATCCGTGCAGGTGAAGCAGTCGGCGGCGGTTCTGGCATCCTGCCGATGATCCAAGCCCAGCGAGATAGATTTAAGCAAAAGAATGCTCAATTGGAGGAAGAACTATCCAAAACCTACGCCACCGTCAAATCACTCCGATCAGAGGTTGCATCCCTGCAAAAGGATAACCTGAATCTGTACGAAAAGACTCGATATGTCTCAACCTACAGTCGCAATCAGGGTGGCAGCGCATCCACCTCAGCATCTTCCTATGCCAACCGACCTAGCGCAGCTTCAGTATACGCGTCCGACGAAACACCATCTGGTGTCTCACTCGACAAATACCAATCCGCGTACGAGGCGCAAATATCACCATTCGCAGCGTTCAGAGGCCGCGAGGCAACAAGGGCATATAAACGCATGTCTTTGCCCGAGCGACTAGTGTTCTCCATCACACGAGTGGTGTTGGCAAATCGGACGAGTCGGAATATCTTTGCAGCATATTGTTTTGCGTTGCATGTGTTGCTGTTCGTGATGTTGTATTCTATGAGCGCCGTCGAGATTGAAAAGCATCACATTGACAATCTTGCTAATGGTGCTGCCGCTGTTGCCGCCGGTGTCGCTGGCGGCGGCGGTGGTAGTGGTAGTGGTGCTGCAGCCGGGAAATTACATGGAGATGATTGGCAGCAAGAAGGTTTTAGCAACTGATTACCGCTATTTAGGTATCTCTATGTTGATTGTGTATATATAATAGTTGTCTCTGTCATTTGGGATTTGGGAGGCGTTTACATGTATGTCTTGATTGAGTAACATCTCGAGATCTGAGTTCTTTTTATGCGGAGATATTCTTCTAGGTATTTCCCTGGATACTGGTGATGCTTTCCAAGATTTAGAACTAGCTGACTGCTTACTTTCTACGTATACTTGACGGTCAGAGGATAAGAGTAAAGAGTGGAAGATAGCACGCTAAGAAGGAAATCATTTAATCGAAAGAAAAAAGACAGTTGATTTACTGTACAGATATAATGACAAAGGAAAAATGGAAACAGGCGATATAAGAGGCAAAAAGTTATGCGCTATAACACTACTACTGTCACAGAGCCCACATTCGTCTATTGGTCAGGGTAAAAGATGAGGGTTAAATCGCAAGCTCTAGATGAGAGAAGCTTTTTCTCGTTCTGTTATCAAAAGTCGATTTTATTTTTTTTTTGGTTTAAGCCAGGTTGCGGCTCATGTCGTTGGTGATGCGCTGGTAGTCGAGAAGACCCTCAATAGAACCATAAGCACTGATGGCGAGTTCCTTGTCCCAAAGTTTGGCATTGGCAAAGTCCATGACGTCCTTGGCGGTGATGCGGCCGATGGTGGCCTCAATGTCTTCGGCGCTCAAGCGGCGGCCAGTGGTGATGATTTGGCGGCCAATGTCTTCGGCGACGGCGGTGGTGCCATCGAGAGACAAGAGGATGGAGGCCTTCAATTGCGCCTTGGCGCGCTCGACCTCAGCCTCGGTGACGTTGACTGCGAGACGGGACCATTCGCGGAGAGTGAAGTGGACGAGGTCATCGAGGTTGGTAAGGTTCTCGCTGACAAGGTAGATACCCCAAAGACTGCATCGAATTAGCATATATCATATAATAACAGGAACATGTTACTCACCCAGTGTCACTGTAGCTGGTTGAGAAGCTCATGAAGCTGTTGGCAAGGTTGTGGTGAGAGACAACGTTGCTGAGCTTGCTGCCGAGGAAAGAAGCATTGCCCATGGTGCGGTCCCAGTTGCCCTACGATAGTTAGTAAATGTGCATGAAGAATAGTCCAGAAACATACAATGATAGCCTGGGCAAGGAGAGCGGTAAAGTAGTGGTCGTCGTTCCAGCTAACACCCTCAACTGCAAGAGCAATGTGAGCAGTAGGGATAGTGTCGTCACGAAGACGGACCTCGGAACCAATGAATTCGGGCTTGCGCTTCTGCTCAGCGGCGATGGCAGCAGCGGCGGAAGAAGGGGGAGCAGAAGGCAGGCTGCCAAAGTGTTGCTCAGCAAGCTTGACAAGGGCATCGTGCTCGATACCACCGGCACCGACAAGGACGGTCTTTTCGGCCAAGTAGTTGGTCTTGATATAGTTGACGAGGTCGTCACGCTGGATGCTCTGGATGTTTTCCTTGGGTCCGAGAATGGTGCGACCAAGAGACTGGTTCTGGAAGGCAGTAGCGTGGAGGTGGTCGAAAACAACTTCCTCGCTGTGATGAGTTAGTGTGGTTCACTCACGATCGTGTTGACTGAAATACCTGATCTTCTCGACTTCCTCGGCTTCCCGGAGAATGACATCACGCTCACGCTCAATGGCAGAAGTCTCGAGTTTGGAGTTCTGGAGAATATCGGCAAGGATATCGACAGCCTTGGGGACGTCGGCGTTGAAGGACTTGGCATAGTAAACAGTGTTTTCCCTCTGTACGGCAATTAGCATGACTCGGCAACGGCAGCATCGGGTATCCGTACCGATGTGTAAGCGTTCAAGTGACCACCCATGTTCTCAATCTCGAGCTCAAGCTGTCCCTGGGTTCTCTTGTTGGTGCCCTTGAAGGCCAAATGCTCAAGGAAGTGAGCAGTTCCATTGGTCTTATCGGTTTCAGCACGAGATCCGGCATCGACGTAAACACCGACGGTGCTAGTGGCAGCGTAGGGGTTGTGTTCGGTAGCGATGGTAAGGCCATTCGACAACTATACAGCGCGCAGGTCAGCTAACAATTGAATTCAATGGCAAGAGACGAATTGACGACACATACGGTGGTCGACTGTGTCCGTGATGGCAGACCAACGGGCGTAGCGAAGCCGCGCTTCACGGGCTGGACGGCCTTCAAGGCAGCGCGGGAGCGCAAAGCCTGGTTGAACTGCTGAGCAAGCCGCCGAGAAGCCATGAGTACGTGTTGGCTGATATGTAGATGGGGAGAGAGAGACAATTGGAGTGGGAAGGACGACGGGCGAGGATGGTCGTTGAGGTTTGGAGGTCGACTTGGAATGAAATCGGGAAGTCAAATTGTTCGCCAGCTCGGCCGACCAATCACATGACCCGCTTTGCAAACCGCTCCGGGCCTTTCCTACTCGCCTTAGCCTCTCCATCACCTGCCACTTAATGATTTTACTTATTAGACCACTACAGTCAACTTCACTTTTTCATGACTATTGCTTCTATATCTGCTGAAAGCTATTTTATCACACATAACCGTGCCCATCGGGCAGTCTTTTTGCTATACTAATTACTAGCTACTAATGTGCGTACCTAGGCTAAGGAACTCGCAAACCTCTTGATATTCTCAACCATCGAAATATCATCCGCAAAGCCCAGCGCTCTAGCACGTGCATTATCAAATAACGGCGACCAACTCTGCACAATCCTGTCCACGTCGGCATCATACTTTTCCTCGACCAAAGCCCTCTTCTCCGGCCCACCAATCTGCTCTAACGCATCAAGCATCTCTTGCACAGTCACCAGCAAACCAGGCAAATTGACCGAACGCGAATCCCCAAACGCCTCTCCGGGGACATCACGAGCATGCAATATATTCTTGACAATGGTATACGGCGAGCAGATCCACACAGGCGTATCCTTTGCGACGGGCAAAATAGCCTTCTTGCCATGGAAGGGCTCACGGATAATATCACTCACGAAACTACTCGCAGCCTGCGTCGGTTTTCCCGCTCGCACAGTAACTGTGGGCAACCGTACAGCTCTCCCATCCAAAAACCCGCGTCGAGAGTAGTCATTCAACAGAATCTCAATCATGAGTTTCTGTGATCCGTACGACGACAACGGCACGGGCGGCAAGTTGGTTTCGCTAATCACAAACCCAGCCTTCGTAGGACCGTAGACAGCCAGGGAAGATGTGAAAATCACTTTTACGCCCGGCATGGTATCCTTGAGACGATCGAGGATGTATCGATTTGAGTCAAAATTGACTTTGACGCCTAGGTCGAAGTTGGCTTCCGAGCCGCTGGACATTATGCCGTGGAGCAGGAAGACGGATTCGTAAGGGTTGGATGCGCTGATCAATTCGTCGACGACCTTGGGAGAGGTCAAGTCTGCGGCTATGGTTTTGAGCCGCGAGGCATGTTCGGATGCTGATGCGGGGACTGGTGGTTCTTGCACATCGGCGATGGTGACTGTGGTATCGGGGGAGGAGGTGCGTAGTAGTTCTGCTGCGAGTTCTTGACCGACGTAGCCGCCAGCACCGGTGATAAGGATGGAGGGCATGGTGATGACTTGCAATTGCAGGACTCTAACGTGACTCAAGCAGTAATAGCAAAGTAAGAAGAACAAGTCTGAGGCCCTTCGACTTGATATGGAGAATTTGAACAATCAAATGACGCACCTCCAGCCATCCGGGGGTGTTTCTCTCCTCTTATGTACTCTCACCCGTTCACTTCGCGGGTTCTACGCATCGCCTATCTTCCGAGGCATAGCAACAATACGTCCCAACATCCAGCACACAGACCTATGTACCATTCAATACAATCAGGTAACTTGCTCGTCTTGTATATGTATTACACGAGTCGAAGAAAATCATGATCTGTGAGTGGTGGAGAATATGCCGGAAATCGTATGTTTGTATGCACGTCACGGAGCAAAGACTGACTTTTGTAGATGCTCGGAGAAAGACCGAGTTTGGTGATATCGGTCTGATCACCGTGTATTTTTGAGCAACCTCCTGGAATTTTGGATGAGTCTTGATCGAATGAAATAGTACTGGTCACTTTTAATTTCACTTTTAGTCCTTGTATGCTCAATGTTGCGTGGAGGGAGTCTACGAGGGAAAGACAGAAGATACTACATGCATAGATGTACAGGGGACTGAACTGATTCTTAATCAACATTGAAGGTATTTATATACATGCTAACATAGGCAATACCTAGAATATAAACATAAGAACAACACGACGTTATAGACATCGATGCCCATTGACCCCATTGACAATCTGCTCATCCAACCCATTAAAAATCTCATCAAAGTTCTTCAACGTCTCCTGGGTTGGATCGAACCCATAAATCAGCTTCTGCACATCCGCATCAGCCCACTTATCCGGCACTTTCCCATTCCCTTGCTTCAGGGCCGCAAACTGCTTATCTCTTTCTTCTTTTGCGGCGCCATCACCCAAATGTAGAGTTCGGCCGGATGCAGCGGCCATCTCTACAAGGGCGTAGGCACGGTCTTTACGAATCTTTTCGTACACTCGAAGCGCTTTGTTGATGGAGGTGGGTTCTGTGTCTGGTAACCGCGAGAGAGAGGCGGCGATGGCAGCGGCGTCTTCGATGGCTTGGGCGGCTCCCTGCGCAAGATGGGGTAAGGTAGGATGGCAGGCGTCGCCTACAAGCGCGACGGTATCGTGTACCCATGTGGGCAAAGGGGCGTGAACACGGAGTTTCCATTCACACACTTCCCCCTCAGGCACATGGTTGAGCATCCGCTGAATCATGGGGCAAAAATCCTCAAAGACACCCAACATGGCCGACTTTGATCCACGGGTTGTGTACGTCGCTGACGGGGCGGCGGCAAAATTTGTATCTGGCTGGACGGTGGAGAGGTTGTAGATATTCTTGTTATCGATTGCGTAAGCAATGATATGCCTCTTGGGGCCGATCCAGCGAACGACGGTGTCGCTATCGAGAAGCGCCAGAAGTTCCGGGTCATCCTTAATCTGGTCACGATGAATCATGATTCTATACGCGGCCTGTTTGGTGTCGATGATTTGTGCGTCGATGTTCAACAATTTGAGCATTTCCACGCGGATGTTACTCTTGATTCCGTCCGCAGCCAGCAAGACATCAGCCTCCACCTTGTAGGGTTCAGAAGAGCCATCGCGGGGTTCGGCAATGACCACAGGGTGGGGACCGAAGGATTCGATGGATTTGATGCTGGTGTTGAAGTGGAATTTGATGGCGCTTTCCGTCAGGCAGCCTTGGTACATGGAGTTGGCCAGAGAAAAGCGATGGCCGACCATGTGAGGGTATCCGTAGGTCTTTTCAATATATCCTAATTCTACGTGGCCGAGTTCTTCGTTTGTGGATCCTTCTATTTTGCGCGTTAGTACAGGTCATTTATTATTGAAAGAAGCTGGGAAAGACTCACGTCTAATGCTGGTGTCTCTGATATTGGTCGCTTCCTTGGCAATGGGTTTCCATACACCGAGTCGATCCAGAATGCGAGCCATGTTGGGAGCAAGCTGGATACCGGCGCCCACGAAGCCCAGATCGGCGGCATATTCGTAGACGTCGATTTTCCTGAAGCCTTCTTTGGCGAGAGCTAGTGCAGATGCCAGGCCGCCCATACCTATGATCGAATACTTAGTAAATCGAGACTTGACAATAACTGATAAGTAGACATACCGGCACCGACAATGACTATCCTCACATCCTTGATTGACTCTGCCATGTTGTATGGATGTTTCTTCAAGAATGAAGACAGGTTAAGTATGTGATCTGTCTCGAGTGGTCGTCTACAAACGCAACGGCAAGCCTCCGATTTTCGACGATAGAAAGGAACTAATAAAACAGAAGTGGAAGATAAGTCGAAAATAGATGACAGTAATAGGATCTTAAATTAATCCGGGGTTTATGCGACTGCAATACTTAATATACTCCTCCCAGCAACCGGGGACCGGGTAAGCATTCATCAACCCAAGGCTTATGTAACTCCCTCACCTTTGCCTAGGTAGACAAGACACAAAAAGTACAATTCTGGCTTAGCTGGCCAGAGAAAGCCATTTAAAAACATCTGCTTTGCGACCAATAGAATTCTGCAAGAAACGCTGAGGAAGAGAGAATGTTGATAAACTCTTTTCCGGCTTGGCATCAAGATCCAGTTTGTACTTTTTCCCCGCATTTTGACCACGAGTGCCCGGCAGAAGAAGGGATGGATGAAGGCATTTGCCGGGTTAAGATCTTTTCCGCTGGCTCTTCATGATGAGCATTGAGGATACGTAAGTATATGGCTGAGATTAATAGACAGCGTGAGCCGTGTTAAGGCTGGAGACTTGAAGTCAGTCTACGCGGATTGCCGACTAAGACAACAACATAGACGCACTCTCGGAGCCAAGGCAGGCTGGCATTCGATTGGTGATGCCGAGATGCTCTTCATATATCGGCCTCTTGTAAATTGTGATACTTCAATGGCAAGCAAAGATGATGCTGAGTGGGAAACCCTAGTAAGCATGTACCTATCTATCCAAACGCACATTTTTGATACCAACTCATATTCAAAGCGTAGTAGCATCCATTCAAAATACCAAAACAGAGATCAAGCAACAAGGAAAATAATATCGTAGAATACACTCAACGCCGAGTTAAAAATGTCACTTGAGAAACCAACAAGATCGAGAGAAAAGATTTGCGTCATTTTTGTTTTACTTTGCGACTTCCATTGAACGCATGTATTGACCTGCCACGATACAGTGGTCACGCTCAAAGGGTTCTATTAATGAGGTTAGTAATTGATCTGCATAGAAGCAGAGTTCGAATGATTGATGATGGCTTACCAAGTGTGAGTTCTATCAGAGTAAAGTTAGCATGAATTTATTCATTTCATTGTGGCTCATGAAAAGAAAATGACTTACGTTCTTTGGGCTTAATCTTCTCGGCTCTGAGACGCTCGACCTCGTGAGCAAAGACAACCTCCGGCTTGGCCGTGCTGTCGATACAGCTGGCCTTGATACTGATCAAAACACCACCTTCGTTCTTGAGGAACATGTGCGCATTGAGACCGACGATACGGGCCTGATCGGGTTGGGCAACGTCGGCGAAGATGACGTCGACCATGGGGACGAGGAGTCTGTATTTCATGGGATGCTTTAAATGGTCAGTATGACTCAAGCAGCCAATAAGAGGTCGACTTACGCGAGCATCCTCAACGATGGGGATGACGTTTGTGCGTTTTCTGCCAAAGGTTAGTGTATGTTATCCCAAGGAACGGGAAAAAAATCCTACGTTGCCATGCCGATCAAGTCACGACCAGAGCGGTGGGAGAATTCAACGGCGTAAACGGTTCCAGTAGGGCCGACAATGTCTGCAACGTGAGAGACACTGGTACCGGAGGCTATGAGACGTCAGTAATCGCAACAAATGCCGTATACAATAAACCATACCGGCGCCCAAGTACAAAACCTTTGAGCCAGGCTTGATGAAGATCTTATCCAGACCACCAAGCACACCAGCAGCAAGCTTAGAACTGCAGTCAAACAGTCAGAAAATGTAATTCCTCCACAAAGATAAGGAAAAAGACCAACCGGAAAGGATTCCAAACACGGTATTCAGTCTTAGCAGCAGGAGCATCACCCTCAGCAGGGGCCTCGACAGCAATTCGCTTCTCACCATAGACCGAATCTCCAGGAGTCAAGTTCTTGGTAACAAGCATGTCTTCCTTGCCACGAGCGACGAAGATACCGGCGTGACGATGGGGTTCGATAATGGCTTTCTGACCACCCTTGGCACCTCCACGGGGAGCACCACCGCGGCCACCACGGCCTCCTTGACCAGTATTAGTTATTTGTGAGTATTTCGGTTGTGTTTGGTAATTGCCAACCTCTAGGAGCGCCACGTCCACCGCGAGGACCACCTCGGCCTCTGGGAGCACCGCCTATACAAAGATTGATTAGAATGAGACATTCCCAAAGCTTAGACTTGTTGAGTATCAGCGCATACCTCGACCACCACCACGGCCACCACGATCACCACCGAATCCACCACGGCTTCCTCCAAAGCCACCGCGTCCACCGCGAGGGGGGCCTCCTCGTCCACGGGGTGTGAATGCCATCTCGTCGATTTAAGGGATCTGCTGAAAATTGATGATAGGAAGAAGAAAAGAGGTTGACCGCGCAACGATCAGGCCCACAAGCACCGAATTGATTCGTGAAAAAAAAAAGTAAAATTGATGTTAAAAACCAATTTCTTCGGTCGTTAATGAGTATTGAGCTGCGCGCCGTACGTTACTGACGAGCAGTTGGTAGATGTTATCGACGAGAGCAATTTGACGGTTGAAGCTTTTTTTTTTCTTTCTCGAACTGCGGACCTTGAAACGCTAGCCTTGAAAAGGAATAGTTGAATTTGCCTTCCCAATTTGTGGATGCTTATCAGCACGTGATCCCTTCGACGATAGCGAGGTCACGGGATCTCATCGTGCCCTACATTCTCGATTGGGAGACAGATACAGCCAATGAAAGCTCTTCATTTTGTTCATACATCAGTTACTATGTTTGCAGCGTCTGATTTGATAATGCTCTCATATTCATGATTTATGGACAAAATGATATTAACAACGCCTAGGAAAGGTATAGCAATTTCGCACGTTTCAGGTACTTGCACCCGTATCATCACCTCGCACCATCACCAAACACACATGACTGAAATAGTACATCAACTTAAGCATAGAAGAAGTATTGTCCCGAGTATTGAACCTGGAAAGCAGCCGGTTGACCCGCGCAAGTAGCCGGCGGAGACCCTCCAGCGGTATTGACTCGATACACAGCAGTGAGACCATTGGTCGTTCCATTAACAGTAGAAAGATACAACCAGGAAACAGCACCATAACCGGCATTGAATTGACCCAGAACAGATCCCGAAGGAGCGGCAGTCGCGTTTTTCTTTGCCGTAAGCGCGATACCGAGCTGTTTCTGGGGGGTGGTGTTGAGGTTAAAGGCTGGTTCGGTGGCAGTCTCGAAGTAGTGGTGGCCCAACAGGTCCAAGTTTGCGGGTGCCAGGGGTGTCTGAACCTCGGGTGAGGGGAGAGAGTAGTTGAGGACAATGTCGGTGATGAGGTTGAGCAGGTCTGGGTAGTTGGCGGCGACGCAGGAGGCGTCGTAGAGGTTTGCGACGGCGCCGATTGCGGCCGGGATCGTGTCTGCGGTGGAGTCGGCGCAGGTGTAGTTCTGTGAGAGTCAGCACGAATGTTCAAGTCAGACGAAAAGAGACGTGAGACCTACTTGAGTACCACGACCAACAGCTACGTATTTCAACGACCCGGTAGGAGCAGGCAGTCCCGACGAAGGCAAAGACACCTTGGACATGTCGCAGGTTGTCGGAGCGCCCGTGTGTCGGCCAATGTAAGCGCTGACTTTGGAATAGAACTCTGCTAGGTTCGAGTCGAAGTTGTAGACCTCGTTGAAGACATTGCTGGTAGGAGCAGCCACGGCAACTGTGGCCAAAGAGGCAAGGATGAGTCCGCTGAAATGCATTTTGATGGGGTTGATTTCAAGATGTCTTGGTCGGTGAGATTGGTAATGAGGCTGAGGCTGGAGATGAAGCTGATATAAGGAGTTCGAAATTGGAGATTGTCGGGTTTAAAGTTATTTCTTTGTCTTTGTGTGTTTTCAGCTGGGAATATCCGCCGAAGATGGTCGAAGGTAGAATACTAGACGGAGAGCACCAGGCTCTTTGTAATGAATCGCGGATGAAGGTACAACAAAGGACCGAAATGAATAAAGAATATAGCAGAAGATATGCAAGAAAGTAATAGAAAGAAATTGATAATGAGGATTTTCGGAATGCAAGAAGGTACAGTTAACACACACACACACACAGTTTTATTTGAAGAAAAGAAGAGGAAGGGGAAATCATCGACATGCCATCCGAAGCGTTATATGTATGTACTGGCCTGTACATGGTTTCTTCAGGGCCGTGCAGATACGAGCAAACTTCAAAGAATAGATCCAATGGAGTAAGCACGCTGATTGGTGTACAAAAATAAACTCATGAACCGTTGGCGGCTCTGATTGGCCATGGTGCTCGCGCCGCAACCTTAGTGCAGCGACCAATCAGCAGCCTACAAATGGGGTTTAGTGGGTTTGAGACCTGGCGTTCTGAGGGACTGATTGGCCCAGCCTGCTGACGGGCTGCGTTTAGCGAAACTGTTTTGTGTTTCGAGGGCGGTTAGCCCTCTATACATAGTAATACGTAGTAGTTAGTACGGAGAACGTGTTCCAAATATATTCTATACTAGCCATGTACAGAATATGTATTGAACTATTCTGTACAATTCTTCAGTCTCGGCTCTTGTTCGGATAATTGCTAGTTTGCTGCTTACTCGCACATGGCTGCACTACTGCACGATGCAGACAATCCTTCATTGTTCTCGTTCAATCTCTGACATAGTACCAATATATACGAAGTTCGACAATAAAGACAAAACAAATCCTTCTAGATAGTGAATCCTCCGTCTCCGTACAAAGTACGGAGAATATGGAGTCAGATCTTGATTAAACTACGTCCCCGTGCTTCTCTCATGGGTGGAACTTGCCATTCTACGCCCTCTTAGTCTCTCAAGTATCAACTTATCCAGGTCTAGCGTCTTTGTCTACAGTTAGCCTGCCAGAATTGATACATAGTCATACGTGTACAGACCAAAGACCCTGGTCATCGTAACGCACTAACACCCTGTTAGCGCCGAAAGAGCTCAGATTCGGAGCCTGACAGCCAATCGGCAGCATGTCGAGAGTCGAACTTGATGAAGCAAGGCCTGTTTTTGAGCTTGTGCCATAAATAGTCTGTCGACTCCGAGGAGCCTCGTGATTGGCGCCATTTTTCAAGATGTGGTGAGCCAAAAATAAAGTACACGCCATTGAGCAATGGATAGTCCATAGTATGGTTATGATGGTACCTAATTCTTCAGCATGCTATTAATATGTGCTGACTCCCAGAACAATATCTTACGTACTCTTGACTGCATGTGTACTGATACACTAGTTATATATAAGCTGGGTCGCCCGAGAAAACCTTGATTGACCAGTTCAGTAGCCAATCGACTTGCCTAGATGTCACTCACATGGCAGTCAGATACGAGTAGGTGCTACTAGGTGGTATCTATCCACCTAGACCGGGAAAAAAGTCTGAACAATTCCTTTGTCCAAAACTCGTGCATCTTGAATAATGGAGAAGCATAGTTCATGAGGACGCCGTCTGAGTTAGGATTTTGTTGCCAATAATTGATTTATGTCAAGAACGTGGTCGGGCATCCATTCACAGGTCAAAAACCAATGCTAACCATACATAGCGTATAATGTCGATGTCCTGGTAAATTGAACAATATTGTAACCTCGTGACTACTTGTCGAGAATTTTTTGCACACGTGAATCCCAGAGGTAGACAACTCGAAGGAACTCTTCTCCGGAGTTTCAAAAGTGTCAATATCACGAGTCATGTGCCGGCACCATGCGATTCAGCCTACATGTCGAGTCGAGTATCTGAAACACAGCACACAAAGACCACCGAGGATCAACTCCTTTCAAACAATGACATGTCTTTGGCAACAAAGACCTTACTCGTTCGCGTTGTAATATCTTTCCGACTTCTCCAAATTTCGTAAGTCAGTAAGGACTGGCCACAAATGTGTGTTCAGCAGGGCAAAAAAAAAGAGGATTGTATGCTAGTCAGCCTTCAAGGTCAAAGGCGGGGTAACACAATCTGCGCCATCTCTAGCCTGAAACTTATCAAGAGCCCATCTTGTTCGTGTCATGTCGGCGAGTATATATGAAACGAGACAAACTCTTGGTCCTCGCACACTTTCTCTGACTTCTTTGTTCATACCGGTTGAGTCGAACCGCGAAAGAAGGCGTTGTCAACGGCTTACACGAAAGCCGCTTGATAGGGGAACATCGCACGAGACGACCGAGCCGACGTACGCGGTACAATGGCTAACAACATCGGACGGGCCGGGACATCCACCAACTATTTCTTCTAGACAATTCCATTGTTCGATATTGGGACCGATACTTACCAACAGCAGCCATTATCCGCTGTCATGAACGAACTAGAGGTGAAAGTGGTTTCGACGGATGACAAACACAAACGGTCCAGAAATGCGGTGGAGGCTAAACCTGTTTGAGATGGGCTGCCTGACAGATCAGGCGCACACGAAGATAAAACGTTTCAAAGTTTTTACGTCCGTAGAAGGTTCTTACCATTTGGCTTGTACAGGCAATTTATTCAATCAATTGTCTACTATGTCATTACCACACATATAACATAGGATTGAGGTGATGATGTACGTGGATGAGCTGCTCAACTGTCGTATTAATTACTAAGTACTAAGTAGTAAGGAGGCTATCCATGATCACATCGCCGTGACGCCATGACGCCATGACGTGGGGAGATCCAAGATCGATCCCACGATGGAGTGTTAGCTCTGTATGGCTGTCGCTCAATTGGATCCCGAGAACCATTCTATGCAAACACCAACCCTTCTCTCGGTGCTGCATGCAATTATAGTACTAGTCTCCAACCCGGGCGATTTTCTTTCTGCTTCTTTGCGTTTGTGGCGGGCTGTCACCGTCTGCTTGTACGTACATTCGACAGGAAGAATTGGGGGTAGTCGCTCTCTCATGGCGTTCCAGACACAGAGACTCGCCTCGGATAATGACCGCTTCGAGCAACATGGCGAGCCACCGTATCCATATTTGCCATTCGAGGTAGCTTGGATCTCAGAGACTGAACCATACACGCAAGCATGGCTGGAGGTATAAATGTCGCCTTCTCCCGGACCCAGGTTCCTAGTCAATTTTTAGCTCTGATCATAACTTCTTCAACTTCTTCCAACTCTATAATCCATACAAGTTGTTCAACATGCCAGAGAACAGAGCTCTATTCTTCAGTGCCATCCCCTCCGGGCTGCCTGTTGCAGGCAAGGACCTCACCCTCGAGTCCGTCCCATACCCCGAAGAAGCTCCCGAAAATGGCATCATCGTGAAGAACATATACGCCAGTTTCGACCCGTATCTACGAGGTCGTATGCGCTGTACGTCCTTTCTTGCTCTAATACTTGCTTCTCTTGCAAACGACTAACCCCGAATAGCACCCGAGAAAAAATCATACACCCCCCCGTTTGAACTCCACAAACCAATCGTCAACCGCCAAATCGCCCTCGTCACAAAATCTAACAATGCCAACTTCAAAGAAGGGGAGCAGGTAGTCGGCATGCTTCCATTCCAGGAATACGTCGCTCTGAGCGCCGATCAACTCGCTGCGGTGAAACCGCTGCAGAATCCGTTGGGTCTGGAGGATATCCGTTATTTCCTAGGCGCGTTGGGCATGCCGGGTCTTACTGCATATTCATCCCTGTACGAAATCGGCAAGCCGAAAAAGGGAGATACAATCTTTGTGTCTGCTGCTAGTGGTGCAGTAGGTCAATTGGTTGGACAACTCGCCAAACATGAAGGGCTCCGAGTCATTGGTAGCGTTGGCTCGGACGACAAGTTGGAGTTTATCCTCAAGGATTTGGCATTTGATGCTGGGTTCAATTACAAGAAGGAAAGTCCCGCGCAGGCACTGGCGCGATTGGCGCCTGAAGGATTAGATATCTACTATGACAACGTCGGTGGAGATCATCTTGAGGCTTCCATTGAGGCCATGAAGGACTATGGACGGGTTATTGTTTGCGGTCAGATTGCGGGATACAACCAAAAGCCCGAGGATGTCTACCCCTTGCGCAATTATGGGGAGATCCTGTACAAGAGACTGACTGTCCGGGGTTTCTTGGTTGGTGATAAAGGTATGGGTGATAAGTATGTCGATGAGCACCGAGAGAATGTCTCGAAATGGATCAAGGAGGGCACCTTCAAGGCTGTGACGTGGGAGGTTGAGGGTATCGAGCAGGCTGCTGAAGGACTGTTGGCTCTTTTCAGCGGACGCAATTTCGGCAAGGCTGTGTTGAAATATTAGCGACATTAGTAGCCTGTTTGCACGACAGTCATGAAGTTTATTGTCGATAATCCTTTAGAATTCTCTTAGAGTATCAAGATCTTCGATGAAATAAAGTATACCTAGTTCGAATCAACCTACGAGGCGCAGTTCAAGACCAATAGTAACGAGCTGATCGGAGCCCTTTCCAAACTCATAGAATTGATATGTAACCTGGATTCAACATAGTGATAAGGGGCCTTCTGTCCGTAATTGAATCTGTAAGGGTGATTTGCTGTCAACCATGGTAGTCTTCGAGCCTTGATCATATGAGTGATTTCCATTTGAGTAGCACAGCTGCCCTGCCATGATGGACTTCAGCAGTGGTCAACAGAATTATAGTTAATCACAAGATGAAGCTATTATGTATGAATCGGAAGAGGCTAAGAGGTCGGCTGCATGCTTGACGCGACCGGGCTAATTCGGCTACCGTCCACCAATCACAAGCAGCACAATCGGATGACCGCATTCTTTCCCGAGGAACCTCTGACTTCAACTTCACCTTCAAGATTCACACTACCTATCTACAGTCTAGCACGTCCACGAGTAGCCTCACGACTGACAATATTCTCGCTTGCTGGACGTCGCTCAATTCACTCGTCTACTACGTCCGGATCCTCGCCACTCTTGAAACAAGCACCGCAAATATGGCCGCCTTCATCCGCCCCTCCTCCGGTGCCATGATGGGAACGATCATGAGAGTCCCAGCTGTCTACTCAACTAAGTCGGCACCGTTGGCTATGACTGTTGCTCGTCAGGCGCAGGCCACACAATTCCATAGCTCCGCCAAGAGGCAGATTCTTACGCCTTTGCCACGTGAGTTTCTTGATTGGAGTTGTTGGACCTATATGGTCGGAGAAATGCTAATATTTCGATACAGAGACTATCAAGGGAACGAGTACGTGAATCCGCAAATCGCTTCGTCGCCACTATATTACCTTCGACAAACGAAAAAAATGCATGGTCACAACAGAGCTAACAAGAAGTAGTGAACGATGCCGCACCTGTTCCTCCCACCTCTCCCAGCCATGGCAGCTACCACTGGACCTTTGAGCGGTATGCAATTATACGTTCGACGAGGATGTGCGATCGGAATTGACTAACAGTAACAGCCTCATCTCCGCCGGTCTCGTTCCCCTCACCATCGCTCCCTTTATCGGCGGCTCCCTCAACCCTGTCATGGACTCTATTCTCGCCGCCGGAATCGTCCTTCACTCTCACATTGGTTTCCAGTACGCCGTCAACTTCGAGAATAAAAGAGAAACAACTGGCTAATAATGCTATAGAGCCCTCATTATCGATTACTTGCCCCAATACCGAGTTCCCAAGACCCTCGCCTTGTTCAAATGGGGTCTTCGCGCCGCTACCCTCACCGTAGCCATTGGATTGTACGAATTCGAGACGAACGATGTCGGTATCACCGAGGCGATTAAGAGGGTGTGGACCGCATAGAAAAAAATCAAAGTATTTGATTGGCCTGTTATAACTCTTATACAACCTTTTTCCCTTTGTCGTTTTGACTGAGAAACTATTGTACATTTTTATATAAGAAGTATTTGGATGATAAGGCGCAATTGACCATGATCAATGCTCGTAAGGCATGTATCCAATATACAGCATCTAAGTAGTAGTTCTTTGTATACATGACAATAAATCAACCCTCAAACTCATCCTCATCCACCTCCTCCTCCGGCAAAAAATCCTCATCATCCGCTTTTAGGACCGTCTTCTGAATAAGCTGCAACGTCGCCTTCAACGGCAGCCCAATCACATTATCATAACTGCCCTCAATCTTACTCACCAATATCGACCCCAACCCTTGCAATCCATACCCACCCGCTTTATCCGCCCCTTCTCTCGTCTTGACGTACGCCACAATCAGATCATCCGTAACATCCGAATCGAACTGGACACTGGTCTCTTCAACATGCGACTCAATCGCATACCCCGGCATCCGGGCGCTGGCTAACGGTACCATGGCCACAATAGCCGTATAAACCATATGTCTCCCCGCATCCCTCAGATCCTTCAGCATGGCGACGTGGTGCGCTTCCGATCTGGGCTTTTCGAGGATTGCGCCGCCGTGCACGCCGTCGACGACAATTGTGTCTGCCGCTAGTATCAGACCCGGTTCCCCCTTTTCCGCGTTGTCGACTTCTTGTTTGTAGATTGTTTGTGCCTTTTTGGTGGCTGTTGCAAGGACGTAGTCGATTGGACCCATACTTTTGGGGAAGTCTTCTGGTTCGGTGCAGGGTATAATTTCGAGGTTTGGTAGTCCCAGAAAGGACATTATTTGTTTGCGTCGCGGGGATTGCGAGGCAAGAATTACGCGTTTGGTGCGGAGTTGTTGGAGGATGGGGAGGGAGAGGGGGAATGGTGGCCGTGGTTGGTTTGCGCGGTTTGCTGTGGTTGTGCTTGTTATTGTTGTGGTTCGAGTGGCTGTGGCATCTTCGTATGTAGGAGGGTCTGAAGGCGCGCTACCTGGTAGAGGACCTTTTTCTGACATGTTGAGATTGAGGGTTTGGAGATAGCGGGGTGTTGTGTTGGAGTAGTGAGTGTATGGAGTTGGTGGTAGTCGTAAAACCTCTGGTAAAATGCGTAGTAGTCGGATTGTTTAGGCGAGGACTGTATTTAGGAGTTTTCGATCCCAAATTGTCTGTTGTGTAGTTGCGATACCTTTTTATAGATGTCGAAGTGATGACTCGTAGCTGCATAAATTATGCTGCATTGCACGAAGCATCACGTGACGAGCGCTGCAATGACTCACGCCTTTTTACAATTCTTTTGTATATTCTCTTTGGAATTGTATCAAAGATTCTCAATTAGTCTCATTAGTAGTGCTGCGCATGTTCTAGTCTATGATACCGATAGTCGTGGTTGTTATGTAGTGGTGATCGAGTAGTCAATTTAGCTCAACAATCTTCCAGTTGTCGAGTCTAATACTCAGGCTCGTAGGACTCGGGACTAGATAGCAGTCATGTCTTCGGCTTTTCTTTTTCCACTTCCAGTCGCTACTGAAGTAAGGACTCTCGTCGGCTGCCTGCCAGTATCAGTGTCCTGCCATTCACTGATCTCCCATTCAAAGGTCGTTGAATCGTCATCGCTGACTCCAATGCCCCGTCGACTTCTCATAACCCGGCCTAGTCTGCTACCTTCAATCATTTCCTCGAACCAAGGCACACCTGCCAATGTTCCTGAATGATAAGAAACACGTGAAGAAGATGATGACGGTGCTGCTGTTGGCGCCAACTCCGTTGCTCGCGTGACAAGATTTGTAGGCACTGTTTCGGTCACAATCTGCTCACTCAAGTCCTCATCAGGAGGCAGTATATGCAAATCCTCCAGCAACCTCAGATCATCCCCTAGGAGACTCCCTAGAGCCACACACATGAATTCAGCCTCGCTGTCCGGTTTATCAGTCCAGAACGTCAATGGAGTACCGCAATAACCACAGAAATTGCGTTGAGTGTTGGGGGCATGCAGAGGAGTGAATGTGCGCCGAATGGTAGCATGTGTCTCGTCTTCATAGTAAGAATGTGTTTGAGACCGAAACCATGTGAGCGGGACTCGTAGCCATGCTGTCAATGGAACTCCTTGAGCGCGTCCTGTTACAAACACTTAGATTTGTTGGGTCCCAGTGGATTCATGAACGGAGATGAACTCACGGTGATCTTGATGGCCTGAGAATATTACCTCGGCTTCATTGGTAGCGTCGTTGGGAATGGATATAGCGTAGGTGTTTCTGCCGCAGGAGCACCCCCCGCGCAGGAATGGTTGGTGAGCGTCCATCGACTAGAGTGTGCTCTGTCTGGTTTGTTGGTGCAGGAATGTGTTGATACTCGGGAGTTTTCGTGGGGATGTTTTGCACGTGCAAATCAGATCGTTGATCTTGTTCAATTAGCTAGATCGACTATTGCCAGGGTCTTGATGCGGTGGTTCAAGCGATGGCACTGAGGGCAAAGGATAGAGACAAGCTCATGGCGGAGGACCGTAAAAAAAAGTGTCCTACGATTGATAAGAAAGAATCTCGGTGGATGACTGAGAATGAAGGCAGCCAGATGACGTCGTGACATGCAATGCGCATTACATAAGCCATGCCTATCTTCCTCAGGCAACAATAGTTCCTTCCTTGTCTGCACTCCACGTGCGCTGGGATTATTGTCTCAGCCTGGACCTTCATTTTGTTCATTTGAGATTCATTATTATTCGTTGCGAATTACAACAGACTGCGGCCTGGTCTTGAGGACGCCCCAAGACATTATTTGAGAACTTTGTTTTCTAGTCTGCTCCAGACTCTCTCCCCTCTCCGCATTTTCGGATCTGCAGTTTAGTCGGGAATCGGGTTGACCCGCTCGCAGTATAGCCGAGTACTAAACCTTTCAAGTCTCCCCTTGCGACAACATCTGCAACAACAAGTCGAGTCACCGCATGCCTTCATCCTCTTTTATTCGCAGCAACAAATAGCTACCACCGCCCAAATTACCCAAACGCGGCGCATCCTTACACTCCCCATTGCGATCCCACTTCCTCACCAACGGAAGTGCCGAACCATGTCGTCCGACACCAGCGCGCACAACGTCGACCACAGTCGCGACTCGGTCAGCTCAAACAACGAAACACCCGGCCTCGGCGCAGACGGAAACCAGGATAAACCGCGTTTGACAGAACAAGAAAAGAAGAACAACCACATTGCCTCGGAACAGAAGCGTCGTGCCGCGATTCGAGAAGGATTCGATCGGCTGACCGAGTTGGTGCCTGGATTGGAAGGGCAAGGTCGTAGTGAGAGCGTGGTGTTGAAGAAGACGGTCGATTTCCTCCGTTTGAAGCTGCAAGAGAGGCGTGAACTCATCGCGGAAATCGAGAGGACCGGTGGCCACGTCGATGAGTCACTTCGCACGCGTTGATCCTTTAGATACAGTCCAATTATACCCAGCGAATCGGGTACCAGTCCAGGATCAGGATGACCATGAAGTGATCTGAGTCACATTGACTGATTCGACTTCACATGGTACTTCAGACGTATATTGTCGACAAGTCAAGCGGGTGATCGCACTTGGCAGTCGCAACTAAAGCACTAGTCCAGGACAATGCGCTCGATATGAAATGCATCTCCATACGCCTGTCGCGTAATCGAGTGGCATCAAGGTTCAGTAGTCCTGGCAGTACACACCATCCTGTCGCTATTCATGTTCGCTTGGCCTAAGCATATGTCGATTTAACCACTTCTTGTCGACGAAATTACCAAATCCCGATAACACGGCCAAAGTAGGAGACGAATTCCAACCAAATTTTAAACCAGACAGGGACTTGTTGGAGAATATGAGGTATGTCCAGAGGACAGAAATTGTCCGCCGAGTCTTTGCTCAGCAGGAAATCAAAGACTCGGGCGTGATGGACATAGCTGTCAAACATTGTGACTATGTCATAGATTGTGCTAGGGCACAAGTCCTTTGTTGTCGGATTTTTCCTTACGATGCACTCCATTTCGATACAATGCTCTTGTTCAAGCTTCGCTTTGTGTTGGTAATGAAAGTTGTCGTCTTGCAAACAGAATCATGCAAAATTTTCACATTTTTCACAATAATCTCACAACAACGCCGGCAAATACTCTTCCCTTCATGTTCAACACCTTCTGTTAAATACCAAGGACTTGCCTGTCCAAGGTAATCATTCCTTCCTCAACCATTTCGAACAACACGTCTTTGTTAGCAACTCGACAGAGAAATCCTCATCTCAAGGTACGTGTCTATCATCCATCCTCAAAGATCTCTCGTCCACATCATCGAGATTCTTATCTATATACTCGACTTGCTTTCGATTACTGACAATTCCACCTACATAGAATACCAATCTCTATCTTCTCATCGATAAAAAAATCTCAATCTCGACATCATGACTATTACATTCAAGGCATCTCTTGGAGACTTTGTACTTCCACGTGGAGGTCGGCGCGCATCTGAAGTAGGGGGTGCCTCCAAAGGTGCTCCCTCACTCGAGCCAGCCCTCCAATTATCCTCCAAGACCGAGGGATCTTCACCATCTGGCTCGCGACACAAGCCTAAATTCCGAGGGCCAAAGCGTAATTGGCACCACAACCATGATAAAGCGAAACAACCTCAGCGTGTGCCACAGCCTGGAAACAATCGTCGTCATGGCCAGGGCATGCAACAGGCCCAACCTCAACACCGGCCTCAGGATCTGCCTCAACAACACTGTGCACCTGTGAACGCGGTTCTGGGGCGTCCTGATTATTTCAACTACAACCCCTCGAACGGGCTACATACACCAGGTCGGATCTATTCTGGTGCGTATGGCTTGGCCTCGCACCCCATGGGCTTTATCCCTCTACCACCATCGCATCCGATACTTATGTCGGTTCCACCGTCGCCTCCACGCATGGGCCAGTTCGAGCCAGCTCTCGTGCCTTTCGCGGCTCTGCCAGCGGATCTGAATAAGCATCGCGTGTGGGATGAATTGGAGGAAGTCTTTCCTGGGTGGTCGCTTCCCCAGCCTTTCGACGACCCCTTCGTCGATCCCGTGAAGCCTTGGACTGGGATGTGTCCTAGTCAGCCTGGGTATCAGCCTCCGTACTACCAGCGCTCTACGCTCCGTCCTTGGGCTACAGAGTTTGTTCCCGGTCGTCTGTTCCACCCTATCTTGGGCTGGTAGAGTCGCGTACAACGCCTATTCGAATACCTAGTTTGAAAACCTTTGGTGATGGATGAGTCCAAGTTTCTTGTCCTATCAATTTGCTTGGAGTCACTATTTTGGTCTTGCTCAGTCGGTCCGGGGAGATGGATAAGTCTCAGACTCTTGTCCTCTCAATTGGTTGGAGTCATTATTTCGGTTTTCTCATTCAGATTGGTTCAGTATGTATAATACATTCATTAAAAGCTAAGATTTCAATCAACAGTAGTACAGTAAACTCGATGCAAGTCTTACGAAAAATGGTATCGCCTAAACATGGAAATATTGCAGAAATGCAAAACAAAGGAAAATCTAAAACACAATCCCTGCACCCGAAAATAATGCCAGAGACCATCAGAGCAATCACTTCCTTCCCTCAACCTTATTCAGAATGAATATAATCAACATGATAATTGGACCACCCCTGTATTTGCGCTTGGGACGAGGAGCAGCCTCTCCCGAGCCAGTCGCATCTTGATCCCGCGACCCAACATTCTGGTAGAGCGCAGTATTCTCAGCAGCAGCACTGGAAACAGGTTGCAGCTCCTTATCCGCATCATAAACCGCTTTCTCTCTGAGCTGCAACGTCAACCCGGTCAACATCATGATGTAAACCACAATGATCTCCTCAAGCACATCCATGACCAGGAAAACAGTCACGTTGCCCGAGAATAGATTGAACGCCGAATCATGCTTGAATATCGACAGGATCGAATACATAAGTCGAACAAACAAGATAGGCATGGAGACGGTAACGGCCCATAGCAGCCTGTGCTCGCCATGTTCAATACCTTCGTAGCGGAACCACAGCATGATCGTAAGGAGTACGGCGGCAACCCAGGTTACGATGAAGAGCGCAATGCCGGCTTTGACTTCGCTGCTGGTGTAGCCGGCTTCGAGGCTGGAGGTGTTGCTGGTCTGGCCGACGATGGAGAGGATCATTGCAACCAAGGAGATGAGACCGACGAGGCGGAAGAGGATGGGCCAGTAGGCAGTGCCGGTTTTGCGTTGGATGGAGTCATTTCTTCGAGATTGTTAGTTGGACCTCACAAAAGGAGAGTAGGGAGCTTACACTCGAGATAACCCAGCAAGCAAACCCAAAAGCAGAGGCGACAATCCGACGGAATTGCAGACGGCGTAGGCAATATATAGGTTCGTGTTGGTGGGGTCGCTGATCGTGCCCAGATAGCAGCCATTTCCGATCAGTCTGGCGAGCGAGAAGAGAATGAAAAAGTACCATCCGGCTTGACGGCCGAAGCCGTGACGGAAGCCCATGAAGAGGGCCATACATAAGGCGGGAATGTAGACAACCATCTCCAGGATGGAGAGGCCTTGGCGGTAGTTGACCATATTGATATTAGATGCTCAGTGTCTTTGAAGAGTGGTAGATCGATGAGTCAGTCGTATACAATGTTTTCTTGCGAATGTCGCGAAGATTTGTTGATGTTGATGTTGATGTTGATCCTGACATCTTGAACTCCAGCAGCGACACACCAGGTATTTATGTTTGATCATTTCAACCCATGATGGCTATGTTTTCTCTGCTCGATGCACTTTTTTCATGAAGCCACCATTCCCAATTCGGTCGATATCGCGAGCTGCGTGGATCAGCAACCAATGTGCTGTCAGCTCGGCCAGTCACAGAGTCTCATTCCATGGTGTCCACTTTGCTCATTGATTGACCGTGGAGTCGTGGACTGTCGAGCTGTTCAGCCACAGTGAAAAAGCTTAGCAAAATAAGGTCAAAAAATGTCTGCTCGCTCGGCCCTGACAGTGGGGCATCGCCATGGATGGCTGAGGCAGCAAGAATTACTGCCTGGTGATTGGTCAACTCTGTACACTACGCACTGGTTACCGCATTGGGTTAGCAACTGGTCCGCCCTACGAGTTGTCCCAGGCTGAACTATGTCAATGTCTAACTATCATACTATGTATACAATACGTCCGTACACTGAAACAACCAACGCTTGGAGGATTTAGAGATACGATTCTTCGGGCCTAATCCATTCGCAACGAGCCCCGTTCTTACCCAGACTGTTGATCTCTGATCCCCTTGACGTCGTCCAATCTGATGCTCAAGAAGATTCGGGCTATCAGCTCAGCCGCACTGCCACGGTCGACGTGAACCGACCAGACAGCCAATTTGACTGATATCTACAACTTCATATCAGATCAAGTTCTCGCAAACATCTTTGCAACTGTATATAGAAAACCTTCAATCGCATAAGGTCGTCGACTCCATGGTCTACTGCGGTAAACCTAGCAAAGGCTGCGGCGCCTGCCGCGCGCGCAAAGTCAAGGTAAGAATTCAGCTGCCTGACTGTCATGATGCAAGAAGTGGAACATGCGGTTGTGTTACTGCAAAAGCCAACAAGGGGCATGCGAGATGCACGCGGAGGATATATATTATCCTGCTGCCTGCCCCATCTCGTCTCTGACTTTTCCAGTGTCCACCTTGCATGCAATTCCACATTTATAGAGCTAACCCGATTCGGAAACCAGTGCGATCAAGCTACTCCTTCCTGTCAGCGATGCATCAAAGCGAATAGGACGTGCCCCGGCTATCGGGATCAGCTGGCGCTCCTCTTTCGTGACCAGAGCAGTTCGGTGGCCAAAAAAGCCAAGTCAATCAAGACTAGTGCCTCCTCACCGTCCGCAGTCACAACCACAACATCACCAGCATCAGCATCAGGTAGCTGGCAGGACCATGCAAACTCACCAACGGACTACGGACTGGTACAAACAAGTGCGCGAAAATCTTTTCTAGCGGAGACCTTCTACAGCCAGAGCTACGACGATCATGACTGGTTTATAGATGTCGACAACTTCTCCCCCCTACCCGCATTAACGGATCGGAGACAACAAGCTATTTGCTACTGTCTCAACAGCTTCGTATGGCTCAATGGCAGTCTCATCAAAGGACTTGACTATGATGCCGACATTTTGTCGACAGCTCCCATCGCCCAGAAAGCCATGATGAAGGGTATTTTGGCAGTGGGCATGGCCAATCTGTCAAGAACAGGGGCCCGATCCCAGTCCATGAAGATCGAGGCACAGCAAGAGTATCAGAAGGCGCTGAAATTTACAAACATGGCCATCTCGCATCCTAGGCAGGCCATGGAAGACGCTACGCTTACTGCGATTCTGTGTATGTCGCTATTCGAGGTGAGTTCTTCCTCTTTTCTCCTCGTTGGCATTAGTTTCAAATTAATGATGTGTCATCCTAGATCTTGACGAGTAAGCAACCCGAAAAAGTAGACTCGTTCATTCAACATACGAGAGGCGCCGTCGCATTACTCGAGATGCGCGGCGAAAAACACCTTTTTCAAAGTCAAGGTTTGCAGATGTTTGAATTCATGCGGAGTGAAATCGTACGTATTGTATGAGTCGACTCAAACTGGAATTTACTAACATAAACCACAGATGGTCAGCTGTATAATGAGACACTACCCCGTTCCTGCAACGCTACTCACCCTTTCCGAAAAAGTGGCCATGCTACCAAACACGGCCCCCTCATCCAAGGTATCACATCGAATAACTTCTCTCATATGCCGAATCAACGAACTTCGCATTGAAAACAAGGACGAAAAGAACAGCATGGATTTCGATTCTGTTATCATAGGTCGTGCATCTGCTCTAGATTCCGAACTGGAGACAATGATCAATACGCTGCCGCCTGAATACGCGCCGGAAGTACATACCCTTGCCCCTGGACAATATTTCGAGCATCCGACACTTGGCGTCCGACTTACTCCATTAGATGGAGTATATCATACATACCAATCTTTCTTTCATTGTACAATGCATAACGTCGCCCGTTACGGACGAATCTATACCAATGAGCTTATCCTGAACCGGCTGGAACGAATGAGCCTCCAACCGGACTTTATCCCCACGCCAGAGTTCAAGGAGACCTGCCATCGACTCTGCAATCTCTCGCGACAACAATCTCAGGGCATATGTGCTACAATACCATTTTTATGTGGCTTCCTTGGCGACCAGCAAAAGACTGGCAAATCGCCATTTCTGACGAATCCGGCTGGAGGACTGGCCTCCCTGTTTCCGTTGTGGACTGCTGTCAGTGTTGATGGGCATGGCTCGTCTACATGCCGTTGGATTGAGAAGACTTTCGATATGATTGGGAGAGAGATGGGGATTGATCAGGCTCTGGCCCTGCGGCAGATAACGTTCGTTGAGAGAGGTACAACTTGGTTCGTTGATAGATTATAGTGATGAGTTCTCTGGCAGGGCAGTCTCACGAATGTTACGAATCGTTTGTTATTGTTTCAAGGCAAGATTAGATATGTGTGGCGTTGAGGCTCTGTTAGATACTGCCGTGGAACGTGCCGTGATAACCGGAGCCTATTTGGTTGCAATTGATATATTAAAGATTCTAGCCCGCGACGATAATGTTGAAAACGCCCAACACCTAACGACTTTCATCAAATATATGCACTACCCATGTGGTAGAACAAATGAGTTTTTCTAGAAAAGCCCTGGTGCAGACATCTGACCAGATACATATGTAGGGTTCCAAGGTTACGGTTCCTACATAGCCCTAGGGCCATTATTGGAACCACGAACTTGAAATAATCAAACCAATAAGACAAAGGACAACTAGATCATAATTCCACCACGTTTTTGATAAATTGGTAGCATAGCCTACGAGGCACAATTCTCACGAAAATTGACCGTGGGGTCGCGGCAGTGAAACCAACCGACGCGTTTGATTGGCTGAGCTGGCCGACTCAGCCTTTGTGATACTGAGAACTTCATCAGAATTAAATTGTTTGGAGATATCGTGGTGTCATCAGGAGTCACATTACTCGTGGGACCATCGTCCTGTATCGCCCCCTTTGTGGGAGCTCTTTGTATGGGCTAGGCGGATTTGAAGACTCTCAGGAGAAGTGTTGTTCAGGATGACTCTGCCATCACAGATGTATATAAGGATGCTAGTGGTGACTTTAATGAAGTTGGGATGAAGGTAGTCAGAAACAGTGACACGAACTGTATACAGTTCTGTTTGAAAATACAAAGAACACAAAGGAGCACACAAGTCAGGCAGTTACCCAACAACATTGATTGTTTCATCTTTGATCGGACTTTCCCTACCAAAACTGTGAGCCAGCCAGGAAAGAGCTGCCCACCCAAACAAACTCACCACCATGTCTTTCTTCGACAAACTCTCGCCCTCATCCCTCTCCAAGTCCTTGTCATTCAGGTCTCGCTCTTCATCCAAATCTGAAGCAATGGGCTCAAGCCATAGCAGAGCTAACAAACACGGCAACGCCATCTCGAGGGGATTCAGCAACAACAACAACACCAACAACGCGGCAAGACCACCGTATCCTGACGACATGTACTCATCACCCATGAAGCCACGACAGCCTGATGCCTGGAGTCCCCCTCCTTACACTCCAGCACCAGCTGCCTCACCGGCACCATACAGCCCAGACTCCGTGCACAATCCTCCCTACCCAGTCAACAACGCTCCTATACCATCTGCTTTGGCAACTGGTAACCAACTTGTCGACGACTCTCAATACTCATTCCTACGGGAATTTGACACCATCTTTCTCGTCGACGACAGCGGCAGCATGGCCGGTCATTCCTGGAAAGAAGCCGAAGAAGCCATCGCCGCCATCACCCCGATCTGCACGCATTACGACTCGAACGGCATCGACGTCTACTTCCTGAATCACTACAGCACCTGCGACAAAAGCGGCGGATATCTCAACATCAAGTCTCCTGCCGAGGTCCGGGAGATTTTCCGCAATGTTCAACCAAGGGGCATGACACCCGTCGGTCAACGTCTACGTCAAATCCTGCGCCCGTATCTGCCCCAGGTCGAGAAAATGGCCGCCGACATGGATGAGTACGGCAACCTTGGCCACCCCGAATCGTTTGTGAAACCAATTAACATCATCGTCATCACGGACGGCGTGTTTAGCGATGACGCTGAAACCGTGATTCTCCGGGCTGCAGAGACTCTGGAAAGGTGTGATGCGGATCCCTGGCAGGTTGGGATCCAATTTTTTCAGATCGGCACAGATATCGCCGCGCAGAAATATCTGGAGCAGTTGGATGATGAGTTGGGAAAGGCTGCCAAGAGTGGTAAAGGCAAAGTCAGGGATATCGTGGATACGGTGCCGTGGAAGGGGCAGACGGGCAGGACGCTTTCGGGCGACGGGATTTTGAAGGTTGTTTTGGGGGCTGTGAATAAAAGGCTTGATCGGCAAACGGGGCATTCTTAGATTTCTTCTTTTCTGCGTCAACAGTTTTAGCCAGGCTTGCTTAAGATGGAGTCATTAATACGAATATTTCTACTGAACACTGTAGCCGTGTCTGTATCTCCGAATCTTGAATCTGAAAATGAATGGATCGTTCGAATCAAGTACTATCCTAGTTGAAATATACCTAACATCATAGCCTGAAGCGGCCACAACGCATGTACATTAGGTATGTAGCATAAGCAGTGTGCTAAACGGATCTGTCACGAACCCTCTCCCAAAATTTCATTCCCTTTTCAGCGATTGGTCTGGTCTGCCTTTTGAGATTGTATAAAAGTCAATTGCGGAATCAGTGTCGTTTCTCAAACCGTTGAAGAAGTTTTATACGCTTTATAGCGTGTCTTAAAAAATGTATGATATTGAAGGTCTGTTCCTGATGGACTATCTATTTGTACTCTGATCAATAATGGCTTTAGCGACGTACCTGAAAAATCAACGGGCTGTTCGATGAGCATCTGAAATTCTGATTCCGAAAACATTCGACTGATTAGACCCAGGGTTTCAAGGACTACACTTGATCAAGGAGCAAAAATCTGAATATCTATCCAGCACGGCTGGATCAAGCTTGTTCGAAGCCAAAAGTAGCCTCCCGATCTCACGATACCCCTTTTCGGCTGCAATCGAGAATGGCGAATTCCCATTCTCATCCGGTAGATTGACGTCAACACCCTCTGCCGCAAGCAGTAATTTGACTATGGAGGTGTATCTGAGCTCAACTGCCTTGATCAGAGGGGTACAGTCAAACCAATCCTGTTCATTGACATCGATATCGGTCCTTTCAAGGAGCATTTTGACGATTTCCTCATGGCCCTCGCTTGCTGCATAAAAGAGTGCTGTTCCCCTCCCGAGATAATCACCTTGCAGATTGACATCAACCTCGCTTTTCTCAAGGAGTAGCTTGACTATGTTCTCATGCCCCCACCGCGACGCCAGTGAAAGTGCTGTTTTGCCGTCATCCCTTTGTGAATTGACGTTGACATTACATCTCTCGAGAAGTAGCCTCACCAAAGCTTCAATTCCATGCTTTGCCGCACTTGTGAATAGTTCTTGACACATTTTGTCCTCGCTGAAATGGGCTACTAGTTCTCCAGCTATGGTCCCGTACCTCTTGAACGCTGTCTCAAAAAGTGCCGTGTCGCCATCTGTTTCACTTGTTTTTATGTCTTCCCAGATATGTTTAAAAAGCAGCATGGCTGTCGAGACATGGCCCCCCGCCATCGCATAGAAGAATGGTGTTTTATGATCCCTGTCCTGTGTATCGTCAAAATCAACCTGCTCTACATCAAGCAGTAGCTTGACTGTATCATTGAAGCCCCTCTGTGCTGCATACGAAAGTGGCGTCCGACCATTATGATCCTTGACATTTGCGTCAGCCCTCTCAAGCAGCACCTCGACTATGAAGCGATGTCCGCTTTCCGCTGCGTATGAGAGTGCCGTTCGACCATTATTATCCTGCTTGTTGATGTCGATATCGCTTCTCTCAAGGAACAGCCTAACTATACTTTCATGTCCAAAGTCTGCAGCACGTGATAATGCTGTTCGACCAGCGTTGTCTTGATTGTTGATGTCTGTCTCGCTTCTCTCAAGGATCAGCTTGACTATACTTTCATATCCAAGGCCTGCGGCAGATGATAGTGACGTCCGACCATAATGATCTTTTACACCAGGATCGGCCTTCTCAAGCAGTTCCTCGACGATGCCTTTATGTCCATGTTCCACAGCGTATGAAAGTGCCGTTCTCCCATTCTCTGCTGCAATATTCACATCTGTCGTCTCAATGAGCATTTGAACTATGGGTTCTAGTCCTCGTTCCGCTGCATACGATAGGGGCGTTCTACCATGAAGATCCTTTATGTTCGGATCAGCCTTTTCAAGCAGCACCTCGACTGTGAAGCGATATCCGTTTTCCGCTGCGTATGAGAGCGCCGTTCGACCAGTTCTATCTGTTGCGTTGACGCCAGCTCCCTGAATCAAGAGCGCCGCTACAGGTTCCCGCCCACTTTCAGCGGCATACGAAAGCGGTGTTCGGCCAAAATTGTCCGGAATATCGATATCAGCTCCATAACTCTCGAGTAGTTGAGTGACTGTAGTCATCCAACCCATCTCTGCTGCATACGAGAGCAGTGTACGACCAATTCGGTCCACGGTATTGACATCTATATTTTCGAGCAGTAGCTCGAGCACCCAGCTATCCGCATTTTTTGCTGCATACTCAAAGATTGTTTCGCGATTTTTATCCTCCGCCAAGGGGTCTGCCTGGTATTTCCGGAGGAGGAGCCTGGCTATAGTATCATTTCCATGCCTGACTGCCCACGACAGTGGCGTCTGTCCTTGGTAATAGCCATCGCTGAGCATGTTTGGATGGATGTCCATCGCAAATTGGAATAATGTCTCGTCATCAAGTGCAATGAGATGGAACAGTACCCCTTTAGACTTTGAAAAAGAGAAATTTCGAAAATGATCAAAGTGTGGACCACCATTTTGGTAGCACGAATAGTAAAGCTCACTAAGATGTCCGCTCGGGGGTCCCTGGGCCGCGTGTGCCTCCAGAAAGGCCTGAACAACTCCTCGATTTCCCAGTGTAAGTGCTGCAAAAAGTGGGGTCCCATAACGCTCTTCTTCGACATCAAGGTAGGACATCACTGATGGATGAGCTTTTACTAGATTCGGGGCGTTGAATTCAGCGAGTAGATACAACATGCTCACGTTCTTTTTATGTCGGCGGATCTGGTGTTTTTCGATTACATTGTCTAGCAGAACCCATTTCGATATTTGGAATTCCGCAAGAAACTCTCCTTGAGCGATTGCAGTCTCTGCTGCACAGTCTGAGTGATAAAGCACGTTGTGTATTGCGTATTCCAGGAAAGGAAACCCTTGCATGACGTTTTCACGTAGGGCTTTGGCTTTTTTAGATGACGCATCAGGGACTTGAGAAATCACCATACTCGGCCGAATATAGGCAGAAATATCTGTATATATATAGTTGACACAGCAATGTTTCAAACGCTCATGGCTCAGTCCTCGAAAATTGGTTCCAATATCATCCCAGATTTCGGCAAATCCATTCTTTTTCAACAAAAAATCCACAACTGATTCGTGAATGAATTGAACAGTTGGATTCTTCGATCGTGTAGTCTCTGCAAGCCCTTTGGAAGAGTCAAGGATGAATCTTCTTATTACATCTTGTGTAATTTCTTCAGTATCCCATTCGCAAAGTGATTCTGGCGCAATGCCAGAATGCATGGCGAAGTAGAATTGCTCAGGTGTCAAAGGTTGTCGCGCAAATAAGACCCATTGAAGACAGAGAAGAAGTACATCCTTGTCACCATCGTTGCTGTCTCGTCTGAGTATATCCCGGAATAGTTCATGGAGATCGCTGGGGATATCCCGAAGCTTATTCCGCAGCCCCATGATACGGCCGCGATCATATTCTTTATTTAGTATATCAACGACCAGCACAATCCACATGAAAACGCCAGATGCTCTTTCTTGCAGAAAATCTCTGATATCCTGGGCTGCTTTGCTGTTTCCAATTTTCAACTTGTCGGTCACATAATTCGCAATATCTTGATTATGCCCCTCTTGACCTTCGAGGGTCAGGCTCAACCCTCGATCGATCGAAATATGTGGGTAATGTCTACTGGAAAAACAAACTTGAAAATAAAAACTTCCATCGAAGCTCTCTTCGTACTCGTCAACTTCTTGAAAGAATGAGATCATATCTCGCACCTCGTCCTCGCCACACTCGTCTAGTGCATCGATGAAGCAAAGTAGAGATTGACGATCGAGACTGTGAATTGCCTCTCTGAACATGTACTTGAGCGAGTCTATAGTGAATTGTAAGTATTCGACATTGGTTCCGATGTTCATGCCGAGTGTTTCCAAGCAATTGAGAAGTACTTCTTGAAGCTCTGGAAAATTCTGAAGTAGTTGTAACAAGAGAGACCGATACATCCCAATGGTGGACTTTTCCAAGTCCGTCCCTCGTGCATTGAAGAAGAAGGAAATGACGGTTTTATGCTTCATCTTCCGCTTAGCTTCAATATGCGCAAAGTTCATAATCGTCGATTTGCCAGTGCCGGGCTTTCCTTTGATCCAGAGGAAACCATGGTGATCTTTAACTTTGGTTACATCAAGCCAGTCTTTGTATTCCTCTCTGCCGAGGAGCCAGCGACATGTTTTTTTATGGGCCAACTTGATGGTTCTCTGTCGAGCATTGAACTGGTCAAACTCTAGGGAGTCCAGAAGCTTTTGTTTTTGCTCTTCTGTGAATTTGACGGCTCCACCTAGTGAACTTCGGGAGGCTCTCATATCTTCATCCGAATCAAGTGAAAGATTGGCGTGAGTCCTGTGAACATGCAAGTAAGAAAGCAGCTCTTTAGCGCAGCCTGCAGCCGCAGCAGCGGCATAAGGTTGCCACTGATCATTCTTGTAGGAGTCTGCATAGTCCGAAATGCCGCGTATTACCATGTAAGGAAGCTCTGTCACCAACCCACATGCTTCCATCTCGAAACAGAGTATATCACCGATCCTGTCCCTGATCGAATCACGCTTATGTGAGCTCTTAAGCACACGATCTCCCGATGCTATGAGCCCATAATAGATTCTTGGGTCGCCAGATAGTCGCGGGCTTCTTAGGACGGTATCCGGTGGGTTGCTTCGCACACATGTATCACGATCTAGTGTATGCCGGGAACCTGGTCGGAACAGAATATCTGAGTCCGCTGGCGGTCGTTGGTAATAGGTTGAAAGGTTCGGTTCCCTTTGTGTCATTTCTGAAATAAACTCAGCAATTCTATTTTGCTTCGCGTAATGATCGGATTTCATCAATCCCACGGCATTGGTCAGCATCCTAGGAGGCGGGAGAAGGGATCCTTTGAGGTTGAATCCATCTTCCGTATCTTTCCCCAAGTCGTATTGGACCACCCCACCATACTGCCCATCTGGCATGCTCACTACTACATCGCCAAGGCGTATATCGTGTTTGTCACTGGGTACACCACCCCCAATCCCAACAAGCAGTCGGTATTGGATGCGAGGAAATGTGCGTTCCAGATCTGCAGCAACATGTGCTGCAGCACTTTTTCCTTGGGTTCCGGGAAGGCAAGCGATGACGACGTTATGTCCACTGAGCTCGCCGAGGACGTATAGGTTCCTATCTCCCTCTTTTTCGGGCAGAGGACGATGTTGGCGATCCAGCATCCAGCGGACAGCGCTCATCTCAAAATCAAGAGCGCACACGATAGCGACTGAATAATCTGCATAGTCATGTTGTTTTTTTCCGTTCGGGAGAGTAACAGTAGGCTCGGAGTATGCGGGACGCTTGGGTGCTCTGTCTGCTCCATCTGGAGAGCTGTGACTTCGTGGGTGCTTGTGAGGCCGTTTATTCATCATGAGGTGATTTCTGATACATTTTTTTCGTGCCCGACAATCAGGTTGAGAAACTCCTCATATCGCTAGGTAGAGTGCCCATAGCAAGAAAGTCGTCAGGAATGTCTTTAAGGCTGTGTTCATTAAGTAGCTTGCTTGCTGCAGGTGGTGCCGAGGCGGAGATTGTCGCCTGACTGGCTGGGATCTGCATGGCAAGGCTGCGCTAGCTTCTCCCTCAGCCTCATCAGTTTGCCAGATTTTCTCATTCTCTGCATGGCAGCTCGAATACAAAAATTCGTGAAAGGATGGAATGAATCCCGAGCCTTGTGACATATTCGAAAGGAAAGTAGTTTGGTGAAGATGCGTTGAAGTTTGAAAGAGTTCCAAGGCTGATTGGTTGTCTTGATCTTGGCCGTCGTTCGTGCCTAAGGCAGAAATGAAACAGCAGGAAGGCGCCAACCGGCCAGCTAGAAGGTACAACAAAATCTTTCAGAACGGACTGATATGGGAGCGTGACTCAACGACTTTTATAGTGGGATAATGCTGCAAATGGATGACATCTTCAAAATAAACCGAGGCCCTTGTCCCATGTCCATTGGAGATTCAGATCAAGGCGAGTGGCGTTTGAGAGGCAACGATTGTTAATTCGATCTTTGACTACGAAAGCTCTAGGAAGCAATTCTTTTGATTATTGGAAGAAAGTTGAAAGACGTATGAATCGTCTGCGAAGCTCCAGAGCGTTGTCATGTAAACGTTAGAATATAGCTCTGATGAGACGAGATGATATGTACAGGCAGGTACGTATTATTTCAACGGTCTGGCCACTCGGTACCTTGCATTTCATGAGTTCCAGTGTTCTAACAATGTACCTCATACAGACTCCAGCGTAAGGGGAAAAGCCAGGGCAAGGGCCGGCGGCTAGCTGGCGGATTCTGTATTGGCCATTTGGAGTGTTTTGGTTTTGTGCTAAGATTTCTGGCTTCTGGGATGGCTGATACCCAGCATTGCCTTGTGCTGGTCGGACATTTGGTTTCGGAAGATATTCCATGCAACCGATGGACAATAGAGGTCACATCGTGTTCTCTTCCAAGGTACGGAGTAAGTCCAAGAGAGAAGATGATGCATCGTCAACACTGAACTCTAACTAGTAACAGTAAATTTGCCTTGCCGCTTGCAGCCAATCAGAAAGCTGTTGGAGCTCCCGTCCCAAAAGAGAAGGAGGGGACTTCCGTTCGCGTGATCGGAGAGACATGATTGGCTGATGGCGACATCAGAAAGCAATCAGGCTGAGCGCTGATTGGGCAGAACGCACCAGCCACGCGCCGCCTATTTTGTCTCCAGTTTTCATCTGAAGACAGCACCCTCTTGGCACAATGCTATTGTCCTGCGGAGACTTGAGAGTCGACTCAGTCGAGACATCGGAGTGTTTTTATTATCAAGTTATCATGTTATGATGTTATGATGAATGGTATAGATGAAATGTCAGAGACTCAAGTCTCTCGACAGTCAACTGTATCATGTCCGGCCACTCCGTCAACAACAGGCTGCCTCAGACAAGCGCCCACCAAACTCCGCGACGCGACGCCATTAGCTGCGATGGCCTTAGTGTCGGAGTGGCCTCAGGCCTGTTGTGGTTCCTGCATTAGCGGCGAGAGCAAGTGCCCCTCTAAGCGCCCGCATTCGACAAAAATATCCAAGAGATTCGACCTCATCCGGCAGTCCCGCTCTGCCATTGGTCCGGCCCGCCATGTCAACTTCTCAAGGTCAATCTCCAAAGAACCTAAAAAAGCAAAGACAGCAGCATCTCTTCTGCCCTGAATTTCATTCCTTCTTGCACCTTTTCCCTTGCGTTCCTGCATATCACCGCGCCTACTGAATCAGTCTCCTAATAACGCCTCGAGTTTCATCTTCTGCACCACCCGTCTGCGCTATTTCTCACCTCCGAACCGCCAGGGCCTTCTCGCTTCTCCGACTGGACGACCTTGACGAGGTAGATCATGAACTCCCTCTGTTGGCCTCGCTGTTGTCACTCTCGCTCTCCACTTTGATGACTTGGTTCAATCCCATTCGACCTGTATCAGACCCTGCCTTCATTTCGACCAGAAATAGAAACATTGAAACAACGACAATAGCGACAATTCGAAACAGGCGCCTGCGGTCCAGTCTCTCGCCAGTGCCATACATATATTAACCCTGGTCTCAGCCTTCTGATCTACCTGTCATTTCTGCCTCACGATTTCTCATTCATCACCTGTCTTTTCTGTTTACAGCCACCTTTGCATTGCTTGTATTTCTAGCTGTCATTCATTCCTTGCTCCTTTCGTTCTGACTTTCCTTCTATTCTCTACATGTCAATTGACTTGCTGATTATACGATAAAGTGTATATATACAGTCCTGTGCATTCTTTCCCTTGTTCGATTACTTCCAGGCATTGTTACCCCGATTTGAGACGGAAAGGCAGAAAAGAAGATGCTGTCTACTACACTGATCACATTTCTATTGTGAGTACTGATTATCACGACGGATAAAAAAATGGCGTGCTAACAGAATACCGTTACAGACGTGCTCCATCCGATGTTCAAAAGGTCGAGCTGTTAGGATCATGGGACAATTTCTCGCGTCCCTACCCAATGGAGCGGGACAGGCGCATGGGGTCCGGCCATTGGCGAGGTTGCCATACTTTTACCGACATTATACGTGACGGCACCTCCCCGAGACAATCCCCCGGCCGGACCGGAGGTTTGAAAATGGGGGGAACTTATTGGTATTACGTGAGTACTGCCATGGTTTTGCTTTCAGTGAGCACTCAGCTCATGGTCATCATTCATTAGTATCGTTTAGATGGAGACGTCGAATTCTATGACGAGGTCGAGCCCGTGACCTCACTCTGCCCACTACTACCTGGCCAGCCAGTCAACATCCTCAATGTCCCCGTCATCCTTCCCGACACAGACTACCTACATCGACGTGATAATAGTACTAGTTCGACCAAGTCGGAGAAGCGGACAATGGATCCTGAGGATAAATACATGAATCCTCGAACCCCACCCAAGCCAAGGCCTGGACTTTCACGCTTGAAGACATCCCCTCCATTCTACCAACAAACACCACCGTCGTCATCTTCGCTCAGTGTCTCGAGCTCCAATGAAGAGAGACCGGCCATGTCTCAGCCATCCAGTTCGACTCACGGTCCAATGTATCGCCTTGTCCCAAGAGTCAAGGCCGAGAGATCCTTATCTCCTCCTCGTTCGAGAGGGTTGCGGGCTGCCCTGTTGAACATTGCAGGTGCTCGATCTCCTGGAGATAATGCTGAGGAACGTGGTGTCAATAGACTCGACTATTCTGTACCATCCACTTCAGCTTCAAACCCAAGTTCAAACTACAGCTCGAGGTTGACTTCGCCGATGAACAGCCCGGTTGAACTCGATGGTAGAGAAATTGGAAGATTGCCTTTCCGCCACCCTCAGACTGAGTCAGAACAGCCCCAGGGGCCGCCTTCTATCCGGGTCCGTCGAGCTTCAAAGTCTAGTCGGGAAAATACTCCTTTGGCGCTGTCGTTGGAGAGTCATTCTTCGCGAGAAACAGGCAAGGTTGAGTTTTCTGGATTCTCTCGCACTGCTCCACTCGAAACTCTTGAAGAAGCACTATCACAAAAGGCCACGCCAACCGCCGTGAATTCAAGGGAGCATACCCCAGTTATACTCAACCTGAAAGAGAAAAGACTTCCAACACTACCGAATTCCCCATCCTCAGTTCTGGACGCGGAGTTGCGCGCTATTGAAGCTCGCTACAAGCCACTAGACATGGAGCTACTTTATAGCCACTTTTCAGATGACACTTCTTTCGCTGCATCAAGGATTTACGACTCGCCCCAGGAGAATCCGGAAAAGAGCCGATTCTCGGAGTGGAGCACTGATACAGAGCTCGTGTCTCCAGCATCCATGACATCTTCCTCCACTTTTAATGCTGATCAACTTTCTAACGCCTCGCCATTTCTCGGCCATGAATTCCAACTCAATGCAACCACCGCCTCCAACAATGATTATATATTAGATACACCTATTCCTACTATCGCTATCAGTGGTCCTACTACGCCTGTCCTCGAGAGCGAAGCAGAACTTATTCTATCTCCAACCGAGATGGACTCGGACAATTCTCCGCTTTTCGTTTCTGCACACTCTTCCTCAGCTGCCGGCCAATTGAGTCCTAATTACGTGCAAGAGCCATTTGACTTTCCTTCTCTACATATCGAAGATTACGACGACACATCTTTCCATGAATCAGACCCTAAGCGACAGGGCGCTATATTACCGCTTAGTGTGGTTACTCCTCTATCTGCTGACGAATTCTCCTATCGCTTGACGAGTCCTACTCAAAAGCAGCATCAATACAGGTTGTCTGACGATTATACCTCTCAGTCAGCAGCAATGCAAGAATTAATGGACGAAATTGGCTATCTTGGGGAGATGATTTCGTCCGGACTATAATGTTTTTTTCTTTGATTTTCCATGTCATATTTTGCGCAGCCTTTCGTTTATGTTCGGATATACTTTGTTGCATCACAGGCGTCGGTTAAGCGTTACTGCATATTTGATTTTATACACATTGCACTGTATACGCATATATTTAGTATTTGTAGTGATATCATACTCGTTTTCAATTCATTCACAAATCTACCAATATATCCATACATACCTCCGGTAGCAAGCCATAAAAATGGTGGCGGTCATGTTTGCCTGAGGCCTCTACCATGATGTGCGGAAGCCATTTCGTTATCGATAAACGGGCAACGACGATCAACAAACATCAACATCAACAATTTTGCTTTGAGCACTCCGAACTCAAGATAGTCTGATGACAGTGATACACAATATTTTATTTGAAGTCAACTTTGGGAATTTTTTGTCATGATGCCCGACACAATCGGGAACATCCTCCAACCATGACACAACCCACCACAAAAGACGCGCGCAACACGCTCCCGTCACAACAAGAAGAACAAGAACCAGCAGTACTTACTTCAGTCGCCGAAAAGACGCTGCCATCAAAATGCAAAGATGGCTCATTCCTCGCCTACTGTCCGACCATGGACCTGATTGCGCTAGCCACTGAAGACGAGCAGTTGTATGTTTATAGGCTCAATGGGCAGGAAGTGCTCAGTGCTGACTTGGCGGGGGATCCGTATTTGGACGAGATCAAGGGGGAGATTAGAGAGGTTAGGTGGAAGAACGACGGTAAACACTTCTCATTATTCTTTTTGACAATGCTTAATGGTAGAATCGAACGGCTGATGGCATTGCAGGTCGCTTGTTAGCAGTTGCCGATGCAGAGAATAAACTCCGCATCATAAGCTCCTACACCGGCAAAACAGTGCATCACTTCTCGTGCTTACCACACGACGAAGATGGTCATTCTTCAAGTCCCAATGAAACCATCAAAGACCCCAAAGATATTCGAATCACATGTATCGGCTGGGGCGTAAATTTCACCGATAGCAAAGCAGCCCAAACCCATCTGCGAGACGGCAACGGTCAGATTTCTGTCGAGGATTTGTTAGCGCCTGATACGGACCCGGTCAAGGCGGCGTTGCAGCTCAAGGCGGATTTACCGCGTGAATTGGCGCTGTTGGATGTTGAGAGTTCGTTGCCGAGGTTGAGTACGTTGCCTGGGAGTGGGAGCGAGTAAGTTGAATTTCTGAATATAGGAAATGGTTCATGTGCTGATCCTGTTGGTTACAGTGAGGATGTATTTAGCAGTCGAGCTTCGCTTGATGCCATCTTCCAGTCTTTTAATAGGATGACAAGCGATGCTGTGGATGTGCTATTTGTAGGCTTGAATGATGGCAAAGCCCATCTGAGGATATTTGACTGCTTTAAAATTGGGAGTTTCTCGGTAACGGCAAGCAAGACACCTTCAACCACTCAGGTCGAGACGTTGGCACACTCATCACATCCTATGAGCTCAACACATGCGATCATAATATCTGAAAAAGCAGACGGTGCCCCCGACACGACCTTGAAAGTGATGTCACTTGATCTACGATTCATCACGAAATCCGGACGCTATTTATCTCTGCTTGCCTTTAAGATCACACAATTACAAAACCTGCTCAGATACATCAATCAAACACAGCGGCAGATTGCGCTCGAGTGGAAGAATGTCTACGAATTGCCAGCTCGGTTCATGAGAAGTATTGCCGATGAGTTGCAGGAAAAGTGTCATTGTGATTTTGTCACTGCTTTGTACCATTTGGTTGTTACGGGGAATTGCTTTCCGCCAGTGAAGGACTTCTTGGTGGACATCGTTGGTGAAAGGGTACATCCTCCTTCTTTTTCTGGCTTGTTGTATCTGTCTGACTTGAACAGGGTCATAAACGATGGGAAAAAACAGTGTCGTCAGGGTACGAGAACGTACGCAGACTGACACATGAATGTTTACTGCCTGCATTACAGAGATGCGAGGTCCTTCTTAGTCGACTGATTGGTATATCGAAGTTCCACAAACTCAATCATATCCTTGGTCTCGAAACCCGAGATTTGCAGGAAGTTGTTGAGACACTCGACTGTCTTCATCTTCTATCCCATTCCATCTTGACAAAGACGACTCACGAACTGCATCAGTTTATGGAGTTTGCTAGATGGCTCCGTCATGAGATCGATATTCAGACTGCCGAGCCTATGTCCCAGACTTTGGAAGAGTTGCTTGAGAAAAGCGATCTGATCGACCACGCTACGACTTTGGAGTATATAGAAGGTGCACTTACCAAGAGCTCTCTTCGTCGATACATTTCTTCCACGCCAGGGACTGGCACAATAGCGGGTGATGCGCAAAAGAGAGTATCAGATGGAGAGAAGCTTTCTTTCTATCAGGCATTCAAAAACACACTAGCTGTCGAAGAGGACGAGAAATCAGGAGATCGTAACAACAGCAACAACAAGACCGAGTCGTCTCGACCTGCCCTTCCCCAACTGAATGACCTTATCGCACGGCTTGAGACTCAATGTGGCAAGGTCTTTGGCAAGATTGCTTTGACTCAGAGACGAAGTATCCTGCATCACTGTCTCTTGGTTCTCCATTCGGACTGTGATCCAAGTGTAATTGATACAATCATGCATTATGAGAATCTGGACAACGAGGATGAGTATGCGGTCTATGTGGCTTCGAGACTGAGAAGTGCACCAAGCACAGGTAGGATTTATCTCTCAACGAAATGTATTGGAGGCCTGCTGACTTGGCATCAGTGCTCATATACCGAATCACGATACAATGCACGAATGGAGTGAGCTCAACAAAGAATGTCGCAGTAGCTTCATTTCGTCTTCCCGGAGGGGAGGTTAAACAGGCCCAATTCGTAGAAGATGGGACCATTATGCTGCTGTATACAGAACAAGGTAAATCTCTTTTCTCAACTTTATCTAGACTCTTTGAAAGCTAACAAATCTGCAGAGCAGTCATATTTACACGAAATTCCTCTTTCTTCCTCAGACATCGACGACGAAGATGAATTCCGCCTAGAATATACTATCATAACAGACTCCCAGACCCTCCCAACCCCAAGCAACCTCGACACGCTCATATTACATACCTTCCCAGCCACGGGCACAAAGTCAAAACCCGTAAGAATGAACGTCAACGGCCGAAAGGAGAGAAGAGCTGCATGCATTCTCTCTGCAGATATGATGCATTACGAAATTCTAGACATTGACAGCCACCTTGAGAGTGCGGCCGAGGACTGAATTGGATTCATAGAAATAATGACGCACATCCACGAAATGTTCCCGCATTGTTTGGTACGCTGGATCTGGAACAGGCGGGGGTTTCAGAGGGGCAATCTTTCTATGAAGTACGGCTGCATTCAAGCGAGAATGTGGAAATAGTTACATGAATTATAGGAATAGTGAGAGAAAAATGAGTATACATCAACATGCCATGTCGAGTCATTCCAGCCTCGTTGCGCCCAAGTGTGGTATCTTGCAGGCAGTAATTTGGCGCGAAGATCAAGCACAGACCGGGGAAAAAGAAAAACAAAACAAAGCGTCGAGGGCGAAAGAAGCAACAGATCACATGAGCAGCTATACATGCTATTAGTACTTGAGAGATGGATGACACCGGCACTCTAAGATTTCAAAAGAATGATGATTTAGACGGATATCTCCATACTGTAACTAGCTAACTATAGTTATGTCTAGAAGAAAGACAGATTCAAAGCGTCAGATTTACTACTTGTCAAGCTTAAAACGCAGTGACCACCTGTCTGACGATAAGGCTACAGCAACGAGATTGTGGACATACTACATAGTAACATTGCTGGGAGTTGCCTATCACAGTTCAGCCTCAGAATCTCAGCCTTATGGACCATAAATATGAAATTTGAAAATTCTCAACCAGGATAATTTCTCCTCTTCTATGTCCAACTGCTTTGCTCCAAGAGGACCTCTGGCTGAAGCTCGGAAAGATAGATTACGACTACTGTATCAACTTGCTCTCAGCCGTACGGTAATAGAGTCGTAATAATACACTCTCACCTTGTGTGACCCACACAAAACACGCGTCATCTACAATACGGCCTCCCGGTTACGTTTGTCACAATACGGTAACTATCTTTTTTCCCACATCCGAGCAGAACATCGAACTTCCTGTCCACCCCCCCCTCCCTTCGTCTTCTCATCAAATAAACATCAACAAATCCTCACTTGCCACACCCCGAGACATACACCACCACAAACGAAATACGAAACGGAAACAACTTCTTTTCTTTCGTTTCTCTTTTTTTCCTCCATATTCTCTTCAATACCCGCCTAGCATCGTCCTCAAGAACCTTCGTCATTGACGTGAGGGAAGGGAAGACAGCAAGTTCGCTTTTAGATACCAGCTTTTTTCCGATTTGCGCATAGCGTCAAGGATTTTGTCTTAGCGGACTACGAACTTTGGTCCTCGTATAGGCAATCATGAACGTCACTCAGGTGTTGGAGGGTACCCTGTCGCCTGGTATGTTATTGCTTTTGTTGCTGCTATGATATCAGACCAACGTTTTTACCCTGTGCATGGATATTGGGATGAGGCTAATCATAAGTGCAACTGAACAGATGCGAATACGCGTCAGGGCGCCGAGCAGCAGTTGATTCACGCTGCTGAAGTCGATTTCGTACGTACTCCGCCTTTTCATTCCTTTCGATCATACATATTCGGGGAGTCACTTGCTAATTCTGTAGCCCGCCTATCTCATCACACTCTCCGAAGCCCTCGCCAATGAAGAATCCCCCAGCCACATCCGTATCTCCGCTGGTCTCGCTCTCAAAAACTCCCTCACATTTAGAGATGTCACTAGGCTGCGCGAAGTCCAAGCCCGATGGGCCCAACAAGTTCCCCCTCAGACCAAAGCGCAAGTAAAAGCGCTTACGTTGCAGACATTAGGCGCCAAAGATGTTCGTGCCGGTCACTCAGCCGCCCAGGTCGTTACATCCATCGCTACCATCGAGTTGCCCCGCAACGAATGGCCGGAGTTGATGCAGGTCTTGGTGCAGAATGTGGGTAGTGGATCAGATGCGCTTAAGCAGAATTCGTTGGCAACTCTCGGTTTCATCTGTGAAGAGCGGGATGCCGATATGCGTACCGCCTTGGCTGGAAGCTCCAATGCCATCTTGACCGCTGTCGTGCAGGGTGCTCGTCGCGATGAGGCGAATGCCGACGTCCGAATTGCCGCTTTGCAGGCCCTTGCGGACGCGACTGATTTTATTGGTAGCAATATGGGCAATGAGGGAGAGCGGAATTATATTATGCAGGTGGTCTGTGAGGCCACTCAGGCCGAAGATACCCGAATTCAGGCCGGTGCTTTCGGTTGTCTCAACCGTATCATGGCTAGTTACTACGATAAGATGCGCTTCTATATGGAGAAGGCACTTTTCGGGCTTACGATTATGGGTATGCGGCACGACGAGGAGGACGTCGCCAAGCTTGCTATTGAGTTCTGGTGCACCGTTTGCGAGGAGGAGATTACTATTGAGGATGATAATGCTGCCGCCCCAGACGAATCGATGTTTCGACCGTTCTTCAACTTTGCTAGAATCGCCTGCCGTGAAGTCGTTCCCGTGCTGCTTAAGCTCATGACGAAACAAGACGAAGACGCCACCGATGACGAGTACAATGTTTCCCGCGCCGCCTACCAAGCCCTTCAACTCTATGCTCAGTGCGTGCAAGGAGATATCATCCAGCCTGTTCTCACCTTCGTTGAAGAGAACATCAAGAGCGAGGACTGGCACAACCGGGATGCTGCTGTTGCCGCCTTTGGCGCAATCATGGATGGTCCTGAGATCGATGTCTTGGAGCCTCTTGTCAAGCAAGCTCTTCCGGTTCTTTTGGGTATGATGAATGATCAATCCGTCATCGTCCGCGACTCTACCGCATTTGCTCTGGGCAAGATCTGTGAGGCTTGCCCTACTGGCGTCGATATTGATGTCCATCTCCAGCCTCTTATCGCTGCTTTGTTCGGTGGTTTGGCTAGCACTCCCAAGATTGCTGGCTCGTGCTGCTGGGCTCTGATTAGCATCGCCGAGAACTTTTCCCTACAGGGTGATGGCACGACGAATCCTTTGTCGAAACACTTTGAAGAGAGCATTAAGTCTTTGCTTGCTCTTACCGAGCGGTACGTTTCTCCTACCTAATGATGTTGAATAACCCGCTAATAAGCTATAGACACGACACCGATAACCAGCTCCGTACCGCTGCATATGAAGTCGTCAACGCATGGGTCACCAACTCTGCCAATGATAGTCTTGCCATGGTTGCTAGTCTGTCTGATGTGATCCTTCAGCGTCTTGAGCAGACCGTGACTCTTCAACAACAAGTCGTTAGCGTCGAAGACCGAATTGCTCTAGAAGAGATGCAGTCTAGTTTGACTGTCGTTCTTTTAGTGAGTCTTTAGATGATCCGTGCAACCTTTCGCTTCTCTAACTTTTCTAGGCCATCGTGCAACGCCTTGAAGGCGAGATCAAACCCCAAGCAGACCGCATCATGCACACTCTACTCCAGGTCCTTTCCACCTTGCCACCCAAGTCTAGTGTTCCAGATATCGTCTTCGCAGCTGTTGGTGCCGTTGCTAGCGCTCTAGAGGAGGACTTCCTCAAGTACATGGAATCATTCTCGCCATTCCTTTACAAGGCCCTTCAGAACCACGAGGAACCTGGTTTGTGCGCCATTGGTGTGGGCTTGGTCGGCGATATCACCCGCGCTTTGAATGAGAAGGTGCAGCCTTTCTGTGACACTTTTATGAACCAGATGTTGAGCATCTTGGTAAGTCAACCTGGATTGTGGGCATGAATTAAATAGCTAACTGTTGAACAGACAAACAGCGGTCTTCGGGATACTTTGAAACCCGCAGTTCTCGTCACCTTTGGAGATATCGCACAGGCTATTGGCGTACACTTCCAGACGTATCTGTCTGTGGTTGCCCAAGTCCTTCAGCAAGCTTCTAGTGTCACCCTTGCCAACGATGTCGATGCCGATACCGTCCAATACGTGATATCCCTCCGCGAAGGTATCATGGATGCCTGGGGTGGTATTCTCTTGGCTTACAAGGGTACCCCTCAGATAGCTGCTCTTCAGCCTTACGTTGAGCCCATATTCCAACTGCTTCATTTGATTTCCACAGATAGCCAGCGTAGTGAAGGCTTGATGCGTTCGACTATGGGAGTTCTTGGGTAAGCCCTACGTTTTCTGATATGTCAAAAGCCATGCTAACACTTTTAGTGACATTGCCGATTCTTTCCCCAATGGCGAGTTCGCTGCCTTCTTCCGCAATGACTGGGTCACATCATTTGTCCGTGAAGTCCGCACCAACCCTCATTATAGCCAGCGCACTCTCGATACCGCTCGCTGGGCACGTGAGCAAGTCAAGCGCCAAATCAACCTTGCCACCGCCGCTGCTATGTCTTGAACGACCATAGCCTGAACATTAGCCAGGTTTGGCTCAGGTACAAGGTTAGACGACGGACATTCAGTTGAGTCTTACTCGATCGAGATGATCGGGTCAAGCTATCGAGGTAGTAGACTCCGAGTGTGCCAGTCCGACCCGTTCGTGGAAGGAATTGACGATCAGTCTATGGACGAAGTGATCGCGTTGCTATTCCTTATCGTTTCGGTCCCTACCTCAAAATTCATCACACCGTACCCCCTTCCCTATGCATCGTATTATTCCCCTCCCTCATCATTGTTCGCCTCCCCGAAAACCCCCTGCATCCATGATTCCCATGCCCATCATGCCCTTTGAACGCACACGGAACATCCAACATCATCCTCTCCATCTACCTAAGAGGAATTCGGAACTTCGACGAACGACGTCTGAAACCCTCTCACCCTACCCTTGCATTATATTCCCATACTCCGCTGTTTTAATTAGACTTTAAGACTTTTTCTATCATCTTATATCCCAATCATGTATGCCCAAGAAGTCATGTATTAACTCTTTTTTATGATACACAAGAGATCATGAAAATCTCTATTACTGTTTTGTTTGTTTGTTTTTTTTCTTTTTTTTTTTTGCATCGCAACTCTATCTCGTTTTGTGGTTCCCTTCTTTGCTTTATTCCCAGGGGAGAATAGCAAAATGTATGAAAAGGAAATGGAAAATGGTGTAACGTGAGCTGCTGTCTGTTGAAGTGAAGATTAGATTGACTTCTGTGGTGAAGTATGTGTTGGTTGTCAATGCTATCTCTTTCTTACCTATCTCTTGTCGTTGTTGTAGACGAACGATGGGCTAGACAGCCTGTCGGTACACTAGTCACGAGATCAATCTCTTTAGATCATAGTTATTCAGGCTAGAGACTATCTTCAGTCAAGTATCGCGGAGGAAAATCCATCCCATCACAATTCCTCGAGTGGTTGCTGTTCCGACAAATGATTGGTCAATGCTTTACACTGGAGCTGTCAGATTCACGTGACTTTATAGGGCAAAAGCACGCAAAACCCTAGAACCCACACCCGAAAAACAGAGAGACGCTAAGCTAAGCTAGTCCGGCCACCCCATCACGAAGAAATCTTCCTCTCTGCTCGATAACCTCACGTTCCTCGACCATCACCACCGCGTCGCCAGATAAACGAGGTATGTACCTGTTGCTGTTACCCTTCATGCTTAAATCTTCAGATCCCTCAGCTGGCTAGCCCGAGAGAGACAATCATCATCTTGAAAGACAGATGATGATACGTTTTCTCTCTCTCAGCAAAATCGGCACGGGCTGAAGAACCCATTTTCTCTCATTCGTATCTGTATGAATGGGGTGAAAAGGGCACTCTTTGCGCTCGACGGGCTTGTTCATTTGAGGCTAACTCATGTGGATGTGAATGATGGAACTGAACCTCTTTCCTTTCCTGAAAGAAGGAGGGAAAGAGGTTTCGGTTTCTGTTCATTTCGCATTCCGATACGAATAGATACCTCATTTCCACGCTATCCGCCCGATTTGAGAATCTCTTTTCTTCCTCAACCGCCAAGATGGTTCGCACTTCCGTTCTCAACGACGCTCTCAATGCCATGAACAACGCCGAAAAGGCTGGCAAGCGTCAGGTCTTGATCCGACCTTCCTCCAAGGTCATTGTCAAGTTCTTGACTGTCATGCAGAAGCACGGTACGTCTTGCATTCGTATTATGCCATGAAAAGAAAAAGCCGCGGAAAACGTGTTATCAAAGTCGATGGATTACAAGAAACAAAGAAATAAAAAGGAGGAAAAATTCGGGTTGATAACTAGGCAGCGCTCTCGATCTTAAACCCACTCTACGACGTCTGCCCTTTAAGTACCCGAGATATCAAACACCCAATTCGTTGGCGGAGATCTTACACGTTTTCCGGACTTTTTTCATTTCTATGTGCTTGTTAACGTTTAAATTTCCGATACATTTTCTGACTTTTCTTGCTGTCTAGGCTACATTGGCGAGTTCGAGGAGATTGATGACCACCGCTCTGGCAAGATCGTTGTCCAGCTCAATGGACGGTTAGTCTACCTTCCATACTGGTTGCGAGATACAAATACTGACTTTGAAACAGCCTCAACAAGACTGGTGTCATCTCCCCCCGCTACAACGTCCAGCTCCGCGACCTCGAGAAGTGGGTTGTCAAGCTCCTCCCCTCTCGTCAGTTCGGATATGTCGTCCTCACCACCTCTGCTGGTATCATGGACCACGAGGAGGCTCGTCGCAAGCACGTTGCTGGAAAGATCATCGGTTTCTTCTACTAGATTATTCTCCTTCTCTAGTTGATGGAATAGACAGCAATCAAAAAGTTTCACTTCGATTTCTATATGAGAGAAAGATGAATATGAGCGGGCTCTGATAAATCTTGTATGACGGCGTCAAAACTTCTTTGGGCGAATGTTGATAATGATACCTTGCATATGTTATGATGTCTTTTGTTGATTGATGGGTGCCTAATTAGCCTGAAAGAAAGACAGATGGCCACTTAATATATTTCATCTCTGCGAGTGTCTACTTCTATTTTTACTACGTACGTACAGAGATTCGAAGCCGAGGCACGGCAGTAGGTATTTATTGCCCCACTAAGTTACCTTCGTTCCGCGGCGGATAAGCTTGTACATGGACTTCAACAACTGTACTTCGCGATGTACTCATTGTAACGACGATAGACGGAATTCAGCGTTGTTTTAAGATTTTTCTCTTTTTTTACATATCTACTTGCAAACTCAGTTCACCCACCTACGACTGCACCCATAGACTTTTACAGGCAGTATGCCTCTTGATACCATCTACCTCGTCCGACACGGAGTATGTCTCGCGACTATTTCCCATTCTCTTTTATAAGCGAATATACTAATCTTGAACAGCACCGCATGCATTGGACAATAGACTACGCAACAGGCACCTACCACAGCACTTTTCCAACACCCACCGGCAACCCAGCCGACCCAACCCTCACGGCGCACGGAGTCCGACAATCGCAAGAATTAGCGGATTACTTCGTATCAGAAGAGTTTCCTGGTCCGCGGCCATGGAGGATTTATTCGAGTCCGTTTTATCGGTGTTTGCAGACTATTAGACCTACTGTTGAGGCGCTGGATGGGCAGGGTTCTGCTGGTGCGAATAATGCGGGGAGGAGGGAGAGGGGGGTTAGAATTGAGAATGGGCTTGGGTTTGTCTTCTCGCTCTTTGAGATAGGGCTATAGGTTGTGGAGGACTAATAGAGGATAGAGAATGGTTCGGTTCATCAACATACTTCGACCACCCGTCCCCCGCCTCAGTGTCTGAGCTATATCACCATTTCCCAAGTATCATACCGAACGCTTCCACCGGCCCCGAGAACAAGATTCACGTCATCCCCTCATCTCGCGGAGAGACGATACCGCAATTACACAATCGTGCAGCCACAGCTCTAGCAGCCATCATCGCGGACGCCGACGCAGACATTCGCGCCGAAGAGGAACAAGAAGCTAAGCTGCATCCCAACACTAAACCAGGCAGTAAAGCGATCTTGATATGCTCCCATGCCGCTACATTGATTGCCATGGGCAGAGCGTTGACGGGGAATATGCCTGATGATCCGAATACGGAGGATTTTCATGTATTCACGGCTGGATTGAGTACTTATGTTCGACGAAGCCCTCGACAAGAAGGTGAATTTTACACGCAAGAAGAAGGGTCGTCGTTGATTGCGGCTGGGACGAAGCTGATCCCCGAGTCGGAGGTGCGAGTACCGGTTTGGAAAGGTGGGAAGGGAGTTGGTGGAGGGTGGGATTGTGTTGGGAATTGTGATTGTAGTTTTTTGAGTGGAGGGGAGGAGAGGGGTTGGTAAGTTTGATCGTATGTGAATTCTTGATCTGAAAAGTGACTAATGTTGTGTTGTAGGCATTTTAGTGGCGAAGAGTCTTTTGATACGGGCTCGATGGGTGCTGCGGATGAGGCTGCTAAATTATAGACTGTACATTCTGAAGCATGAATACATATGATCGAATCAGGCCAAACACTTTATTAGAAAAAGCTCTTTCGCTGCCCCGGTGTCAACCAGCAAACCTGATGTCCAACACCCTCCTCCTCAAAGTCCCGTCTGAGCTCATCCCCAAACTGCGTGAAATGACCCCAAGACTCAAAATGCATCGGCACAAGGACATCAGCCCCCAACTCCCGAAACAGCTGAGCACCTTGCTTCCCGTCCATCGTAATCTGAAGTGATCCTCCATCCGGAGTCGGCACTTGAGCGTTCCCAAAGTTCAAAATAGCGACAGTGATCTTCCATTTTGGTCGGATGGTGCGGGAAAGTTCTTCGACGTAGATGGTGTCGCCGGAGATGTAAATTGCGTTTGGTCGGCCGTCTGTACTCACGCCGAAGCCGTCGTATTCGAGTATGAAACCCGTGCATTCGCCGCCGGGGAGGTGTTGGCATGGTGTACCGGTTACGCGAAATGTCTTTCCGCCGGCGACCAGGGTCACCGTCTCCCAGGGCTTGAGGCCACGAACACCGGGTCTAGGGGCAAGCTTTTTGGCACCGTCCATAGTAGTGAGAACGTGACGTCCATCGAGAAGACGGCGTCCGAGTTCATCCAGGTTGTCGGGATGGTCTTCATGACTGAGTAGGATTGCGTCGATGGGTGGGAGGGTCTCGAGACTCAGGGCTGGGGTATCGGTGTTTTTGAGAATGGTTACCCCAACGTCCCATTCTGTTCCGGCGGGGGAGAAGAAGGGATCTGTGAGGAGCTTGACGCCGTCTATGTCGATGATGGATGTTGCGGTGCCGATGTGGGTGATTGCGAGGGATGCTTTGGTGGAAGTCATGATGGAGAAAGTACAAATTGGTTTGACGACGGGATGGTATCGTTTCGGGTCTAAGATTACGAGTATATGATGGACTTGGTACTTAAAGCCCAGGAAAAGCAGATACGCAGAGTTTATATACTCTGCTTTACGTAGATCCTCTGACAAATCCAACTACTTCGATGACGAAATCCTGCCACCATAGTTGTCAACTCCTTTGCAATACAATCGTTCGGGTTGAGCTTAGGGCTAATCACGATTCGCCAAACGAAGTCAAAGTTATTTCCCTTTTGGGAAGCATATTCCGCCAAGACCTGTCAGCCCCACCTGCTTGGTCATCGAGACTTGCGACGTCTCCATTTCCTCTCATCTTATCAATTTGCTCATCAATATGAAAATCGCGGCGAGATCCCTGGATGTGCTTGGTCCGGTGACAACTCAAGCACACTAGATGTGATATCTCAAGCCAATGCCCGACACGGAGGTTCTTTAAAACCATTTCGGATCTGCGAGATGAAGGCAAAAAGCAGATCAGTCTGTCAAACATGTAGATCCAGAAAATTAGGGGTTTGTGTCCCTTCCTAAGTCTCTATCTTTACATTCGTCTAAGGCTCGCATTAGTGTGACGGCAATCGTCCGGAATGTACCCAGTGCGCTCATTCCGGTCGAGCATGTGATGGATATCAGACCTCCTGGACGTTCGTGGCTTCGTCAACCTCCAGATCTGTATTGAAGCAGAGAAAGAGAGTATCAAGACACGATTGTGACGATACTCAAATCGGCGTACAACAGGGCTTATCGTTGCCACTGAATCTTGCCCATACCCAAGCATCATATTTTCGCCGATCAAGTCAGGACGATTTCATTGCACTCGTCGTGCAAAACTACGTGCCACAAGATACGGCAACATGCATCAATAACGAGAAGATCTGCACAAAACAGCCTCGAATATGTGGTGCATGGGTTGAAGTCCTCCCCAATTTTCGCCGCGGCGGGGGTACTCCCGATCCGGTACTTAAGAAAGCAATTGAAGCATTAGCAACATCCATTATGACACAGAAATTATACCCGAACAGTGATAATGTTGAGAGCTTTCAGAGTTATGAAATGGCGCTTCGCTCTCTGTGGAAAAGCGTTGCTGTCGACCGCCGGTTTGATACCGAGCTGTTGGCGTCTATCATGTGTTTGAGTTTGGTGGAGGTATGCTATGCCATGCTCTTCTGACTGATCATGCGCACTAAAATGGTGTAGCTTATGATGCCGAGTACTTCTGCCGCATTGGAAGCACATCTGAAAGGTGCTGGCCAGTTATTCCAAGTATATGGCCCAGAGGCGTGCAGTGTCGGTATACTTCATACACTGTTTGCTGGATTTAGACCTCTCCTGGTGCGTCTCATTACTTCCAGCAATCATGATCAGGTGTTGACTGGTTTACATCAGATAATCGAAGCGTTTCAAGCCCGAAAATCCACATTTTTGTCCTCGCCGGCATGGACAGACGTGCCCTTCTCCATCTTTAGCGCATCTCCGATGCAGAGTCTTCTCACCAAAGCTGCCATCATTCCATCTCTTATGAGTCAGCGTGATATCCTAATAGCGAAACCAGACCAAAACAACGTCGGCGTCGAAGTCAAAGATCTATGGAATCGCTTTGTGAATGCCCTGATTGACCTGGAGAAATGGGAACTGGAATATTGTCAGGAGAGTGATAGATGGCGCTACTGGCCTCCCGACATACCTCACTCAACACTAGTAACAGAAAAGTCGACCTCGTACGGCAAACCACTGTGGTACACAAACGTGACTATGGCAAACGTCTACACTAACCTCTGGGCATTCCGTATCATCTGTTTCTCAGAAGTAGAGCGTCTCGCTGAGCACTTCCCTTGCTTCCAGATCGCTCAAGACATCCCACTGTCGAAACCCATAAACCTCAAACACATCCACACATACAAGACCGCACTCGCAAAACAAATCTGTCTCAGTATGGAGTACTTACTACGCGATGAAATGGGCCTCTTTGGACCTGCGTCGACGTACTTTCCGCTTCAGGTGGCGTATGAGACGTTCCTTGAAAATGAAGCAGAGGAAGGAATTGCGTTTGTGGAAGGTGTTGTGTTGAGATTGGCGCAGAAGGGGTTGAGGTCTGCACCTGTTTTGGTATTTACGAGGAGGACTATGAGGAGTACGTAGTCCTATTTGATTACTAGCTTGTCAAGGCCACTTACGATAATGATCCATGAAGTTTGTATCTCGAAAAGTTGGATATTCAAGGAAATGCCGCTAATGTAATATGCTCATGAACGGGGGGTCAAGGGAGAATGTACATGTTATCTGATGCTAAAGTTTCAATGAAATGCATCACGACAAAGAAATAGAACACTACTGATTGAATTCTTGTTGCCGTTGTTGCGCCTCAACTGTCCCAGGCGTTTCTGCAGCTGCAGGAGGCGCGTCACCTTGATTGGCCGCTGGAGTTTCCTGTTCTTGTCCTTCATTCTGCGCGTTGGCTTCATCAACACGAGCTTGCTCCTGTTCCCGGGCAATACGTGCCGCTTCTTCGGCTGCATTCCGTACTTCCACTTGTCGCTCGCCCAGACCCGGAACCAAGCTCGCAATGAACAACGCAAGAGCGCGTTCAATGCGTCGAAAACCTCCTTGAGCGGCAGCCGGAGGTGCCCGATTCTGCTCGGCTTGGTTAGTGCCTTCGTTGATGCTCCCGTCGCCTCGCTGCGTCTGAGCAGGAGGCTCACCATGAATCAGTCCCTCGAGATGGCGTTGTATTGGCTGTACTATGATACTGAACAGGCGACGTGTGATGTTGGATTCAGAAAATAAAGCAAATATTGCGGCCAGACCCACAAAGACATATCGCTCCCAAGAATTTGAGTCGGTGAAAAGATAACAAAAGAAGTATAGACGCATGAAAAGCCAAAAGCGTCTTAGGTTTTGTGCAAATTGGTCGTTGTTGTTTCTTGCTGGTTGTTGATTTAGGACCGCTTGTCGAACGACGTTGTGTAGGATGTTGTTGGGGACCATGCCTAACTGATTAATTTCATTTCTAGCAGGCTGTTGTTCCGGAAAGACTAGGCTGGTTTCCGGAACGTTCTGTGCTGTCGAAGGTGGCGGCGGCGTGAGAATCATTTGTTCACCTGATGGTGTCGTGATGAGATAGTACTCCGAGGGTTGAGCATTTTGAGCGCTACCTGCCCCGGTGCTGGTTCTCGCTCCAGATAAGCTACGGACGTTCTCAAACTGACGGATCTGAAAAGCGCGAGCATGCACATTTTGCAAACGTAACAAAAGCCCTTCAACCTCAACGCCTCTAATAGCTGATGAAGGATGGCGATAGCGACTGTCGAGAATAGCGTATAACTGATTGCGAACTGTTGCAATAGAGTCAACAGAGGGAGCTATACCCCGCTCGACTTCGAGCTCCAGTAGCATGACTTGGGACGTAAGCCGGGCCAGCAGCAGGCTTTGTGCGATTCCCTGATTCGGAAGGTTGTTTACATTGGGTGCATGCGTATTAGGAACTTGTGGATTAGTTCCTAGTGGTACTGTTGTAATTGGCGGTGGTGGAGGTAGACCGAGATTATCGCGGCGAGGTATATTCGGATTTTGATATCGCATGCGACTTGTATGAGTGTTTATCAAAGCTCTGGCTCTATCGACAACCTGATTTAGCTCCTCTGCTCTGCGCCTATGTTGCTCGAGAGCTTGTCGCATGGTCTCTCCGTTCGAAGGCTGACCAACTGGAATCGGCGCTGAAGTCTGCGTCGGATTGTTGAGCTCCGGTAGAGGTGATATTGAAGTTTGCCCTGGTGTGTGCGACCCGGTAGCGGTAGCAGCTGTAACTGTGGACACATTTGCATTGAGGTTGGGACTCCGACCAGCAGGGTGTCTATAGCGCAAGCCACTGTCAGGGGCTACGTAAATGTTGTTCAAAAGCTCGGGTCCTGGAGGTAGAACAAGATGTAACGTATGTACCGTGTCCTGGCTTACATTTGTTGCCGCTTCTGCCGCAAGAGGTCTGTCTTGATTCACTATTGGAGACTCGAAGACACTCTCAAGAGTTGCGTTGTTATTCAGCAGAGGTCGCCCGCGGTAGATGAGTCTTTGCTGTTCTGGTGTGGGATGATTAGGGGCAAGGGGCGCGATAAGGGTTTTGAGTTCCCCAACCGTCGTTGATAATGAGAGCTTTTCGAACGATAGGTGCTGGGCCGAGTCAAAAGATGGCGACAGTATCCTTAAGGAAATAGTTGAAGCTTCCCTCGGCGTGGAAGCCGAGCCCTCTGTTTGGGTATCATCCATTCTGTCAGCCCGGAAATTTTTGGCTAGCAGCGTGTGTTAATAATGCATTCTTATCACGGTGAGTGTCTGTAAGTCTGTTTTATAAGGAGAAGTAAGTGAATGATATATAGCTAGGGAAGCAGAAGAATTAGAGGACTTACTAATTGCCAACAGCTTCGGGAGCTCGGCTTAGTCCGCAGTAAGCAGTGACATAACAACCTGTCCTCTTCGAGATAGCAGAACGACAGTCACCAAAGCAGAAGATGACTTCTCAAGGAAGGAAAACTCTCAGTACACCTTCCACACGAGATGAGAGCAATTCACAAAGACCATGTGGAGTACCACATATTATGTCTCACGAAATCATCCGTGTTGTTGACAGCGCAGAGTGGAATGACTGAGAGAGAGACGATCGCGCGGATCTAGCTCATTCTGCCGGGCGGTGAGGTGGGAAAAGTGCCTGTCCCAATGACCTCATTTTCAGACTGGCTTTCGTCTTAGACTATCTGTCGTTACATCCTTCAATTACGCCTTATGATCGGTATCTACTCGAGTGAGTGGTACGCCATGGCGCCATGTTTAGGAGGTCAGAATGCAGTCTGTCGAAGTTTACGGAGAGTTCGTCCTCAGCCGCCATTGATATACACCCCGAAGCCCGCATCAAGGACCCGCCAATTCCATTCATCGAGCATTCGTCGCAAAGGACACGAGAATAACAAGAAGGATGACGCGAAACAGACATTTGGCTCACGTCTGGGCCGTGCATGGGGCGACACAAAAATCGAATGGCATCCAATTCCCATCGGTCTCGGCATCGGCTTTCTAGGACTGTGGCAGTTTTATCGAGCGCGGAGGGATACAGAGCGATTGAGGAACCAGGAAATAGAAGAGGATGGGAAACCACCGCGACGAAAGAGAATTCGCCCATCAGGACCCTGGCAGGTGCAGGTCATGTCGACACTGCCTCTCAAAGCCCTGTCACGGTTATGGGGACGATTTAATGAACTCGACTTGCCGATGCCTCTCCGTATTCCGGGGTTCAAATTATATTCGTGGATATTTGGTGTCAACTTGGACGAGGTCAAAGAGCCAGACCTGCGTACTTATGCGAATTTAGCGTCCTTTTTCTATCGCGAGTTGAAGCCCGGTGTGCGTCCGATAGACCAGGACCCTAATGCCATTGTCTCACCATCTGACGGAAAGGTTCTGTCGTTTGGTATGATTGAGCGTGGCGAGGTTGAACAAGTCAAGGGTATGACATATAGTTTAGAGGCACTGCTTGGAGAGGCTAGTCCTTCACGGGCAGCGATCGAAAGTCATGGAATTAAGCCCGCGGATATGGAACATGAATCTGGCAATATGGCTATGGAGGAAGAATTTGCCACAGTCAATGGCATCTCATACACTCTACCTCACCTGATGTCAGGCTCCAAGAAGAAGCCAAAGAAGGAAACAGCCATGGACGCATCGACCGCATCCGGACCATCCTCAGAAGCAAAGGTCAAGGCAGACCTAGCATTGGGTGACGGACGACCTTGGTATGCGCCCAGTGCATCAAATAATGCTCTATTCTACTGCGTGATCTACTTAGCGCCTGGTGACTACCACCGCTTCCACTCGCCCATCTCTTGGGTTGTCGAGAGCCGTCGACACTTCGCTGGCGAACTTTACTCCGTGTCTCCGTACCTTCAGCGCACGCTCCCTGGGCTTTTCGTGCTGAACGAGCGAGTCGTCCTCCTGGGTCGCTGGCGCTGGGGATTCTTTAGTTATATACCCGTTGGAGCAACCAACGTTGGCTCTATCAAACTAAACTTCGACGCCGAATTGCGGACGAACAGTCTTACGACCGATACCGCAGCTGACAGAGCAGCAGCCGCGGCAGCCAAACGTGGCGAGGCCTACACTGGATTCGCAGAAGCCACTTATTACAACGCAAGTCCGGCTTTACATGGCCATCCACTGCAACGCGGTGAGGAAATGGGAGGTTTCCAGCTGGGTAGTACCATTGTACTCGTCTTTGAAGCCCCTATGGGGGTGCGCAAGAGCTTTGATGAGGGCTGGGACGGCGGTAGAGAGGGTGGTTGGACGTGGAATATTGAGAATGGCCAGAAGGTCAAGGTCGGTGAAAAGCTTGGCCATATAGCATTATAGCATATGATGACCTCTGTTTGGCCCGTTGCTGTTTGAGAATACCATTTGCTTCCTGTACAATATTGAATAGAGCGTTTAACCTTTAACTTATGCAGATAATAGAGTCATTCAATCGATTTTGCACCCAATCATCTGGAGTTGAAGTATAGATTCATACGTAGTCTTACAACTAGTGTACTATATTGTAGATCAACAAGTGTGGAGAAGATTCGGAGGTAACCAACAACTCCGCAAAAATTGTTTGGCAACCGCATACTTACCTTCTTCACGACCTTGTGTTTCTTTCATATTTTGTTTCTTACATACAATGCCTCTGTTGGACACCATTACAACAATCAATAACTAACAATGCCACGCCAACCCTCTCGACGCGCCCCTCCAGCTCCCGCAACACCATCATTCGCAGAACCCCCGCCGGTCATAGCTCGTCCGCCGGCAGTGACTACGCCTATTTTCGCGACACCGCAGGGCTTCCAACGAGATGCCGGCGCTATACCCCCTAATATCCCTGCGTGGCAGATACCGATGCCCCCACAGCAGCAGCAGCGGAGATTCAATCAGCCCGTGCCGACCATGTCAGAGCCGCTGGAAGACAGCGACATCGAGAATGATCCCGTCGACGACAGGGTGAGGGCGATTGATCTCGAAGCGTTGGATGATGACGACGGCGAGGATGACGATGAGGATCTGGACGATGAATTGGATGATGAGGACGTTGAGGGGGAGGATGATGAGAATGAAGAACGGGCGCGACGTATGGCCTCCCGCAGAGGTTTTACTTGTGATGATTATGGCTGACAGATTGATATGCAGGAAAATCACCATCCCCTCTACCGCCAGACCTCCGCGAGATATCCTCTCTAGCATCATGGACTGTGTCCACACATAAACCCGGCTGCGGCGTCGCAGCTCTACGCAATCCATCGCCACAACAATTCTGGCAATCCGACGGTCCGCAACCACATACGCTTACACTACACTTCTTCAAAGTCGTGGCCATAGTCAAGATGCGCGTATATCTCGATTTTGATCTTGATGAAAGCTATACACCTACCAAGATGATGTTTTTTGCGGGGATGGGAGGAAACGATCTTGTTCAGTTTGCGACGTGGGAGGATGATACGCCCGCCGGATGGGTTAATATACCCCTTGCCGGGGTTGGGGGGAAAAATAAGAGGAGGAAGAGTCATGTTGTGGGGAGTAGTCGACGGCGGACACGTAACGATGGGGGTTTATATGCCGACTCCCTCGACGAGGATGAGGACGAAGATGACCCGGGTGACCATTATGCGGGTAACGTCCTGAAAGCAATGGTTGTCCAAGTACGGATTTGTGAGAACCATCAGAATGGCAAGGATACGCATGTCCGAGGGTTTCAGGTGTTTGCGCGAGATGATGATCGACAGCGTATAGCTGCTGCGTCCGCGGCGGCGGGAGCTGCGAGTGCCGGACAACCAGGGCATAATCGACGCAAGTCTGTGCAGGGTGATTCTCAGGATGACTTTGGTGATGCTGTGGAGGAGGGAGCTGGGGATCAAAGTCGTGGTCTAGATGAGCCGGATTGGATGGGTGAACCTGTTATTCGATAGATGCTTCCTCTACACATTCAAAAGGGGAAAGGCGTGATATCGGTTTTGCGTTTTGTATACATTTTCTCGTCTATAGATACCCAGTCAATATATTAGTTATACTCAATCCTCTCAGCAATTTCATTATATGTAACTTTTATAATCTGGTATAAATTTCGTAACGGTCAAGAACATTACCCCGGAACAATCTAACATCATTCTATTGAAGCAACTTCTCCAACTCAGCAGCAACGGCATCGCCGACTTCAACAGTAGTCGACTTTCCGCCGATATCACCTGTTCGGATACCAGCCTCAGTAACGTTGCGGACTGCTTCTTCAATGATGCGTGCCTCGGCGGGTCTGTTAAGGGAGTATTGGAGCAACATGGCCATGGACAAAATGGCAGCGACGGGGTTGACGATACCCTTTCCAGCAATATCGGGGGCGGATCCTAGTTTCGTCAGTACAGAAAAGACTGATCGTACAAGGATTAAAGGGACATACCGTGAATAGGCTCATAGATACCATTAACCTTGCTCTTACCATCCGGAACACCAGTCAAACTAGCACTAGGCAACAAACCCAAAGAACCAGGAATGACACTGGCCTCATCGGAGATGATATCACCAAACAGGTTGCTCGTGACCACAATACCATTGAGCTTACGGGGATCCTTGACCATCAACATAGCCGCGGAATCAATCAAGTGATGACCCAACTTCAACTGCGGGAACTCATTGGTAATGACCTCCGTGACAACCTTACGCCATAGACGAGATGTAGCGAGAACATTGGCCTTATCAAGACTCCACACAGGTAGAGGAGGATCATGTTGAAGCGCAAGATGAGCCGCAAGACGAGTAATACGCTCAATCTCCGCGCGGGAGTAGGGTTCAGTGTCCATAGCGAATCCGTCGCCGTTGTCTTCCTTGCGGTCACCAAAGTAAATTCCACCCGTCAGTTCGCGGATGATGTTGAAGTCGACGCCGCGGCAGACTTCGGCTTTAAGGGGGGAAATGTCGACGAGTGAAGGGGCGGCGAAGCTGCAGGGTCGTAGGTTGCCGAATGTGCCCATTTCTTTGCGGAGTTTGAGGATGCCTTGTTCAGGGCGGACGGCGCCGTGGCCCCATTTCTATCATATCGCAGATCAGATTTCATTTTCGCCTTTTTGGGATATTGTTTGGGGAAGATTAAGTAACGTACAGGTCCTCCAATGGCCCCGAGGATAACCGCATCTGCGTTTTTGGCGGCTGTCAAGGCAGCGTCGGTCAAGGGCTCACCGTGAGCATCTATGGAAGCCTGATTCACGTAGACCAATTAGTATTGCAAAAATGACAAAAGGAAAAGAGAGCTTACACCACCAAGAGGATGCTCCTGGAAGTTGAACTCGATATCGCTGCGGTGTTTCTCGACGACGCGGAGAACCTGTCAAAGCTCTATCAGTGTTCTGTCAGAAATATCAGCTCGATTGAAGTTGTGATGTACCTTCACTGCCTCAGCGGTGACCTGTAGAAGTTATTGTTAGCTTTGTGAATCATAGCTCAAGCGTGACAATGAAGTAGATAGCTCACCTCTGGACCACAGTAGTCGCCAGCAAACACGACAATATTGTAGGGTGCCATGTTGAATATATCTTGAATAATGACTCAATTGTTCTTTCAATTAGAAAAGAGAGAGTCAACAATGAAAGGAAAGCTGAAGTGATACAGAAACAGAACAAGAAGCAGAATATGACCGTGAGGTAGTTGCGGGGCTAAATATTCGTCCCCGCGGGTCCGATGCCGGAGCTGGAGATCTCGCTATCTTCCTTCTACCTTCTACAAGCACCCAGTCCATCTGATCATACTGGGGATACCTATACAGTTCTATTGTAAGCAAGAGCTCAGGCTCATTCACAAGAACTAAGGTGAAAGTACAAAGTATCATTCTGATATTCATGACCCGAACCTATATAGCCACCCACCTCACAAACAAAGCAGCATTACAAAAAGCAATGATGAAGGACTAAAAGACATAGCAAAACCAAAGCAAAAGACGCCGGTTCCTCCATATGACGATCAATGTACACGAAATCAACTCACCCCTCTAAACCGTATGTTGGACCCTTCCAAAAAGGATTGAGTCGATGAATTGTGCTATTAAAAAGTATGATAATTTGGCTGGCTTCGGAAACGAACTCGGAAAAAAGATGAGCTTGTTGCTATGAAGCTTTGCAGGTACCGCCGCATGAATTGGCAACATTCATTGTTATTCGCGGCCTGGTCAAGATAACCTTGGAAATTATCTATGCCAATTTACCCTCAGCCCGGTCAGCGCGGCGTTTGGCGAGGTCGCCCTCTGCAAGCCAGTTGCTAGCCTTGACCAGCTGCACGATATTGATAAACTGCTTGATCGCCATAATGGGAAAGGAGACGCCGGTAATGATCCATGGTATGGTGCTGTCGATCTTGTTTGCACGGGCCAATTCAAGTGCACCGGCACTCCAGGGACTGGCAAAGAGTGTGCCGGGTGGTTGATGAGCTGGGTTCCCGGGTTGAGGAGTCATGGGCTCGGTGTGTGGAGGAGGCTGCAACAGCGAAGGAGACAATTTCGGCGAGGAAAACGAGAGCAAGTACAAGCCAATGAAGAATAGCTCGTTGAGGGCGCAGAAGATGAACAACACAGTCTGCAATTGTTAGTCAGTACATCAAGATGGCTTCCTGGAACGGTGACGTACCCTGCTGGTGTAGTATTTGTGCAAGATCCAGCTACGACTTGAGTCGACAGCCTTGTGGCTCTTTCCGGCACCGCCCATGCTCAAAGTAGCATACATGTGCATATAGTGGCTGGCAAGATCCAAGCTTATCAAGCCCTGGAAAATAATCGAGTACCGGGGCCATGCCGAGGCCAGGAAAACTAAAAGACACGCAGTCGTGCAGCGATCCGTGACCATATCTAGTACACTGCCGAATGTGGTGGATTGATGGAATAGTCGCGCAAGGTAGCCGTCGAGGGCATCCAGCAGACATGAGATACTGTATAGGAACGAGCATGTTCGCGGATGGAGCGGCATGTAGTAGAGTGATGCTACAGCCAGAACGACTCGGGCATAGCCTGGTAAGAGCCAAATAATCAGCATTCCACAATCGCACACGTCGAACAAAGTAAACATCGGGGCTCCGTGGCTTACCGACAAGGTTCGGCCAGAATAAAAAGATGTTTTCCTGTGGTTCTGTCACACCCTTCTTTAAAATAGCGATGTGGTCGACGCCATTTGCTGTTGTTGCTGGCTGCTCGTCAACGGCAGCCGCAGCGGCTTTTTGTCTTCGTGTTCGGACGCTCATTGTGAATATAACCCCTGAACAATCGCCCGTCGAAGCTGTTTTGGAGCAACCGGTGATGTGCTCTTACGGTCTATAGCTGATTTAGGATCGGATAACGAAATTGAGCGAGCGAGCGAGTATCGGTGACGTCGAAGCTAGAAGCTGTTGTCGTTAGTACAATATTCATCTGGCAGAGCTTGGAGAAAGGGGAAGCAAAAGTTCGGAAAAGAATCTATCCGGACAATCGTTTGCAGAGTGCTGCAACTTACACCGATCACAAAGAGGGGTAATAAACTTCCTCAATCCGAGAACACGATGATGCGATTCGAATGCTAGGCTGCAGAAAAAGTAAAGTCGACGATAAATTGGCGGGACGCGCACGGGGAAAGGAAGAAATATGTATGTCTGAGTGCAAAGGAATGACAAGAACCAACGAAAGAGGACGGGAATCGGATATGCGATAGGATGGTATGCGCGACACTGGATCAATGATAAGGATTGTGATTTAGAGATGAGAGAGATAGTTAGTGTTCGTTCGCTAGCAGGCCAAGATGGTGGTGTTGACTGTTGAGAAAGTCAGTCAGCTTATCTTACTTCCGGCGCTTCCTGGCCCCGTTGGGTTTAGCAGGCCAGAGTGGGTAGCTCAGGCTTCCAGGCCGCAGCCAATCGCGCCAACTGGATGATAAGGGTACAGGATACGACTATGACCATGGAAGTATGTATTCCACACTGATGACGGTTTCATAATATGAAATATTATAGAGTCGTGTCTGTATGTAAGAAACATAGAAAAGAAATGTATGCTATTACACGGTATGTACAAAACAATGCAGACGTTGAACATGCAACAATGCTGCGTACGAGCTCAACTCTAGGTACGAGATCGTCGCGGGTCTGTCGCTTCTTGCCTTCGAAAATCGCGAGCTTCCTTGGTGCCCATGCTGCCTAGGCCACCTTCGAGCCTGCGTTCCCACCCACCAAGACGTACCACCAGACAGGTCGCGTTGTCGGCGTCCTTGCTTATCTCAGTCGCAAAGTTCACGACATCACGGGCGCCTTGTTCTGGTGTGCGGGCCTCTTTGACTATGTCCACGATTTCCTGGTCGTGGAGCGTCCCACTAATGCCGTCCGACATGAGGACGAGAAAGGAGAATTCGGCGGGGGCCATCTCTATACGACGGATTTCCGGTTCCGCTGATACTCCAATTCGTTTCGAATGTATATCGCCAAAAGCCCGGGTATTTGCAAGCCCACTGACACGCTCCTCTCCAAACGAGTCAGTGACAAAAGTAGCTGCATACCTTCTGAGACGATTGGCTTCAATTGGAGAGGACGGATGGTGGTCTGTAGTCGTGGGAATCGCGGCGCCAGTGCTGGTATCGCAGAGCAGAACCCTAGTATCACCGACATGCGACACCAACAACGAAGAAGGTGTTGCCGGGTTCCAAAAAGGAGTCGGTGTTGGGGTCGATATCATAGCAACGCTGCAAGTACTTCCCCCTGGAAATCGTTTCGGTCCACCAATATATTCACAACGAGATTGGCTTGGGCTATGAAGTATGTCATCGTTATTCAATGGTTGGTCCGACCGTACAGGATCGTCGTCTTTCTTTGCCGCTTGAGCAGACACAAAATCAAGGTCAGCTTTTAGAAAAGCATATTCCATCACTTCTTCCATCGAGACCCCATCAATTGAGGCTTGTCTGCTCTGGTTTGATCCGAGTGTCTGCGAAAGGTCCCTCGGAGTGGACTCTCGTCCGATGCACGAGAAATGAGCTGGTTTGAAACGTCTGAAATACCCCCCCACAAGACTTTTCCAGCCTTCAACCAATTCTGTCTCGAGTTTTTCTATCTTCTTGACATTTGCATTCTGGATAATCGGCAAGTCAGCTCGATGTAATCCATTCTGACCGACCTCTTGCCTCCCGCGCCGGTCACGTTTCCTCTCCACAGATCCATCTTTATCTTTCAAGCTAGATTGGATCTCAAACTCTGCAGCACTGTCTTGTATGTATTCGTGTAGACGGTCACGTAGAAAGTCGCTGCATTCAGAACCGCCGTGGCCGTCAAAGACGCCAAAGTAAAACACCTGTGGATCTCCACTTGCGCTGTCTGCTCCAGAAGTGACCGCGACGGACTCGGCGCCTAATGCCCGGCGGATTGTTAATGAGAGAGGCGATCGTTTCGCGAATGACGGCACCTCAATCACACCGGCCTGGTAAGTATCCTCATTGTGTTTTCGTGATCCACGGGAGACGGAGGCCCCAAAGTGATGTTTCGCGCTGCGTAAGGGTATGCGTACTACAGTCGTATCGCGAGTCAGACCGATGGGCGTTTGTACAGACGCCGGAGACAATCGACTGCTTCCGCTAGTGTGCGGCGTTGATGCAGAGCGAGGAAGCTTATGGAACGACGGAGGGCCGTGGGAATCAGGATGTAGCGAAGATGACGGCAGATGCGTAACAAAGTAGTCGTGAAAGTATCGCCGATTTGTATGGCTTCCACATATTTGTGAATTATATATTATCTTCTGGAGGCTATTCCGGCGGGCGAAATCGGCGACGAAGTCTGTTTTCTAGGTGAGATTCACGTCGATAAAGGGCTTCTCCGTTGAGGGGTCAACCCACTGTAACTATCGGCCAGCGCCCATATATGGACAGCCACCGGCCTTGAGCGCGCCCGAATCATAGGTTGATAGCATCAGGTAGCATTGGAAACGGGAGCATTGCAATAGAAAGTATGGGTGGTGTCCGTGGAGGATGGTGTGAGAGTGAGTTGAAGCGGAAGGAGACCAAGCGTTCCTTCCCTTCCCTTCCCCGGTTTTGATGATGTCGTCAACGGCCCACTCTCAGGTACAATCTCAACCCCAACTTCAACTTCAACTTCAACTTCAGTACTTCTTTCTTCTACCTCACACATTCATTATTGTTTTTGTTTGATCAATGGACCTCAGCTACGGTGTGAGCAACAAGTGAAAACAAACGCTACTACTGCAAAACGACTATCTATATCCACAAACTGACATGATCCAAGCTCAGTAGGTATCTCCGTCCTACATCATCCTTTGTTGAAAGTCTGATACAGCTTCTTGTACTCCGAGTCTCGTGAAAGCAACACATCTGGTCTATCCACCTCGAGAAGTTCCCCGTGCCGCATAAGCGCCACCCGATCGAATTGGTGAATAGATCGAAATCGATGAATAACCGCTATGACCGTCTGCTGAGAGAACTCTTTCTCAATAATGGACTGCATCACAGTCTCCGTGTTCCAGTCAACACTTTTGTGATATCAGCATTTATGTAGAGTAGAATATGAAACTTGAAAGAGACGTACCTGCTGGTCGCTTCATCCAAAACGAGAATCGGAGCCTTGACAACTAGTGCCCGGGCCAGTGAAAGCAGTTGCCTTTGTCCCACGGACCAGTCTGAATCCGAGAAAGGCATATCCAATCCGCCCTTTGAGCTTACTTGACTCCAGAGTCCAACCTTCTCAAGCGCGGCAATAAGGCTATGATCAGTTACACGCTGATGGGGGTCAAGGTTGAATTTGAGAGTCCCCGGTACGAAGAGTGGCTCTTGGGAGATGACGTTTATGGCAGAGTTAATTGCACTTTGGCCCAGCTCATATATGTCTCTTCCATCGATCATGATGTGGCCACACTGGATTTCTAGCATTTGAATCATTGCCATGAGCAGAGATGTCTTTCCGCTCCCGGAGGCGCCACAGATTGCTATCTTCTCTCCGGGATGGATTGCCAGGGTAAGATTCTTGATGATTGGTTCCCTGGTGAGACTGGAACAAAGTAATATACTCGTTAGATAGGCATTCAGACTTGGCACGAGGTGGGGGATACGCACTTATAACCAGCAGACACATTGTGGAATTCCACCGCGCCACGTGAAGGCCAGTCAGATGGTGGAGGAGAAGACGCATTAGGTCTCGATGGGGTATCTTCAATAAATCGTTTGATGCGTGAAACGGCACCGATGGAAGTCTCCGTCATAGTCCACATTTTGATAGTCTGGGTCAGGTTCTGATTAAGTGTTAGGAGGAGTGTCAGAGCGACACCAATTGACGCCGAACTGAATCGATCTTTCAGAGCAGTGACTATTATGATCAGGAGGACCCCCAACATTCCTACCACCAGATCCAAGACAAGCGTCAGCCATTGCTGTATACAAAACAGCATGTACATCGGCCGTTGAGATCGGTTCAATAGATATAGGCATTTCTTGCTGAAATGCTCGCCCCAACCAAATGCCCGAATGCTTGATATGCCGTGGACTGTCTCAAGTAAGTGGGCGTAGAGTGGTGCCTTGGCCTCTATGTCTAGCAGTCGGACTTGTCGAGAGGTACGTAAATAATATAACTGGATGATGTATAGGACTACCCCGAGCAATGGGATTGAAATTCCCAGATACTTTCCCAGGGCACAGATGATAACCGTATTCATGACCACGAGCAGGAGGGTCATAACAAAATTGACAGCATATATGGGAAGCATCATGTCGACCAGTTCTAAATCCTGGCTGAATCTGTTGATCAACGACCCTGTGTCTATGCCTTGGAAATAACTGGCTGGTGCTCTACTGTAGTGTTAGCTCAACAGATCAGGGAAAGGAGGGTATCACATACCCCAAAGCGGTCTTGAGGACATCGGAATGCAAATTCAGTGATGTGTTGCTCTGTATTCGTATGGAGACTGCCCTACAAGCTTATATCAGTAGTCAGACTCCATTTCTTCCAGAACGACATACGTACCAACAACTCGCTACAATCGCCAGAAATGTCAGCACAAAGAACATGGCATACACGCCTAGATACATCCCAAGTTGTTGATTAGATTGTTTCTCATTTGCCTCTACCCACCATTGCAGCCACAGTGCTAGAAGGAGATCAGCTTTTGACACAGCTATTGAGGTTAGAACTGACTTACTCTGGAAACTGGTACAGAAACACTCGATTGTTGCGGATGCTAGGAAGAAGAAGAGGAGCGTGTATCCTGCGCTTTGAAAGTAGTATCTATACACCGACCAGGAGCCTTGTTGCCGAGTGTGGTCGTCTTTTTCGTTAGCTATCGGGATCACGTCATTGATCTGAGCTTTCTCTTCCTCTGATGTCGATGGATGCTCTGAAAGTTCACTCGACTGAGGACTGTCTTTGACGCTCGTCTGAAGTTTCGAGGCAATCTCTGGCTTCTTTGTAATGATCTCGTCGTATGACCCTATATTTGTGACTTTCTCCTGATCTAGGACGAATATCTCATCTGCATAAGGAAGCAATTGATCTAAAATCTCATTAGATCCGCACATCCAACCTTGACAAGAAACTCACATGTAGTCGTGGCAAGAACCACCGATCTTCCAGCCCTCCTGAAATAGCCTTTCTCACTGAAAAGCTGTTTTGATATCGAAGAGACATTGTGCGAGTCCAGTCCGCTAAAGCAGTCATCCAAAAGCACAACATCGAGCTTGGAGTAGACCGCACGGGCAAGTGCCTAACATGATGTCAGCAAATAAAGCAAAATCTCGACTAATCAAGATACTCACAACACGTTGCTTCTGGCCTCCACTGAGCGAGCCACCATCACTTCCTGCCATGCGCATATCACCCTCTGGCATAGCTCTAAAATCTTCTTTGAGGCCACATGCTGAAATTGTGAAGTCGTACCAGGCCCTGTCAAATGCCGAGGCGCCGATTATGTTGCTTCGGATTGTATCATTTTGTATCCAGGGGGTCTGAGGACAATATGCTGTTTTGAAAAAGGAGCTCGATATTGATCCTCCAATTACCATGTTTCGGTTGATCATGCTTTCGAGTAGTGTTGATTTGCCGCATCCGACAGGCCCAATGATCATGACGATTCCACCTTTGTGTATATCGAGATTTAAGTCCTGAATTATGGGCTCTTTTTCTGCAGACCACGATATGTCTGCGTTCTTGAATGAGATCAGTGAAGTATCAAGCAACTTATCGCATGGATGTACTTCCTTGTCATCTTCTAGAATATCCTCGGCTGCTCGATTCCGTGAACTTTTCATACAATATTTCTCAATCCGACCAAAGCATGCTACAGCTTGCAGAATAGCAGGCATAGCCTGACAAAACGTGAGGAGTGGACTGGTCAAAATCGAAATCAAAGCCAAAGTCGTAAATGCCGTGGCCGAAAGAATCGATCCATTGTGTCTCACGGAAGCTATGATGGCGTAGATAGTGATTGTGGCAAAGGGTGCCAATGTTGCAGGAACATTGGCTATATTAATGCTTAGCTTATAACTGCGTGACTTCTTGTGGGCATGCTTACATAGAACAATTTGCCATATAAGCAATTTTCGGAAGCGAGATGAAGTTTCGACCTCGATTTCACGCAACCGCGAAACGAGTTTGAATAGGGTATCGCCGAGTCCAAGCATTTGTACGGTTTTGATTTTGCCGAGCATGCTTGAGGTTACTGACAATCGTTCTTGAACACGCTCAATCCATTGCTTTTGGGCTTGTCCGGATCTGGTTGACACTGGGACCATTGCTAACACAGCGCCTGCGCACAGAGTCAGCGGTTAGTACAATACCTAACTTAATGATTGACTTACCCAGTGATATAATCAGTGGAATAATGCAAGAGACCCCAATCTCGCGCTCCAACAGCCAAATCGCAACTCCAACTTCCAGGACTGAGGCCCAAATTTCATGAACGTTTCTCAAGTTTGACACAATGCGTTCCACATCAGTACCCATCAGTGTGATAGCTTCTGAATCTTTGAGCGCAGTCGTAGTCATTCCAACTGTTTGCGAGTAGACCATTGATATAAGACCGGCTCGGATCATGGTAAGCAGGCGAACTGTTTGGCGCCAGTATACTGCTTTGGAGACCTTTGAATATGTCAGCCAGCAAAGACTCATAAATGATTTGAGTATGTACGTACTGCTAGGCCTACATATACCACAAGATATGCACCGATAAGCGCTTGTCCAGTCATTTTCGACTCTGGTGTTGATGGACTCCCGATATAATTTATGGTCGCTGTGATAAGGAAAGGCTGCGCAAAATTGAATACACTCAAAGCAAGCCGCGACGGGATAGCTGACAAAACTGCCCATCCGTATACATAGAATGTGGTTCTGATCAATTGGTGACGTTGGCTGTCATTTTGCTGTAGGGATTTCCAGGCTACTTGAAGTTTTTCACCACATTCTTGTCCCTGAAGTCGTGTATCAATCTCTTCTATATCTTCAATCCAGAGGACATTCGAATAGCCCTTCTGTAAAAATGGCAAGAGCCATATGAAAAAGCTGCGGCTCAAGAATCCACAAGTTTGCTCCTTAGGAGCCTTTTGATATTTTGGCTTCAATAACTTGGTTTTGGAAATCGATTCCATCAAGAGAGCGAGGACTGTCACGATAAAGACCGAGAGCCAGAGATATCGACACACATCGACCGATGCTTCTTGAAGTAACCAAAGGGACCGCAATCGAGGTAAACTGCAAAGACCGGATGTTAAAAAGTAAAGTATAAGAAGGTCTGATGGTCTCAGCGAACGCTGGTTTTCCAGGAAGGAGACAAATGCTGCTGCAAGCGTTGCCACGATGTTCATGACTGCTGCCGGCAATGAAGCACGGGTTTGAAGGGCTGATGTTTGGACGTGAAATGCGGTATATACCAGATACAGAACAAATAGAACTGTAATCATGGACTTTTCAAATCAGCTTGAGAAGAGTAGACGTCTATAGACGGATCGTACCAATTTCGGAACTGCGAGTCTGTAGGATTCTACTTTCACAGACCGATTCCGCAGAAAATAAAGGCGGGGTAGGGCAAGCAATAAGAAGACAGCAGGTGGAAGACAATGAAAGAAGATGTCTTCGAATAACAGCGTGAAATCAAATGGCCGGCAGTAGATGCTAACCTGCGGCCCAAGTTGGTTATCTGCCCCGAACGGGCAGCCAGAGGATGTAATAGTAGCCATGTGTTTTTTGGGCATATGCAAATGACTTTGGTATTGAGAAATTGTCATGAGTATAGGTAGACTATATACCGTAGGATTCACGTTGTTCTTATCTTTCTATGATATTGCCTGGGTGTGTGCAGATTTGCAATTAGGGCTTTGTAGCCGGCGTTCGGAGTAAGCCCTAACATTTCCCGAATCGGTAGATTTGCTCTGCAATTCCGCAGACTGCATGTAGAGCAGCACATCGAGTTCCGTGATTGATAACACATACGCCCTGAAGTCCATTAGTCCTAATCTATTACTGTCTAGTCAGTGATAACTGCGGGAAAAGGAAGGAGGCGATTGGAATAAAGGGCTATAACTTACTGCTCTTTTTACTCGACCTATGGCACGTAGGGCTATTGCAATTTAAGAATCCCTCCGAGTCAATGTTAAACAGTGGATTTTGCATTTCTTCTTGCGATCTGCTTCTCATTTACAATATATGCTGTTAGACTTGATCGATCGGCACATGTCACAGCTTGAACTTCAATTGAAAATGAAATGAATAACTGCTTCCTTCTCCGAACGACGCCCCCTTGCGCCTATTTTTGAAGCACAACCCCACGACAGATCTGGAACGAGTACTACTCCACGAAACGCAAAAAAGGCCATGAAACTATTAATTTTAGAAGGGAGAGAAGCCTGTTCACATAGTGTTCCGCAACCGAGAAACTGTGAATCAAGAGGAGCTTCCCGAAGCCTGCTGCGAAGTTGCTTTCTCACCAGGAACCCCAGTGAATACTTTGGCACTGCAGACAATCCGCATACGACTTGGCTCACAGTTGGTCAGACCCAGTCGTATGTATGGTGTGACCGACATGCCGACCCTAGCACGAAGGATATTGGCGTTCAACGAAGGGTCGAGATTCACCATGACCGTTGGATCATATGATTCGTTCAATTCAGGCAAGTGGAATCGGACATCATAAGGGCACGAGAAAAGTTCGATACCAATTCTCTGAGCTTCAGTGATAACATTTTTGAGCGATTCGTGCATGCTGTTGTTGTCTTCCATGGAAGCTACCAGTGGCTCCAGCAACTCAAGCAGTTCGGCAACATGGGTCTCCTGGCTGATGGAGCAGAACTCCGCGAAATTTGGTTTCTGTCGTGCGATAGCCATCTGGTCAGCGACTCTTGCGAGAAGGCAATGTCTGACACTGTTGGGAGTCTCTATCGAAATTTCAATGCGTTAGGAGTCTTATTATACTAGACAAGAGGGGAAAAGGAAGAAACGCACCCAAGGTCAATTTTCTTTTCGCGTTGAGAATCTCCCCATCGATACTAGGACTGAGGTTCTTGATGATTTTGGTGTACTTGAGTATTTCCTTGCACAGGTAAAAGTTGATCACCTTGGCGATACACATGGGCTTGGTCATCGCATGGTTGAGATACTTAACAGCAGTAGATGTGTTTGGATCAAGCATCATATACTCTCTCAGAGGCGCAGGAATATTTTCAGGATGCAGCTCATCGTTAGTGACATAAATTCTGCCAAACTTATCAATTCTAGCCCATAGAGAGCGAAAGCGTCCACCGAATTCCGTTGCCTTGGCCTCAAACTCGATACCTGAATATGCAGTGGCACCATAAGTATTAGAGCTGCCCCCTGGAGTGGGAAAAGTTGTCTGGTGCATGGCGGACTGATGCATAGTGCTCTGAAGATTTATATGCATTTGGGTTGGTCCCCCAAATGATGGCGTGGGATTGAAAAGCCCCTGCAAACGTGCGCCTGCAATAGTGCCATTCAACTCGAATTGGGTACCCATGGGAGGGACAGTCAGTTCTATTGGATAGGACATTTGATATGGCATTTGTGGCGATGGAGCAATTGAATAACCATGAGGTGGATAGTACTGAGTGTTGTCACTGTTACCAGAAGCAAATTGTTGCTGTCCACCAAATGAGAGTGATTGAAAAGGGCCAACAAGCGACTGGACATTCTGTGGAGACCAAGGTTGTGCAGTGGCAGATAGAGGGGTTGAAGTCTCCTTCATACGACGCTCGCGCAGGGACCTAGGGTCTTGGATAGTTCGAGACTGGTTTCTGATAGTAACATCCTGTTTCTCGATATGCGCATTGAGCCTACGAATCTGACTCTGAAGGTTTCTAACCTCGTCATCTCGCAATTTGATTTCCTTCTCGCGGGCTCTGATTTCGTTGTCTCGCGCTTTAATCTGACCGTCTCGCAACTTGATCTGATCATCTCGCTGCTTGATCTCCTCCTGGGCAGCCGCTAGATTTTGTTCGGTGGAAGCTAGACTTTCTTGAGCCGAGTCGAGATCCTCCTGAGCAGAAGCTAGATCTTGCTGAACAGACATCCTGAGACGCTCAGACTCCGAAAGGAGGACTCGCAGGTTGTGGGGACTTATGAGAGGTGCGAAAGGATCTCGAGTTGGTGTAGCATTTGTAGCATTAGGGATGAACACAAAGCTTCTCTGAGGGGTCGTGGGCCCAGTTAGAGTCTGAGACCCTCCAGTGCTTGTGATGAGTCCGGACCTCTGGCTGTGGTTGTCTCTGAAAGGATCGTTCAAAGAATTCATATTGATTTGTGACAGAGACATTCAACCTAAGATGGATAATAGAGAATAATTAGTCTCATGCTCGTAAATAGTTGAGAACAAGCAGTCTTTGTTCAACATAATGACTTACTGCAAGCTTCACTCAGACAGGACAATACGTCTATCTATCCCAAGGCTCCAAAAACGAGACTGATGAGGGAGTAGATTGAACAAGCTCTTCAAAGAAAGTCAAATGATTGGACGAAAACAATCTCGATAATGATTTTCAGGTTGAGATGGAAGCTGTTGAACCTTGAAGGTATTCAAAAAGGTATTTCAAAAATGAGAAGTTGACAAATGGGAAATCAGGAAGGCTCTCACATCTGAAAAGAATGAGAGAGAAAGAGAAAGACTGTCAGCAGTAGGATGCACAGCTTTTTCACATGAATCTCTCTGAGTGGCGCGATACCTAAAAGGGAAGTCACCTTTTCCATCTCTTCTTGTGCAATATCAGCACACAACCGGGCGTAAATGCATGAGAAATGGGAAAAGAATAGATGTCTGATGGTCTAGACTGTGTTCAGTTCCTGATACTGAGAATGATTGGCTGAACTCGACCAGTTTGGTCATACTACTCGATTCATATGTTGAGGGGATTCAGATAAACAAATCTGATATCTCGTTGAATTTCTGATAATTACACTCGAGTAATTCATTTTTGTTTACTTTTTGCAGTCTCTTTATTTCTTGTTCAGCGATCTCAAATACTCAGGATGAATGTGGAATCTTTCTTCAACCCCTTTTTGTCGACAAAGTGGTGAGTTGAGACTCGTCCCCAATTTTACAGAAATCTCTGGTCACCTCTACAACAGATGAGACGAAGTTGGTCATTTCATGATCGATTGTTGAATCGGGCTCTCTTCGCGAAGGCAATCATCTATAATTTTCAGAATGCTATAAGTTGCTGTCACAGGTCTCAACATTGAATTCTTATATACAACTAAATGTACCTACCTCGGTATGTGTGTGTGAATGAAGTTGTCTATCCAGGAAAGTAAGAAGATTGAATCGTCGACATGTTCAAAGAGAGATGAAACCACAAAGTACCACAAGACTTTGCAAGGTCTTACTGGAGGCAAACCTTTACAATGATATATGTCAATATGGCTGAGAAATCCATTCAACTAGTTGATCAAATGTACAAAGAGAATTAAATAATCGACAACGTGGCTCCGGCGAAATAAGGCTCCTAAAAAGATAAAAAAAAACATCTAGCTTGTAAAACAGATTTGTGAAAATAGTCGATCGATCTAAGTCTGGAGATAGCACCTTACCAAAGGGGATAACATAGTTCCAGTCTCGTCGTCATCTTGAAGTCAAGGGCAAAAGAAGCCAACAGCGCAGCAAGAAGCTGTGGTGGGGATGCTTGAATCCTACCCATAGGTTAGAATCAAAGAACCTACCAAGCCAGACAGTCGACCAAGTTGGATGCGATGGCGTCTTTTGTGTTGCTCTTCTTGAGTGTGGTGAGGGAATATCGCTGGTTGGATGGTCTACTAAATGGCTTTGGTGCGGGAGAAGAGACTGCTGTATACCGCATCAACAACGGGCTGAGCGCTGATTTGTCTCCCACCAAAGAATCGACCGTTGAGACCTTTGATAGCGTTCTCGCCGCCTTGGACGCGGTCGAATTTGAGATAAATGTCTCCTTGCGAGTTCGGATCTAGAGATATGTGAACAACATGACCGTATTTCTCCTCACATTCAGCGCGAACGTCGTCTTCTAATTCCTTGATCCAGGCTTCGCCTTCTTCCCTATCATGGTTGTTAGCACACCATTTAAACCGGAAACATGGATTTTGAACGTACTCGATGGGATCAAACATATTCCGTAGCAAGACACAACGGCTTGCCATGTTGACGTTTACGGGCAATGGTTTAGGCTCAGTCTTGGGTCGTAACGGCTGCAACTTTTCGTCTGCAGAAGGCTCGGGTTCATCTGTTCTCGCAAGTTTCCTCATCAACGCGTCTCTGCTATAATTGTTGAAGTTCACACCGGCAACGTCTGTGTCATCCAGAGCGCTGGCTCCGCCTGTTCCCTTGTCGGTGTCTCGGCCACCTGCACGGTCAAAATTACTAGGAGTACCTCCAGCTTGTGCACCGCGGCCACCATGGCCAGAGAAAAGAGAGCCCTGGAATTGTGGGTTTTGTTCTCGACCCTGGAAACGTTGTAGAAGATTGGCTGTCGATTCAGGAGTAAACTTATCGTTTCCAAGGCCGACGCGAATGGGTCTACCGGCAAGATCAAAGCCGTTCATTTTTTCCAAAGCTTCTCTTGCCTGGTTGGGATCGCGGAATCTATAACGTGTTAGTGATTGTAAGATGAAACACATGAACGAGTGTTACTTACTGAACAAATCCATATCCACGGCTACGTCCAGTTTCATCTTTTTGAAGTTGGACAAACTCGAGTTCGCCGAATGGTTCAAAAACATTCTGGATATCATTCTCAGTGATACTGAAATGAATATTACCAACATACAACCTGTGAAACGGCGCCGATGCCGATTGCCCACTGCTGGCTTCAGGATTGCGGGCCAGACGATTTTTCTCCGCTTCGGTCAATTGAGCAATGATAGGTATTCCTAAAAGTTTTTGACCGGTGAGCTGAATGGCAAGTGGCACAGATGATTCGTCCTTGAATTCGACATAGCCGACACTAGAATATAGTTAGCAGGTGCTTGTCTGTTTTGGGAGATAAAAGACTAACCCTTTCGACCTGCCACTAACGCGATCCTTCACAATCTGGGCTTCTTTGACGGGGCCCACCTTTTCGAAGAATGCAATGAGTTCCTTCGTTCTCAAACGAGCAGCGAGTTGTTGAACGAATACAGTACGTTTATCGCGTTCATCTTCGTTTAATTCTTCTTCTGGCGTCTTACTGCGGTGGCCGCGGCTTCTGCTACGTCTTCTGTCGCGTTCCCGGCGGGCATGTCTATCATCATCACGGTCGTCTCGTCGAGAGCGTCCACCACTCGGACGGTAATATCTATCATCATCAGGTGAACGTGACCTCGTGCGGGCACGACCTCCGCCGCGGTAGTAATCACCTCCGGAGCGATCACCGTGGCGGTCGCGGCGACGGCTGCGGCTTCTGCGTCTGCTTCTATGGCTTCCGTTAGCACTGCCATGCTCGCTTCTCATGTCTTCATCCTTGTCGTCCGGGTCACGGCGACGGTCGCGGCTACGGTCTTTGCGTCGGCGATCTTTATCTCTGGAGCGATCACGATCATGGCGATCATGTGAGCCAGCTTTTGAGCGGTCATCGCGATCTCTGTCCGCGGCTTCGTTGAGAGAAGCAGCTGTCGACTCGAGAAGGGCTTCAACGTCGAGACCTGACATGTTGGTGATGATGTAAAAATGACTTTTCAATGGAAGTCTGGAAAACCGATAGGAGCGGGAGGTTGGGTCACTTTTCTGTGCTGTTAGAGAAGAAAGTGAGATCTGGCGTGGTGTGCGAACCCTTCTGTTTGCAATAATCCGACGAACCACTTTGAGATTCCGGGTCGACTTTTCGTAGAGCTCAATCACGCTTCAAATAACCGTCGAGTCTGCACAGGGGCGTGAAGTCTAGTGAAGAAATCATACAGAACCGGCTGACTAGTAGAATCTGCAGTCACGTGAAGGAGAAAGATAGTGGGACTCTGATAATAGAACAGCCAATCAGACGCAGATCCCGCCTGGATCTTCTACAATGTACAAACTACGAGGTACTTTAGTATAGCTACAAGAAGACGACGCTGATTACTGTATTTTGGGGATCAATGACTGGGTTGATTTATAGACAGGTAACTATAATAAGCAAGAACGCCACGCGCGATGGGAATTCAGTCGTTGTCACAATGCGATATTCGTATGTACCCGGCTTTTTGGTGGTGATAGGCAAAATCTCAAACGATCTTTGAAGGGTCGCCAAGTATATATAGACATAAAATGTGTTGCACCGGTCGACTAAGATATTGTAAGAAAACGAACAGAAGTTGATGCAAGATCTTATAAACAAGGAGCATTAGTATTATTAGCGTAAAGGAATATCAACAGTGTAGAGACACCGGAGAAAAGTTAAGGAAGGCAATAGGCCGATCGCGAAATTGCCTACTGAGTCTTGATGACCTTTGGAGGGGGCAGCTCAAGCTCAGTACCGAACACACGGTCCCAGAATCGGCTAGTGACGCCATATCCATTCTCGAAGTCGGCGAAGTGATGTTGAAGGTGATACTTCTTTAGCTGCTTGTAGTACGCAGGAAGACTACATTAAAGTATTAGCATATGACTCAACCAGATAGCAACCTTCGATGTAACTCACTTGCGATGGTGGAGGAAGTAGTGCGTCATGTCATAGACGATATAGCCAGCGACGCCTCCGCAGTATCCGAGCAGTCCTGCATACCAGTTGAAAAACAGGATGGTATGCGCAACTTTCCAGAATGGAAGAGCAAGTGCTACAAACAGCGTGGGGGGCATGACCAAACGGTACTTGTCCATAGGCAAATAGTGGTGAATGCCGTGTAGCAGGAAATGAAGGGTAATTCCAACTCGGTTGTCGGGGAGCCACCTATCGAGCAACATGTCAGAAAAGAATCGACGATGCAGGATAAAGCTAGGGGCTACTTACTTGTCAATATGGAACAGGAAGCGGTGCATTCCATACTCCAGCAAAGTCCACACAAAAAGGCCCAGAACGAAATATCCAACGGAGGCAGCAGTATTATTCAGACCAGCAGCACCGACCATAGTACCATATGTAACGCAAGGCCCCCATAGAATAGGTATAACATACCAGGGAGTCTTAGAAAGAGGTTCCAAAAAATTTCCAAACAAGGGCGCGGACTCTCCTCCTTTATAGTGTCGTGGGCGATGGACTTGGTCGAGGTAGAACTCTTTGGAGAAGCCGCCGAACCAGATTTGCGGGAACAAAGGCTTGGACAAATCAAGAAATTTATGCGTCTTGTAATCGGACGCGATATCAGTCTCGATAGAAAGATCGTCCTCATTTGCCAAGCCAGTTTTCTCATAAATAGCCTGCGAGTTGCCATTGGCTTGTAAAGATCCAGCTTTGGAGGCTACATTGGACAGAAAACCGATGTGGTACTCGTCCAGAATATCGTAAGCAGAGTCGGAGTGCTCGTGAGAGCTTCCATCCTTCAGTATATCCTTGATATCCTTTCCTGCCCACTCCAAGATCACCTCTTCTCCTGCCGGATGACCCTCCAGAAAATCGGTCACATCGTAAACCTTTGAGTCGATTGTAACGTAGCAGGATTTGCGGGAGTTGTGGGATCGCACTTCGGCCTCCGTAAATGTTGGAAGAATCTTTCCAGGCATGACGGGCTATGAAAGACTGTGTTGAAATAACCTTCGACGAGGAGTAATGGGAAAATAGCGCAAATCAGCAGTCAAAAGGATCGAAAGCGAGAATTTAGGCGGCAAAATTGAGGCGGAAGGAACGACGTCTTTAATCAACGATAAGGGACAGCTCGGTTCGCAAAGCTGTAAGAGGCGTGAAGCTGAAGGCCTTGTTCGTGAAAGAAAACAGGCAATTTGATGGACTTTATTGAAGGCTCAACACAACTGGAGATGCCTCCTTGAATGGGTTTTTCTTTTCTTCCGGCGATCATACGACTTGCAAGCACGTGATGTGGCGATTGGAATTCAGGGGCCGACCGGCTTAGTAATCGACTTTCCAGGGCGGACCCTAACCCTTCTTCGTCTTTGTTTTAACATCCAAACCCCTGTCTTACCTCATTCCATGCCTTGAGGATGAGGGCTTGCGATTGCAGTCAATGATTAAAGCCCTAGTTATTGAGCGAAATACGCCAGGGTCTTTCTCTGTTGCTGGACAGATGACGGCGATTCACGCATCCAATTCGGGCGCTTGATGAAATCTTCTGCCTGGCAATTGATTCATACAAATACCGAGAGGAAAATGGAGTTGCCAAATGTAATAAGCTTCTTCAAACTTGAGACTACTACGTCGTTTTGTTTTGGCTTCTCGGTTACCACAAAGAATACTATTGCTCATTATTGGCCAAGAACGATGTCTCATTCTCTGCGTACAATACATCTGGTCGTCTATCTTAGCGGTGCGAGACCTGCCCATTGGGCTTTTATTATGCGCACGCTCGACGATGAGCAAAAGGGAAGGGTTATGCATGTCACAGGGAATAAAGCTACAGGATATTTTCTTGAGTTCAAACGGAACTACGATTTCCATCTTGAAGACCGAAAACATCAGACGCTTCGCCTTGCAGATGTCGCTGGTCATTTGGTACATAATGCAATCGGTGATGGAAAACCAGCATTGGACACTATTGCTCGAGATAGGTTGGAATCGCTTGCTTTAACGCACCATCTGGTCCCAGTACCAACCCATTCAATCCTTGGGCCGTATATCTGGATGCATGTTTAGTTGCTGGATTCGTCTCTAATTCAAGCTTGAGCAGGCTTTGAATTGTCAGTATTGGATAGAAGGCTACACTCAGAGTCTTATCCCAGAAGGCTATCTGCCTGACAGCAGCATCACAGTTGTCCAGCAGGCGCCGAAGCGGCTATGACTCGGCATATATGCTACCAGGCTTGCTCGTAGGCACTGACTCTATGGGAGACATTTCCCTGCTCTTAATTACTGGTCACTCATTGACACATCTCCAATTTACTAGTCAAATGCTTGAAATGTCTGGTATCTTGAATGGAATCAGGGTTAGGGCTATGTTTTTGATAGTGCACGGACCACGTGGCGGCGGAGTGGCGACAAATATATATTCTGCCTCATTCCTTCTCTTTATCAAATAAATCTTCTATCCAGACGACAGGCACCATGATTACACTCAGAAATTAACGCCATCTGCTCCACGGAACAGCATCTACTATGTATATGGAGTTTCATTTCAAAAAACATGAAATGAAGGTGGTCTCTACAGAGTGGAGCCGACTCTGACTTGGATATGTATCCAGGAACGCCCACAGATTAAATGAATTTAGATAAACGAAAGACCTTCTGTCAGAGCATCGCGTCGCGTCGTCTCACAACCCTTTTTTGGAATCGGACTTGCAGCATGGAGTCTGAATTCCCACCACTTCCCAGCCATTCGGCCAAGCATCCAGCAAATTCCTCTCAAAAGAGAGATAGTGCGTCTGCTTCGGCAAATGTTACATCTGGCTATCGTGGCTTAGAGATCGCCGAAAATGGGTCCAAGATTATTCACAAAATCTTGACCCGGGATGGTGATGCTATCTTAGAATACGTTGACACCGACTCACGCAAAGCCGTTACACATTATCGCTGGCAGGTCTCCAGCGATAGGTTGAGAGAGAATAGTCCATTTTTCTCTGCCTTGTTGGACCCAAACAAGTTCTCTGAAGGAAGACGTTTTGTTGAAAGCAAATCTCGCTCCAAGGGGCCCTCAAGGACCGCGCTTGATATGAAATCTACTGATGAACTTACGACTGAATCAACGGAGCGTTTGCCGCTGGTCGGACTGAACTTGACCCGTTTGATGGGCAAACACCGGATAGAAAGTCTCGAATTATTTCTCAAAGTACTACTATCTGCCTACGATGTTGACCTCAGCACTAAACTGGGAACAGAGATCGGTCACCAATCCGTCCCTGTGATTGCTGGGATAATAGAGATCGCTGATCTCTTCAGTTCGTCAGATGTGGTTAGTGATGCTCTGAAGCATGCGAGCTACCGGCCTTCTATAAAGGGCATTCAGTCTCTCGAGGTGTTCGGTTCCTCGTTACTGAAGCTTAGCGACGAAAGACTTCGGCAAATTATATATATTTCAATGTTCATACAACACGATACAATATTCCGAGTAGCCTCCCATGCTTTGGTGTTGACTGGGTCCGCCAAGTGGTCAGATGGCGGTATTGGAATTAACAAGTCCGGACGACATCGTTGGTCATTTTTTGACAATGGAATAGAAGGTCTGCTTTTGTCTTTCATGCTTGTCAGAGTATTACAGCTGACAGCAATGAATAGAAGAGTTATACTACCGGCGACAATGTATAATGAATACAATAACGGATCTACAAGCTCATTTCCTCCGTGCATACGGTGCACTAGAAGATGAAGCCGAGCGCAATAGGCCAGCGCCAAAGCATAATATGCTTATGACTGCCGTTCAGTCAAACGCCAGGCCGTTTCAATGCCGCTGGGGGTTCGGCAATTCTAAGGCATGCGACTCGTTTCATCTTGGTGAGATGGTTCGGTTCTTCACAATGAGGTCTAAGACTATATTCTTAGGCTCTACATTGATAGACCCTGGATACGAGAATGGCTCCGGTGAGGACGACGACGATGTTGATAATGAAGAAGGAGAAGAGAGTCATGTGAAGAAAACATTCGGGGAAGAGAAACCCGTCCCTCAAGATGAAGTCGATCGCATGGAAAGCGTGGCGTCTACTGATATATTGTCGATCACTTCGTCTTTACGGCAAATCCCCGACTATCAAATCGACAACAATCACACCGGATGCGGAATCCGGCGGCGTCTACTTCCAGTATTAGACTGTATTGATGGATTCATCGGTCACCGAAGGGCTCTCATGGGTTTAACGGACATTACTAAGTGGAAATCGAGCACGCGTGCTACACAAAGGAAGACCAATCTGGATTCATGGAGGTCTTCTGGTCTATCGAGAGCCGAAGAAGTCGATATACGTGGAGCAAAGATTGTGGGAATTCGGAAGAGCAGACCAAGGTCATATATTGACATCATAAACACTTCAAAGCCTGCAGCAGCAGCAGCATTGAATAATAGTGGCACAACGGTGGCACCGAGTGCGACGTCACCAGTTAATGCTATACAGCAGCAAAGAGAAGAGGCAAGATTATTTTTCACGACTAAGAAAAGGAATTGGGAAAGTTGATTGTTTCAACTTCAATTCGCCAATGCATGGAGAATGAATTGAGAGATAAGAACATCCCTGAAACCACAAAAAAAAAGTCAAGTAGATTTAAATACTTCGTTGGGTGACGCGGTCCGCGAAAATAGCGAGCCAAAGCCGAAAGGCCGAGTCACAGCGTGATTGATTATAATCTGAACTAATTGCCATTTCCATACCGCTCATTCTATAATCCAATCCATGGGTAAAGAGGTATATCACTCCGGCGTCTGATTTGCCCCCACCCCCGAGAGGGCGGAGCAGGTATCACTTCATGTACAAGTCCACCAGGGCTATCTGGGTCGGTGTTCATTAATCAACAATGGCATATTGTTGATTTTATCTCTCCAGTGACATTGTCTCTCGGGCAATCAGCCAATTCTCCCCCAGTCTGAAAGCTCAGGTTCTCAGCCTCCCTAAAGCCCTAACTAAAGTACCGTGCAATTGAAAGAACTTCCCTGTGAAGCCTAGCAAATTACTAATCATGAATTCTAGACTTCTCCTGCTGTTGCCTAGACTCATCTAGAATCTACAATTGTTTCCATGGTACATTGGTGAGGCCAATTCCAAACAAATCGTATTGACATCCCCGGATCGATCAGGGACGGGTTGGTTCCGGGCCCAAAACTGACTTCATGAACGAAGGTAAACCTCATTTGGCGCCAGTCGCACTTCGAAGAGATCTAAGGTTTTGCCTGGTTTAAGGTATAAAGATGTATATGTAGATTGGGGGGGATATTGTTGAAAATAATATGTGTTCATTGTCTACATGAACGCGTAGTATCTATGTGATGCCCAGATATATATGGAAAGAACGATTGATGCATAGATCGAAGTTATTGGAGGCAAAGACAATCATTCTATGAACGGTCTATGATCTGCGAATATAAACATATCGGCTCACATAATGACAGAATCAAAAGATTATGTTGGGCTTCCGTGTAATGTAAAGGGAGGAGTGATTGTACAAAAATCAACGAAGGAAATGATTGATCAAAATGCGGAGCTGTCCCACAGATAACCAAAATCCATATCAATATTTGATGATGAAGAAGGGAAAAATGAGCCGGTAATTTGCCCGGTGTTCGGATCATAAGGTAAAAAGTCGTCGAAAGTGTTACTCTGTAATGAGTCCTGGGTATCGCCTTCGGTCTGCTGTGTGTCGAGGAAACCAAGAGGGTCTGTCTCCAGGTATGGCATGAGCGTTGGCACCTGGTGATCCAGCAACGAGTTTTCCAGTACCGAAACAAAGTTGTTTGATGATTCCATCAGGATCTCACTATCCGGAAGATCACTAATGTCAAGATTCAATGGCGGGGCTAGATTGCGGAGGTATTCATCGCTGAGCTTCCATGCTCGATGAGCAGAATCGCTCGAATGAGAAAGTTCGAATAACCATTTGACGGCCTTTTTTAGGGCTTGTGATACCTCAACCGCTCTCTCTGGCACATGTTCGGCTCGGAATGATAGTTCCAAAAGCAGGACTGTGGTGGCTTGCATGATGTAATGGAGTGTGCACCACCAGGGAGAGATTTTGTATAAAGTACTTGCTTCCATCGTTGCAGGTAGCATGTTGATCATCTGAGTGGCAGCATCAACACATTCAGCTGCTGTCTTGCTGCAGAATTCATAGACGCCATCAGTCTGGCAATCCTTCTCAAGCTGACAGAGACATGGCCTGCTGATCGAGATCTTGGTACTGAAGTATGCGAAAGCCAGTCCCATCTTCTGGGATATTGATGATTTATCGGTGGAGGATACCCTGAAATCGAATGATTCTGGCACACTAGCAAGCCATGCATCAATCTCCATAGTCAAGCTCTGAATGGTAAATTCGAGGCTTGCCCAAGGTGCCTGCATTGCTTCGCCACTGTAGAGCTTCATGTTGGCCCGTTTTGAGATTGAGGCAAGTGTAGCCAGATAGACGAAGTACAACGACATGGTTACCGGTAGGGATTTTAGCCAATCGATGCTGCCGGATTCTGTCTCGGATTTGATTGCGACGGTATTATCTGTTGAAGACTCACCGTTCTGGGAAGGACTGGGCAAGCTGGAAGAGGATGGATTCCAGTCATGGATCCATGCCCCCTTTCGGGCATGGTTGCTTAGCATCTGAGCGGCTTCCGGTTTTTGAAAGTCGTTCTCATCGAAAGGAATGGGAATAGGTGTTGTGCAGGCACCATCGATGATACAGGATGGCCTGCCAGTGATAACATTCAACGTGTGGTCTAAGATGTACAACGACCACCAAACACGATATCTAATCTCTTTCGATGTGTCCGAAGTCGTTGCCCCCACATTTCGAAGATGAAGTCCAAGGGATATTGCGCCCCTGACTGCACTACCGGAAACTTTCCATGACCTGAACAAGATTGAACAATTAGTATCGAGTTGAAAGACTTGACGAGCCCAAGTTCTCAAGCCTACCGGTTGATTTGCCCGGTTGCAAGGAGGTAGAAAGATGTCAATCCTTCGATCTGGAGCTGTTGCAAGTCCGGGTGATCAAATAGCGTGTCACGCATGCTCAAGATTCGTGCCCTTTTGAAATATACACTATGATGTTCCAATTCCAACTTCCAATCTGCCCCGACGAGTCGTGCATACACAGCAGATGTAGCAAAGATGAGATTCAGTATAGCCAACCACTTGTTGCCAGGCTTGGCACCAGGCTGACTGAAAAACATATTATATTGTGACTGGAACGTTGACTTTCCTATGATTGGGAACGACGGGTGGATAGACCTAAGATAAGCCCGAAGCAGCTGGGTCGCAGTATCCTTGGGAGGCATTGCAGCTGCCTGCACGTCTTCGGTCAAGTCAAATTCCTTGTTATCTGCGTAAAAATTGATGGAGGCAATAAGCCCATCCTCATCGTTTCCTGGAGGTGTGGGAGGAGGAGATGACTGGCCAGTCTCTGGAACATCACCATTGACCTTTTTGCGTAGCTTTTGCAACCAGCACATCTCGGAACTGTTTCCGATGTATCCGGTGGCTCGAGATGTGCTGTCCTTGTTGAAATCCTCCTCGACTCGATCAGTACCAGCAAATGATCTTGCTGACGGTGACTGTGACCGGCGATGAGAACCATCGCCGGCAAGGATGCAGCGAGCCTTGATCAATGTCGATGCATCATCAGGTTGCTCACCAAGAACAGCCTGCTTCGAATCCTATTGTCGTCTAGGGTTAGGTGGATGGGAAAGTTATCGAAGCTATCGGACATACAGAGGATATGGCATTGCTCATTAGCTGTTCGTCTGAGACCCCAAATCGTAAGCTCATTTTCCTGATTACCTCCTCATATGTTTGGACTTTGGCCGATAAAGTTGCAAGTTGCCTTGTACATGACCTTAGTAGTGTGGAAGTATAAGATAATTGAGAGCAGCACACCTCTTTGACTTCTCCCTCTTCCCATCAGTATAGCAGCAAATGATTCCTGCTTCCCTGCAATTACGACACCCAGACTTGTCCCCTGTGCATTTTGTCTTTCTCTGTCTGCATGACTCGCATGCTCGACGAACATGTCGACGGTGGAAACGTCCTAGGGAACTCAGCGAGGCTTCTGTGCCCTCAGGAAGTCGAGGGATAGCCATCTTTTTTGTCTCGGTTTCTTTCTGAGGAGAGCGTCGGTCATCCTGATTGAATTGTATGTTCAGCCATGCAACCACGTCTTGTCCTAAGGCAGCATGGTGTGTTGGGAGAACTTACAGTAGCTGAAGGGGGACTGCATAGATCAGATTCTTGATATGGAAGTGTATAGCAAGTTGGTTGCATTTGCCATCTTTGGTAATTCAGTCCATCCATATCATAGGTCGAAGGAGTCCCGTTTTGGGGAAAGGCCTTATAAGGTGAGAATTGGGGATTGCCGCAGGCAAGCATCGATGGACATTGATCCGACTTTGGCAGCCACTAGGCAGAAAAGAAGAGTTGATGACAAACTAGCCACCGTTACTGAGACTGGTATAATTGAATTGCGATTCAAAGATGAGTGTGGTGTGTAGTAACCCATCGACTCATGTGTTAGGGCTAGATCATTGAACGATTGATAGACCAATTGATAAAAGTAGTCCAAAGGACACTGATATTGTGTCTGATGATCTAGCAAATTTTACATTTACAAGGCGCGTCATCAGAAAGTAAAGGCTACCAACTATCCACATAAGAAATCTTCTCATGCTCTTTCGACTTACCGCGAGGCTACCCAGAGAAAGCACTCCTGGCGGCGAACAATCGGAAATCAGCTGCGGCCACAGAACTCTTCTAAGCTGCAAATACTGTACATTATCTAAGCAACGAGCTACCAATCCTGTATGTGGATTTGAAGTCAATTGTTGGGCTAGAACGTGAATACTTGGGGTGAGCTTTCGGAGTGGATATCCGTTCGATAAATCTGCATTTATGGACTTTGAGAGGCAACTGCTGTGGCAAGAACAAGGATTTTTGTGATGCTATCAATCTTCCATTTAGTGCAGGATATTACAATTGATCTTTGAAAGAAGTCGGATTATAATAATGGGAGTTTTTTAGGGCACCGTGTTAGGCGATACTCTCGCCCAGACTGTCCGTAGCTTCCGGCTGTCAACAAACTTTACGGTAGTTATGCAAAGTTTCATGTCGTTTGATCTACACTAGTACGACTTTGGAATATGGTCTGAAACTTGTCACCCAAGGGCGGCTGTATAAGGACAAGCTCTTTGTGGTCAAATGTCTTATGTCCTCAAGCTCCGAGGTCAAGTGAGCCTCATCTATGACGCTTCTAAAGACTCAAAACGTATAAACTCCAAGGAGGTCCTCGAAGCTCCGTGGCGGCATTATTGAGTAAGACTGTGGCAACAATGGAAGCACTGACTGTGCCAATGTTGTCTGCATGAGTAGTGATTGATACTGCATAGCAAGGATTCTTGCCGGTTCATTAGGCGCCTGTAGCTTGACCCAAGCGGCTTGACTGCCAATAGTTCCCCCTGATGAATTCAATGGGTTCGCAGATTAAGCTTCCACGAACCATCCACTTCAACTCCTATATTCCAAGGTTGCTGCTGAAACTAGGTGGAGCACAAAGTGTGAGGAGCCCATATTATTGACGTCGTCTACTACTCATGATATCTTCATTGATAGTGCCATTGAGGTGCGATTATCAAATGAATATGCTCATAATCGAAAACAGCGTAGGATCTTTGATCCGATAAGAAACATACAACCCCATACTTCAATCGAGACGTCCACAACGTAGATTTGAAGTTCACTTAACATGAAATCAGGTATGACGCCCAAAAGTTCCAATACCGGAGCTTTAGGGTTAGAGACTCATCATAGAACCTGACTACGTTGCCGTAGATACGTGAGTAGCAGAGAGACACTCATGATCAACTACCATTCGATGCCCGCCCTTATGGCAGCTTGGGGGAACAGCTCCCATCCATTCATCATGATTGTACCTTTTGGGACGTTATTTTTTGCTTCCCAATCCAGGACATCCATTTTGTTTTCCTCCATGGTCAGTTCAGTTGAACAAGGCACTCCACAGTCGGCTCCGTATATAACATGTTCAACACCCACCATCTGCACAGCAGGTGAAAGTCCCGTCTTTGCAGTGGCAGCTGTATCAACGTAGAGACGACCAAGTTGCTGCTCAATTTCCTTCCTTGTAAGTTTGTTCGGATTGGGTACCCATTGCTCTGTTCCGAGCAACGACAAACGACCTGATAGAACAGGCAGAGCACCGCCGCAATGACCAAGAACAAAATTAATGTCTGGATAGCGACGAAACACGCCCTTATAGAGCATGTCAACAACTGTCCGAGCTGTATCAAAAGCCACCTCAATTAGTGGTGACGGGCGGCCGTACGATGGTCCCGCGGTGGCATTCGGATGAATATGCACAACTGCTTTGCGAGAATTGAGTAACCCCCAAACCGGTTCAAGGCGAGGATCTCCTAAACCGACGTTATTGTAGACCGTACTTGTTGCATAGCCATCGGCGGGAATATGAAGAGCCGTCAACCGCTCAATCTCTTTTAAGCACAATCCCGGGTCATCTGTGGGAAGTGCTCCTAGGAGCCCAAACCGATCTGGATACTCTGTTACAAGAGAAGCTGCATAAGTGTTGGCTGCTATCAGCTTTTCGGGATTGTTTTGTGGGATGTATGAGAGCATCTGCATCTGGATGTTTGCTCGGTTGTTGTAGTCAAGAATTGACTGGACATCCCACGTTACTGGGCGGTCAACCATAAAGCAAACATTTCGAAATGCTTTGGCAAGAGCTTCTGCTTCTCCAGGTGCCTGAGGAGGATAAAAATGAGCGTGAATGTCGAGCCAGCCTTTAGATGACATTGTTGATATAATTGAAGGCTTCCAAATATGTATATCTGAATATCAAAGATGCAATCTTCCGGATATGCTATATATCGAGGCTTAAATATCAAGTGATGCGTGACGCATGGCATATCTCAAAGTGTCCATACCTCAAAATTACTAAAATAGGAAGGCGGAGTTAAGCCGCCTTAACTCCGGCTGGTCTAGCCCATCTCCAGCTTCGTCGAATCGAATGTGGTCACCAACAGGAAACTGAATGATCTGCGAACTTACGCTCGCAAGTCAGGCTGCAAAAAGACACCAATTGCGGGTTTAATTCATGGTGTTAGTGGTCAAGCCGATATGAAATGAATGGCCATGGACTTAGGCCTCTAAATCCACTTGCCCTCTATGAGCGACGATTTTAAGGTAATTGGTGTTCTGAATGTTATGAAGACTGCCATTAACGAGCGACACTTTGTTTTTCTCTTTTTCTTATTAGAAGTGGCATACAGCCCATCTCCGTGAATCCGTGTTATCAATTTGGAGGATCTGGGTGCTATAGAGATGACCGCTAGTTGGGATTCAAATTGGTTTATTGAAGTCACCAGTAGCTGCTATGTAATTAATTTCATACCGCCAGTGTTACAGAGAGAATACTGAATCTCTCAAGTATCATCTGAGTGATGGTTTCTGGTCGATCCAAAAGAGTTGACCCTGGCCCTAATCCTGGACGCGCATAACCCTAAAACTAAACGAACGGAGCGGAGTTTCATTTCGCGACCCGATCCCGAGTCATCCTTCAATTTGATATACTTTGCTCAAGTTTCGTACTTAGGAGCAATCAATTAGGCAACGCGTTAAATCAAAAGTGCCCTTTATACTGACTACATTTACTACTGCCGCGGACGGACACGATAGTCAAGTAGTTGGTCCGCGAATCTCATGAAGATGAATCCGCATATGCTTACAATCGCTTTCCCTGAGGGCAAACAGGTAAGGCCGGCATCAGCGAAGTCTCCTCGCGCTTGTGCAAATTGCGTTCGCGCTAAAACGAAGTGCTCGCTTGTTCTAGCTGCAGGTACCAGCTGTGAAAGGTATCGCTAACCTCTATTGACTCTCATTGCATGGTAGATTGGCATTTGTATTAACGACCAAACAGATGTCGACGCATGAAAAAGGATTGTCAACCACCAGCTCCGGTAAGAAAGCGCAGGGTCGTTACCAGACAACCCACAAGTAAAGTCGAAAGACTGGAGAAGAAGATAGACGGACTCTTCGATTTCCTGAAATCGACGGCTGCCGAGAATAGTTCACCATCGAGCGGCGATACAGCGTCCTCTGATTATGGCATGGATGCAACTCCATTGAACGCCACCAGCAATTCCCAATGCTTTTTAAGCGCTCATCAGAGGAATGAAGGCTTGCACGATTCTCTGAGCTTACCAACGTCAAAAACGCCGGCACCAGTGCCGGTAAACCTCTCCTATATTGACTCAACCTTAGAGCCCACTCCGGAAAACGCAGAGCTGTACCTGATCAGTTTCCGCACACATTTCATCAACCATCTTCCATTCTTAGTGATACCCCCGTCTGTGACAGCTTATCGGTTGCGGCAAGAAAGACCAATACTCTGGCTGTGTATAATGGCGGTTGCCTCCAAAAACACCAACGAACAGATCATATTGTCTAAAAGAGTTAAGGAAGTGTTTGGTGTGGAGGCATTTGTCCGGGGAACTAGAAATTTGGACTTTCTGTTGGGGGTATTAGTTTTTGCTACATGGTATGTAACTCTTTCGATCCTTGATGTATTTTGGATGGAAAGTCTGACAGCTAGAAAGGAACCGACGCTTAGGATTCGATAGATCGATCTTAGCCAGTCTCGTACAGCTTGCAATAGCTATACTATGTGATCTAGAACTGGATCGGTCCCACTCGACGGATATAGGATTCGCTCTGATGAGATCCGTCAAAGGAGAAACTATTTCTCCTTCGCAGGCCGCAGCAGTCCCGACTCTGGAGGAAAGGAGGGCCTCACTTGGCTGTTTCCTACTTAGTACTTTGTAGGTTACTCTTGAACACAAAGGGCTGAGCTGCCAAAAATGTACTGAGTTCAAATTATTCAGATATCCTTCGTTACGAAAGGGTCAGAGTCTGCGTTGGACGCCATATTTCAGTGATTGCCTCCGAGTTCTACAGGAAGAGAAGGCATGTGAAAACGATCTGTTACTAATTCAGATAGTGAAGTTCCGGCTGGTGTCCGAAAGGGTCATAGACTTTGCATTTTGTGATACAACTGGACGGGGACATTTTACCACTATTCCAGCTTCGTTCTATGTCAAGTCGTTAGAGGCGGAACTACGTGAATGCATAGCATCTATTCCCAGTAGTTTACTAGATAATAGTGAGTTGATGTCCCTTATTGACTGGGATTCTTGCGTGATCTAGCTTCTTACTAGTAATGCCCTAGAGATCCTCCTCCTGGAACGCTACTACACCGAATTCCGCATCTACGAAATCGGCCTCTCCCAATTCTCGGACATATTCGCTGGGCAGCCAAATCTGCGCCTCGAATGTCTTTTTGCTTGTCTCCAAGCCACAAAGTCCCATGGTGAAACTCTGATCAATATCGACCTCGATCAATATCCGGGACTATCAGCGCTGGTAACCGGCCAAATGACCAATTGCTTCGCATGTCTGTGTCGCCTCTCGATGTGCGAGCAATCAGGCTGGGACCGCGAGATTGTCAATTCGACTATTGACGTCTCATCCTTCCTGCAGAAGCTGGAAAAGAAGTATGCGCAGGTTAGAGAGGCTGTTGGTATTGACGCGGATGATTTTGGCGGGAGTGATTACTTTACGATCAAGGCGTCGAAGTTGAGGTCTATGAAGGCGTCGTGGGATGCCCTTACGTTCACGGCAATTTCACTTCAGCAACTTGAGTCATTCTCGGTTGACCTTTTGGATGCGTGCAGTTGGTGAACAAACATTTACGGTCTAATGTAATTGTAGCCGGGCCCCGGGTTCAATGTACTTTGTATTATTAAGTGCGCATCCACAACATCACTTTTGCATCTATGAAGTCTTGGAGACATGAACAATAACAATAACCAACCATACACCGCGCAAATCGGCTCATCCATCAGCCCAAGTAGTCCATCTTACTCAATCGTAAATCCGTCAGAAACACTCTTCACATCTTTCGCAAAATTGACTTCCTGGCCTTCTTCAAGAAGCGAGACACTGGAAACGTCTACCTCAACAAAAGGTACGGTCTTGGAGAAGTGCACGCTCATGGGGAAGAAATCGTTCTCATCCACATCGAGGTCAACAACTTCATATTCAAAGCTGCCTGAGGCATTGCTTGTGTCAATGGAGCCAATGTTCCATTCTAGGCTGTCGCCGGCAACTTCGTAGACGGCATCGAAGCTGGACACGGATGGTTCTGTGGCACCGTATGGCATTGTCACAGAGACATCCCGTAAGGTATCGGTACCAGTAAGCTCATATTCGACGGTGACTGTTGTCGAGTCTGAGCCCTTGTTGACCCAAACGGTGAATGTGATGGGAAGAACATCCGCATGCTCCGAGCCGGTGCTGGCGACACGCCATCGCAGGACACCGATGGCATTATTGGCCGGGAAGCGTTTAGTTGTGTCCTTCAGTTGAATGATACTTGAGTTAGTGAACAATGCTTTGTCCACATTGGGATGGGTGCGGAATTGGGCGCCATGGCTGGTGTTGGTGAGTAGGTCGAGTTTGAGTTTGGTGAGAGCCGGATCTGAAATTCGGAGTTGTAGATCACCTTTGACCTCGAATGATTTCAATGCACCTTCTCGAGTCAACTTCGCCGAAATGGTCTCTGAGACTGTGATTTGTACACCTGCTCGCTCAGACGACAACGATGCTCGCGATTCCGGCACGACTGGAGTGGCTGCTTGTGGAGAAACGAGAGGAGCTGTCTCCTCGACTTCGGGACCAAGATCCTCGCGGACCTTCTCATAAATATCGGTAGTCTTGGATTTCTTTCCAAGCTGCATGCCCTTACCGCGGGTGGGCATTGGCCTGTTTTCAGTTAGCATTCAGGAGTCAACTCAAGTGGGCAAAATCCATACTTGGCAAATGTTTTCTTCTTCTCGGCCTCATAAGTATCAACGGTCTCTGTAACGGCCGGTCGGGTAGGCGGATTATAAATGGGGTACGAAGGAGGTCGAGATGGTATACCGCGGTTGGTACGAGCGGCCTCCTTTCGCTGTAGTTCCAATTGTTTCGCCTTGCGCTTTCGCTCTTCACTGGCCTCGAGTTCTTTATTCTGCATATTCTTAGTACTTTTTGGACAACAGCGTCAGAAGGAAATAGCATACCCTCTCAATAATTTCTTGAATTCTCTCTTCGTGACTCTCCATCTCCAGGAAGGTCTTGATCTGACTGAGAGAGAGATTCTCCCTATATCCGAGGGTGACTAACTCATCGAAGGCGCTCAATAATTCGAATGCATTTCGTGTGATTTCCCGCTCGTCTAGACTCTTGCAAATGCTTGTGACTACTTGAGCGAACAAGTGCAAACTGTCGATATCTTGTAAAATGTTCGATTGACGGTTGGTGATGAGCACGATGTATAGCTCGTCCAGGGGCTGATAGACGAAGCGCACATTGTCCTGCTCAACGGTAGTGTGCTGTGTGCCCGAGTCTGCGAGTTTCGGGAAGGATGCGAGAAGGGCTTCGATACGTGTTCGCGCAATCTCTCTGAATTGACGTGAAAGTACTGCCTTTCCCCCGCGGGTGCAGATCGAGGCTGCGAGAACAACCTGTGTGCGGCGGCGTGTTAGGAGCTATTGCGACAGTAATACATGTCTGGAATACCTACCATGATTGCTCTGGCTCAATGCAAGCAAGCTGCAATAAACAAATGGCCACTAGACACAAAGAACAGCTTGATTGAAGTAATTGGACGCTGACAAGAGGCCAGATGAGCTGTACTGTACGGAGAAGTTGTATGTGGTCTGCCTGTCCGCCATCATCCCGCTTTGTTGTTCTCTACGACAAGCCCACCGCCTCCCGTATCTTGCTCTGTGATTGGCCCGCCACTGCCGCCAGCCATTTACTAGGCATTTCGCTTACTCCGGGTCGTTCTTGCCTTTCCTGACCCGACCTCGACGCCTCTTGAACTCTTTCACTTTCTTCTATGTTCGCCAACGTCTTCTTATCTCATGACGGACTGATTCTGTCTCTAGATTCAAGATAAAGTCTGAGTTGACGTGTGAGCTATATTATTTGGCTGTCTCGAACGGCTAGGGACTTTTCGTCCCCTTTGCAGCCTTACCGTCACTTTGAACACGACGCGTCGAGTATCTTTCACATCAAGAAGTTATGAACGCCGCTTCATCTCTTGGTATTTCCACTATGGAAGACCCCTTCACGGATACCATGGAAATGGCGTCCCCATACAACGGCCATGTGGATGATTTCGAGATCGACATTGACATTATGGACGACCAGCCTGGGACCGTCGACAACGATTTCGATCTACAAGATGCTACTCCTGACGGAGCTTCGGGAGAATTCACTCATGATGCTGATATGATGGATGACGTACCTGAAATGACAGTCACCGACACGTCCACCTACAACAACGAGGGCAACATGCAGTACACCGACACCACATTTCCCACAACCCAAGAGCCGGTCGAGTCAGAGATGGTGGATGAAGAATACGAAGAAAATAATGAGACTGTCCCTACTTCATTCGAAGCTTTTCAAGCCCCACAAGGCGAGATCAAGCTAGAGGAAACCGTTGTAGCTGTGAACGAGCAGCAGGTGATTGAGGAAGAGAGGAAAGACCAGGAACAGCAGAACGACGAGGAATTTGTAGCAGAAGCTCAGACTGCGGTGCCAGAAAATATTTACCAGGAAGTGAGTGAAGAGGGAGTCGACGAGCCAAAGAGCGAAGCGCCGCAAATCGTCGCGGAGCCACAATTCGAATCTGCTACCGAGCAGACTGCGGTCGAGGCTAACGAGGCTGTCGACGAAAGGGTCGAAAAAGCTGCTGCAACTGAGTCAGGCGCCGAAGGTGAAACAGCAGAAACGGTACACGACGTCGAGAATGAAGGACTGAACGATTTGCAGCCCCCGGATGAAACCGGAGAGACTGCTGAAATTGAACATGATTCCCATGAACACACACCTTACCTTCATCAAGTGAAGGTTATCTATCAAGAAAGCGAAATTTCTATGTTTCCCCCACGCCATGGCAACACTTCGGAAACATATTTTCTTTCAGACGAAGGATTAGCGCATGAAAATATTGATCGACTCTTCAAGGAATGCCGTACGATCCTTGGAGACCATGCGTCTAGTGAAGACTCGTTGGTGTTTCATATCGACTCACTAGGTATTGAACTATGCGAGGTAAGTCAAAAGCTCACTCTTCCTCTTTATGACTTGTGCTAACCATCTTTAGGATAATACTCATGTCTCAAAGGTTACACTTTCCCAGATCGTCGATACATATCTACACTTGTGTCGCAATAGTGGTATCGAGCAACCTGAGCCTTTATACCTTAGTCTCAGCACGAGGGCTCATCTGTCCTCAGAGCTGGCAGCATTGCTCAATGCGGCAAAGGAAGGCAAAGGCATCTCGGATATACAAACTTGGGAAGAGGAATACGAGCATGAAGCAACTGAAGATGCGGGAGGTTCCAGCCGTGCTGAATCATCAGAGCAAAATTCTGAGGAGCATGACCATGACGAGCAAGCCCATCTTCCAGAAGAGGAACAACAGAATGAAGGCTTCGACAATGAACTGGCTGAGAGTCGTGATCATGAAGGTGTAGTCCATGGGGATATCCAACAAAACGACCAAGATCACTTACTAGCCACGCATGACCTTCATCAAGCTGGTGTTGAGTCTACCGACTTTCAGCAGTCCCACGAGGGAGACGGTGAGATCAACGCTACACATGACGAAAGTCATCAATCTGCCGAAGCCCAAGCAGATCTGGAACAAGTGGACAATGTTAAAGAATCCGAACATCTTCGAACATCAAACCAGGAGCAAACAGCAGAGACCGAAAACCAGCAACAGGAATGGCCAACCACCGGTACTGGTGTAGATGAAACTGTTGCAGTTGACACTGGCCTTGTATGCGATGAAAACCAGGAATACCTAGCGGATGAACAGGCTGTGCTACCTGAACCTCATGTGGAGCAAGATGCTCGTCAAGAAGAAGCCGCCACTAAAGTTAAGATCACTGCCTCAGAACTAACAGAAGCATCTGAAGACGCCACTGCGGCTGAACAATATAATGAGACAGGTGGCTATGAAGATGACGAAGAGACAGCTGGTCAAGATGAATCCGTTGAGCCGGAGGAAGGTGAATACGACGAAAATGCCGGTGAAGAAAACTATGAAGAATACGCTGAGGAGGAGGAGTACCATCAAGATGATCTGCAATATGAAGATAGCGGAGAGCTGGCCGAGGATAGGCACACTGAAGATCTTCAAGAAGGGCAGAATGACGGCTCTTATGCCGCTGATCAGTTCGACCAGGTTTCCAGCAAAACAGTATCTGCATCGAATGAGCCAGTAGATAAGAATGACGTTTTGCTGGGTGACTTACAAACCGGTACAAAACCAGACACGACTGAAGTTCTTGATTATACTCAAGAGATTGCAGATCTCCCTGACCTACCGGATGACGACCTCCTCGATCTAGATGATGACATTTTTGCCGACACAGAACAAGCCTCTAATTTTGAGACGGAGGACGGTAATGACCATGATGTCTCCGCTAAGCAAGCGAACGCTGCGGACGACGACCAGCAGAATGTTCAGCTCAAGCGTCAAGGAAGCACAATTGGGAAAAGGTCTCGTTCTGATGAAGAGGAGGAAATTGACTTTGACGGAGTGCCGAGTCCTGGTGCGAAGCGAACACGGTCTTCATAGACTCGTTGTCTCAACATCCTCTAGCTACGGTCGCCCTTTTCACTGAGGCAAACTCGACTCGACCTCTCATTTGGTTTACTAGCACGTTCCTATATCTCAGGTTCGCTAGGCAAGGCCTATAGTATCGCGAACAAAAGTCACATGGAGTCATATTCATCAAGGTACGTGAACATTGTATGTCGCGCTATACTAATATTTAGGTACATCAACGCCGTGTCTCAACGACTACGATCTTCCTCTCGCATATGAGATGAGTGGCCAAAGCATGATCCAGTACTTGGCATGGCCTCATTTTCTTTCTGCTTTTCCCCTGCTTCCCTGTTTGCGTTGTTTTTATTGTTGTGATGCATGGTTTTTATTTCCATTATTTCCATCAAGGAATCTGTTTTATTACCTAGGGATGCATTTGAAGACGGCGCATGATCTGGTGGAGTTCTTATACCTGGGAAACAATCGGCGTTTGGATTCTGATGGGCTAGTACGGTATATGGAGAAGCTCGACTGGTATAGTAACATCAAACCAAGTGATCTATAGCTGTATAGTCGATTAGTTAGCAGATTGCTGGCAGTAGGGCTGTCACCAAAGGCTTAATTTTACATACTCACATAAACGTCTTCTCCGGAGCCCGTACTATAACAATGATTGCCATAATGCTGTAAGTCATCGATCAGTTTCAGATCTCTCAAGTCTCAAGTTGATAACTTGATGCAGCAGCAGTGGGACCTTTCGAAGCCCCTGAATGCGGCGGGCCAATTGATGCCTTATAATGGAAGCGCGGGAAGGCTAGTGCACGGCCTAAGGGCTAAGGCTGCTAAGCACTGCCACTCTTTTTTCCGCTTTCGCCAAGAACATTGCACAACCTCAGGCTTCAAGGCAGTAAGGCAGACCTCCCCGGCAGGGCTTAGTGTTACTGTTGCAGCTGACTTGTTCACTATCTTCAATGACTTTGCGACCAGACTTCCAACCTGCTCTTCCCTATCAAGTCCTGCTCGAACACTGACTCAGTCGACTCAGTGTCCCCTACCATCGGTGATCTCTCACAGGATCTTCGCACCGATAACTACTTAATCGACTTAAGCGTCTGTTGTCTCTGGCCTCAGTCCTCCGCTCGTCATTCGTTTGAAACACGCGTCCATCGGGACGAACTCGTTGCACACCCCACTGAGAACGGTCCGGCCAACAACCTCTTTCTCTTCCTTTCTGATCTGGACAGCTTGACAATTGCCGCTTCATCTTCACCTATCTCCTTGGCTACCCATCCTCCTCCTACAAAGCCTCCAACTGTACTCCGCCGCCGGATCGATCGATTAACTCTGCGCCGGAGGACTCACAACCTACGACGTGTCTGCGGAACGTGGCTGGTTCAATTCCGCACCATCTCCGATCTTTGCACGGCCAAAGTTTCGATCACGAGTTGATATACTTTCTATCTTCGTCAACAATCCAATAGTCCGCCGCTATTATCGCATATTTCGAGATTGTGAATCACGACCGACGTCGGCAACCTCCGTATACGTGCATGTGGATACGTATCGCATGCCATTGAAAATCGCTTCGCTTCATACTAAACTGGCGCATTCGCTACATTGGGGCAGTAAGCTCCGGAATTGATATAAGATATGGTTTCAGACAAGTACGACCATGCAGTCCCATTTTCCAGATTATTTCGAGGCACAGAGGTCTAATGCACTGTTTTTATTTTTTATAGATATGTTGGATTGGCATTAGCCATTGTCTCGACATTAGCGATAGGTAAGCTATTCCCTGTCAGCATTGCTGCTTTTACCTCACTCCCTTGTTGCTATTTCCTATTTACTAACACTTATTTACAGGAACTAGTTTTGTGATTACTAAAAAAGTTCGTCGCATACACTCCGCCGCCGACCTGCTTCGCTTTCGAATGGGACCCGGCTCTCATCTACTGATTCATTGACTAACACCAAACAAAGGGATTATTGCACGCTTCGGAAACGCACGGCTTCGAAGGAGAGGGTTTTTCATATTTACGAAGCCCGATATGGTGGGCAGGAATAGCTACATGTATGCCGGCGCAGATTCAATGGTCCAGATAAGCAGCTAATCCTGAATGTAAACAGTGGCTATCGGAGAAGTTGCGAACTTCGCGGCATACGCTTTCGCGCCTGCCATCTTGGTTACGCCACTGGGTGCTCTAAGTGTCCTCATCGGGTATGTCTATATATGTGGATTTTTTTTTTTGGGCACTCGACTGATCAAATATAGTGCCGTGCTCGGCTCGTACTTCCTCAACGAGCGACTAGGAACATTGGGCAAACTTGGCTGTGCGATGTGTCTTCTTGGATCCGTGGTTATTGTTCTCCATGCTCCTCCGGATAAGCCTGTTGAAAGTATTGAGGAGATTCTCGGATATGCCTTGAGTCCAGGTAGTTACTTCTCTCGGCAAACAAAATGATGAGTAACTCTAACTCTTTGCAGGCTTCTTGCTTTACTGTGCCGCCGTTGCAATCTTTTCCTCGGTCATGGTTTACCGTGTTGCTCCGGTTCACGGAAAGAAGAACCCTCTCATCTATATCTCCATCTGCTCGACTGTTGGCTCAGTGTCTGTCATGTCCATTAAGGCTTTTGGGATTGCATTGAAGCTTACCTTCAAGGGCAACAATCAATTCACCCACGCCTCGACCTACGTATTTGCGATTGTGACCGGCTTTTGCATCTTAACACAGATGAACTACTTCAACAAGGCTTTGAGCGAGTTTTCCACAAACATGTAAGCGGGTTGGAAAGCTGCATTCGAAAAGGGCCTACTGACTTTTCCATAGCGTCAACCCTCTATACTACGTTACCTTCACGACCGCCACACTGTGCGCCTCTTTTATCCTTTTCAAAGGTTTCAATACTACGGACGCCGTGAACACCATTTCACTGCTTTGCGGCTTTCTCGTCATCTTCTCCGGTGTTTATCTCCTCAATCTTTCTCGACATGACCCCGATGGCCGTCAGCTCCTCGCATCGAAAGACGACGAAGATGGCGTGCCCACAGATGCCATTGCAAGCTTCTCTACCAGACGATCAATGCAGGCACGTCGAAGCACAGATCCCCATCGACGAAGCTCTTCTAGTATTGCCTTTTTGAATGGAAATGGCGACAGAGAAGGGCTTATGAGGTCGTATGATGCCGAGAATGGCGTTATCGGGTTGACTGAGCTTAGAGAAGAAGATGACGGTGCGCCAGGCCCTACGCGCAAATCACGCGTCGATGAGAGCACACCATTCCACACCAAGCAAGACGATCGATAAATTGATGAACTCGGTGCTTGATACAAGTAGGTTTGTCAATCGACATACGTGATGCGTGCATGATCTTCTACTTAACGACATTTCAACCAGCTGTATGCTTAATGGGCCTTTTCTTTGATTTATCTTCTCGATCTGAGCTTTAACATGGTTCCTGCGGAACTCCAGCTTTGCGCTTTTGTATTCTATTGGTTTTCAGGCGTTGAATCGGGGGTTTCAATACATGAAAGATCGAGTATCGATGGTAGGAATGGAAAAATGCATCTGGTCCTACCAACCTAGACCAGACTCTGCGCTTTGATGTTGTTATGCCGGTTCTCATTCAGTGAAGATTACTAGTGGTGATCTCTTGGCCTGGGCTCATATGTATATATCGTCCGTCACACCATCACCCAGCATTTGTACTCTAGAAAAAATCTTGGATATTGGTTGACAAGTTTTTCGGCTTTTTCTTGGATGATGACAGTACATGACTGCAGGGTATATATATAACTACCTAATCCAATCATCTTCATCTCAACAAGATTGGAAAACTACTTAGGTAACGTCGACCTCTCTCAACCAAACACACTTCAACAGCTTTTCTGGATCCCCGCCATTCTTCAACAACGAATTTCTCAGCCCAAGGTATCGCCAGAAACCCAACCCATCTTTACAGATCGTCTTCAATGCAGCCGTAACACCGCGCCGTCCAAAGACAGTTTTGAATTTCTCCAGAAGTCTTTCAGCTAGGTCTCTTCTGTCATCTTCTGCGTCCCCGTTATCTGTGAGATCTACAAGCTCCACAACACGCCTGGGACGATGTTTCGCATCATCAGACTCGATATATACATATAAATTCCTCAAAGTCGAGAAGCGCTTAGACCCAGGCGACAGATTCAAAAACGGGAGCACAGAGGAGGCAATATCAATGCTCACCGCTAGATTTCGTATTCGTGCCAACATCTCAGCATCAAATTGTTCCCCAAACGGGAAATAAGCCCTCGATACCTGGCTTTTACTGCCCGGCAAAAACCGCCCAAAGACAACGGTATCCCGCTCGAAATCAAAGTATACCTTGGGGCAATGTCGGGCGACTTCTGCCGCATTGCTTTCTACCGTTGTGGTGTATTCTTGGCCCTTGACCAAGAAGCCGTGATGCACAACCCTGGCTGGTCGTAAGGGTGGGCAGTGCGCCCAACCAAAGGCGAGTTCGTAGTGCCTCAAGGCGAGGGTGCGTGTTTCGTGGCAGATGTGTAGAAGGATGGGGGGCGGGGTGCAACACAGACATTGATAAGCAGATTCTTTGTTGTAGCCGCAGATGTATGCGCCGGGTTCCGAGGGGAACTCGCGCATGTTGAGGTAGACGGTGCGAGGTTGCTGGAGGACTGCCTCCCAGATGAGGAGGCGGATTTCATAGGGTAAGTCGAAGAGGTTTGGCATGGTGAGATGACTTCTGGAGAAGAAAACGACGATACCTTCTGTCTGATATCTCGTCTCAATCTATTCTGTGATACTCTGACTCTCTTTTACCGCGATATGCATGGCCTGTCGGGATTCTTATGCTGTCATCTGATGCGCTGGGCCGGGCTGCCTTCACTGCATGAAACGTCGAATGATTACTTGCGATGGCTCTTCATGTTGTGCTGTTACATGGAAGGGGAATCAGGGCTTCCACAACAGCCAATATGTACTTCCTAGATGAGAGTAGTGGTGGTAGGTAGTTGCAAGGTAATGGTAGTAGCAGTAGCAGTTCAGGCACGTGGTGTCGACGGGGGGTGACGTTATCCCGCGCACCGGGCAGGTGGGCACTTGGATCTGATCTATCCACCACCTACCTACCTGCTGCCTACTCTCTTTCTTCTCTTCTCTCGACAATCCCTGGTCGACATGAAGTCTTTTCCATTCTTCAGAAAAAAAGACCTAAATCAATTGAAGGCTAAACTGTCCTCCATCATACACACAGACCCCTGCCTATACCACTGCTTGCTCTGATACGAAAGACGCGGCGGCGGGACGCCTATCGAAATTCAAGATGCCCAGTTTGGTGCGAAAGCTTGTTATTTTCGCTGCGGTCGATGGCCTCATTCTACAGCAATCTGATCGTGGACAGCGGGGCTCGAGCAGTGGAAATCTATCGGTACAGATTGACTACAAAACGAGGAAGATTACGTCGCTGTCGCAAAGTCGAGACGAGTCTACCGCAAAGTCGACCTCGCCGTGTTTAGAGGCGCATGGACTTGTGGGTATGCTCAGTATTTTTTCTTCACTGTTTCTCTGTGACAGTCTAATAATTACATAGGCCTGCTGAATATCGCTTCGTCCTCGTTCCTGATATCCATTACGCAACGCAAGGAAGTCGCCCAGATACTGGGGAAACCGATCTATGCAATCACAAACGTCGCTATTATCCCCTTAACATCCCAGGATGACGCAAACCGCGCTATTATTCAGGCACAAAATCTTGCAAAACAGGAGGGAGACGAGTCAGACCGCAATACAACAGATGATACATCCGGCAGCGAAGCCGAGAGTGAGGCTGATAGTGCTGATGAGGGTATCGTAACCTCGCCGGCCGTGAATCTCGACAGTCAGCAAGAATCATCACATAGCAGTGTTGCGCAAGACGTCATTGGTAACAGAGGTCGCAATAACCGCTTTGCGCTCAATTGGTTGTCCAGAAAGCGATGGGGAGGCTCAGAATCACCCCGTTCGAAATCAAATCCCACTTCATCTGACAATGCGAAAGCGGGAGAACATTCTCCGGACAACACGGAACGTCTTAAAGAGTCCGAAGAGATCCGCACCGAAGCCGAGTCTGCGTCCGTCGTTGAAAAGACGGCTGAGGACGTTGAGTCTCATTCTCGGCTACCTTCCAGCAAGGCCATGGAGCTCATGCCGAAGCTGCTGAGATATACGAAGTTGTTATTCGCGTCCAGCAATTTCTTCTTTTCTTATGATTATGACTTGACTCGACGATACTATACCCAGGATTCTAGGACTGCTCAGCTGCCACTTCATGTACTTGCTGATCGTATAGTAAGGCTTTCCGTTCTGTTCATTGCTTAATTTTGAGCTAATAACAATACCGCAGTACTTTTGGAATAAGCATTTAATACAACCATTCATAGACGGCGGCGATACAGCCCGATCATTCGTGTTGCCCTTGATACAAGGGTTTGTCGGCCAACGCGAATTCACAGTAGCGTCTGTAAAGGACCATGTCGAGGATATAGAGAATATTGAGGCTCCTGACGACCTTATGCCCCCGCCAGCTACGGTGATCAAAGAGGAGACGAGAGACGAGACGCTAGCAGAAGATCCAAGGAAACAGAATTTCCTCCTGACACTTATATCTCGACGGTCTATCCAGCGTCCTGGGTTGCGATATCTCCGACGTGGCGTGGATGACGAAGGTAATACTGCCAATACTGTAGAGACGGAACAAATACTGTCAACCCCGAGATGGGACTCGTCGCGAAAAGTGTACTCACTCATCCAACTTCGTGGTTCCATCCCGCTATACTTTACCCAGTCGCCCTACTCGCTGAAGCCGATCCCTGTTCTTCACCATACCTATGAAACAAATCAGGTTGCATTTGCTCGTCATTTTCGAGACCTGTCCAGGAAATATGGCAAGATACAGATCGTGTCTCTCGTTGATAGGCATGGAGTTGAAATGAAGATTGGCGAAGCGTATGAGTCTTATACACGAGATTTCAATGAACATGAAGGCTCTAGTGGCCTCAATCTGGGGTTCGAATGGTTCGACTTCCATCACGAGTGTCGCGGGATGAAGTTCGAAAACGTCAAGTGCCTTGTGGATAAGCTGGTTGAAACCACAATGGGTTTTGGCGAGACGATCATTCTAGGCAATTCGTTATTGAAGGAGCAGACGGGCATTGTTCGCACCAACTGCATGGATTGTCTAGATCGTACGGGAGTCACTCAATGCGCATTTGCTCAGAGATCTTTGGAGCAGTCACTGAAAAGCGAAGGTTATACAATTGATCTGCTGGGCGACGCATCGACACATTGGTTTAATACTCTCTGGGCTGATAACGGAGACGCCATATCAAAACAGTACTCTTCAACCGCAGCTCTGAAGGGTGACTACACACGGACAAGGAAGAGAAACTACCGTGGTGCATTGAACGACTTTGGTCTGACGTTATCACGGTACTACAACAATATCGTCAACGATTACTTCTCCCAAGCATGTATCGATTATTTGCTCGGGAATGTATCCATCCAGGTATTTAGCGAATTTCAAGATAACCTGAAGACCATCGATCCTGGCATTTCAGTGGCGAAATTGCGACAAAATGCCATCGAGACATGCAACAGACTTGTCCCGAACCAAAATGAGGAACTTGTCGGGGGCTGGGCTATGCTAAGCCCTCGACAGCCAAATACTTTACGAACTTTTCCTTTCGAAGAGACCGTTTTATTGCTCACAGATGCGGCACTGTATAATTGTCGATTTGACTGGAACACAGACAAGGTTCTCTCATTTGAGCGAATTAATCTAAGTTCCATTCGCCATATTAATCACGGAACCTACATAACCTCTGTCCTCACAGATGCTCAAACCGACGAGCAACGCAACGTCGGTATGGTGATCGTCTATCAGGCCAGCGAATCCAACGCTTTCCGGGTAAACACGCGGTCGCTCCAGAGCAGTTTCAGCCAAGATCTCCAGGACACATCAGAGAAAAAAGAGGAATGGAACCTATATTCGTGGCTCAGCGGCACAAAACGGACCTCTGTGCGGTTGATGGCTTTCAAGGCCCTCACTTCGTCTACTTCAGTAACAGTTAACAAAAACGCGTCCTCGGAAACCGCCATCAGTGAGAGGGTGGCTATCCAGTCTATATGCGAGGAGATTGAACGAGCCCTCAAGGCAAGACAAATAGTAGAAGACGTGGAGGAGAGTAAAAAAGAGTCCATCATCGAGGAGAAGGAGATTATATCGCTGGCAGAGGCAAAGAAGCGGACGGGGTATCTAGAGCAGCTCGTTTATGATGTCAAGAAGCTGGTCTGGGCGTAGGCTACATCCCCTTTGACCTTTCAGGAGGACTAACCCGGTAGATTTGCATGTATATAGTCCTTGCACGCATCAGTAGGTGATCGTCTTAATCTCTAAGTGGGTTAAGATGATTTAATGAGATGATGATTTACAAAGATTGACACAACAGACTGAGTGCAGGCTAAGATTGTCTGATTGAGTGCGAGTTTCATACCTATCAATGTAGATCTTAGAAAATCTTCGAGATCTTGTACTTCTTATACATGATTCCGATCAATGATATCAATATTTACTGCGTGTATAGTATACAATAAGAGATCAAAAGTATCAGCAAGGCTGGCCCAAGGCGGTCAGACCACCCCACTTGGCAGTCACCTGGCAGATTTGGCAGCCCCAGGCAAGAACTACACAACATCCTGTTTTTCCTCCATTGCACCTGACAGTCTGGTGTCCTCTTTCTTTCTCCATTTTCTATATCCCTGCCTAATTTCCCTGCCATTTGTCTAGCTGAAGCCATTTTCTCCCCCAACAAAGGGACGGTTTAGTCTGAAGCAGCGTCTTGAGCCAGACAAACCAAAAAACCTTCCCCGCCGAGCCCGCGCTGTTCCTCCCACCACCGAAAGATTTTGTTGCCAACGCCAGCTTTGCGCAGGCCTTGAACGGTCGATTCTCATTGAAATAAGACAAGCACCAACTTAATTGGTATTGTCTATTTGATTTCGTACGGCACATTTACACTGACGCGAGCTTATTACTTGGACCATCTGCGACGGGTCCGTCTATAAACTTCAAAGATGGAGTGGCAACCGCAGGAAGAGCCATTGAGGCAGCTCGCCAGCTATCTCAGGGACTCTCTGAATGCGTATGATCGGAATCTTCAGAAACAGGCTGAACTGGTACGTTAAGTCGTCTGGAATCTTGGTTTCAGGGGTTAAGCTCCATGCGGAACCCCGCGTTCTATACTTGATTCAAGAAAATTCAAGGGCAAAAAAAAAAAAAAAAAAAAAAACAGAAGGATGGTCGCGCTAATACCTCTTGGTTCGATGCAGATGCTCACTAGAGCTACAGCGAGCCCCGACTTCGTAAACTACTTGACGTTCATATTCTGCACCGAAGTCCCTCCCCAGGCTGTCGCCATGGACCGGGACACCTACAACATTGTCCGATTTTCCGCGGCTCTCAACCTCAAGAGCAAGATCCATATAGCTTACAACGGAATTCCGCCCGAGAGCTTAGTGTTCGTTCGCCGAGCGACCCTTTTAGGACTGCGAGACTCGAACCCGCAGATTCGCCAATCGGCCGGTAGTATAATTACGGAGTTGATTCAAAAAGGTGGATTGCTTGCTTGGCCTGAAGTGTTGCAGGAACTGTTGGGCCTTGTCGCGAATGCGTCGGGCGATGTGACACAGCAGACTCAAGAAGCTGCCATGTCAGCAGTCGCAAAGGTCTGTGAAGACAACCGCAAGATTCTGGACAAGGACTACGGCGGTCAAAGACCGCTGGAGGTTATCATTCCTCGTTTGTTGGAGTTCACTGGCAGTGACAGTTCCGTCATTCGATCGACTGCGCTCAGCACAATTCAGATCTTCCTTTCGATGAAGCCCCAAGCGCTGATCGCCAACTTCGATACGTTCATGTCCAACCTTTTCCGCCTTGCTAGCGATCCATCTACTGATGTCCGTCGAACCGTTTGTCAGGCATTTGGACAGCTTGCGGAGATTGCGCCAGAGCAGCTTATTCCTCATATGGCCGGTTTGGTGGATTACATTATTTTGCAACAGAACAACAATGAAGATCCCGAACTTGCCCTAGATGCAGCTGAGTTTTGGCTCACGGCTGGAGAACAGCCGGTTTTGCAGCAACCCCTTGGACCGTACCTTCCAAAGATTGTCCCTTTGTTGCTCCGAAGTATGATATACGACGAGGATGAGGTGGAGCGTTTGGCTGCTGAGAATGATGATGCGGAGGAAGAGGACCGCGCTGAAGACTTGAAACCCCGTTTCGCAAAGGTCAAGGGTTCGAGATTAGAAGGATCGGCCGATCCAAGCGGCAAGCCGGAGCTTGTCGAAGAGCGGGAAGATGGAGAGTTGAGCGAGGAGGAGTCTGACTATGATGATGGTGACCCCGAAGATGCCTGGACATTGAGAAAGTGCTCGGCTGCTGCTTTAGATATTTTTTCGAACGTGTATCATTCGCCTGTGTTTGACCTCATTCTACCCTACCTCAAAGAAACTCTCCGACATGAACAGTGGCCGAACCGTGAGGCCGCCGTTTTGACCCTTGGTGCCGTTGCCGATGGATGCATGGACGCCGTTACTCCGCACTTGCCTGAGTTGATTCCTTATCTCATTTCGCTGTTAAACGACCCGGAACCAGTAGTCCGAAAAATTACTTGTTGGTGTCTTGGCAGATACTCTGAGTGGGCTGCTCATCTCGAGGGGCCTAATCAATCTGCACAGTTCTTTGAGCCTATGATGGAAGGTATCTTACATCGCATGCTTGACAATAACAAGAAAGTGCAGGAGGCTGCTGCGTCAGCATTTGCCAGTCTCGAAGAAAAGTCCGATGCTAGCTTGATTCCATACTGTGAGCCAATTTTGCGACAATTTGTCGAATGTTTCAAGAAGTACAAGGATCGCAACATGTACATATTGTACGACTGCGTTCAGACATTGGCAGATTGCGTCATGGGAGAGTTGGCCAAACCCCAGCTCGTCAACCTTTTGATGCCGGCTTTGCTGGATCGATACAACAGGATAAGCGATCAGTCACAAGAGCTGTTCCCTCTGCTCGAGTGTCTTGGCTACATCGCTGCTGCTTACGGCGACGTCTTTTCACAGTTTGCCGCTCCTATTTTTCAGCGATGTTCTCGAATTGTATATGATAATATCCAGCAATCTGTTCAAGCGGCGCAAGACACTTCTATCGAAGAGCCGGATAAGGATTTCCTCATCACTAGCCTGGACTTGATGAGCTCCATCATTCAGGCCATCCCATCCGACGAGATCAGCCGGCTCGTTGCAAATTCGCAACCAAAATTCTTTGACCTGCTATGTTACTGCATGAACGATTCCAACAACGAGGTGCGCCAGTCATCCTACGCTTTGTTGGGCGACTGCGCGATCCACATTTTCGATCAGCTACAACCATACATCACAACTATCATGCCTCTTTTGATCAAACAACTCGATCTCGAGTCCCTTGTCGATGAGACAACTTTTAGCGTGGTTAATAACGCTTGCTGGTCGTTGGGCGAGATCGCCTTGGACGAGAAGGCTGATTTGGGACCTTGGCTTGAGAAGTTGTATCCAGCATTGCTCACCATCATATCCAATGAAATGGTCATTGATTCCGTGAATGAGAATGCTGCTGTGGCTTTGGGCAGACTAGGCATTAGCAAGTCAGAGTTGCTTGCTCCTCACTTACAACAATTTGCACAAGAATTCATCAAGTCCATGTCTAAGGTTGACTTTTCACGAGAAAAGGCCACTGCTTTCCTTGGATTCAACCGCGTCGTCATGCACAACCCGCAAGCAATGGAGAGTTGCCTCGCCGAATATTTCAGCAGCATATCTTCTTTCCCTCAAAAGTCTCTGGTTCAGGAAGAGTACCGAGACCTACATCAATCTTTCCAACAGGTAAGTCATTCGTTTATGATTTCTATGTTCTTGACTAATATCGTTACAGGTACTCAAAGGATATCGGGATATGATCCCCGGATTTGACTCATTCCTCGCACAACTACCTCCACAGGTATCGCAAAAACTTAAGACGACCTACCAGATCTAGATGCACTCAATATTCCTATCCGGTTCTTGTTTTCCTTTTCTATTTTTTCCGTTATCTATATCATTCAGCGGGCGATAATCTCTAATGTTCCTTGATTCTTACTCTGCTTTTACGTTCGTGGAAGATATTACGCAGTATATGCTTTGCCTTTGCACTTTGACGAGTGCACACACGCGGGCAAATATGTCCTAAAACTTTATGTCTTTGCTCTCATTGTTATCCTGGGCCAACTCGACCTTTACAATGTTATACACCCAGGCGAAGACCGAAAAGCATGTTTCAGCCAAGTTCGAGACAAAAATTGCTGGCTCTTTACCCTCAGCTCATTTCTCTCTCTCTCTTTTGGCATTTCTGTACCATGGGACATTGCATCCTTTCATATCTTTTTTTCCTTCCATTTACGGCCGTTTTGATTCCCGAACTGAAGAGGGCTTTAGTCCGACTCATGTTCACTTTTTTTTAGATAGATTAGATCATGGCAGTCTCACTAGGAGACGCTTCCTTTATATGACTTACGTTTGTTTTTCGTCAAGCAGTTCACATCAATCCCCTTTCAGTCCTCTTCCAAGCTTCTTACTCGACTTCGTCTTGTCTACTCCCACCTAAACTTTCTCGCGGGATGACCCTCACGAACTCTAGGCCCCTTCCCATCCAAGAAGTAATTCTCCCTTGCCGAACCCCCGGGAACCTCATACTCATCCCATATAACCCCTCTCCTTTTCAGCTCCGGCCACAAAAACTGAATCATATCCTCAAAGGTCCCCGGGGAGACGGTATACGAGAAATTAAAGCCATCCACATCCGCGACATCGACCCATTTCTGCAATATATTTGCCACCGTTGTCGGCGATCCAATCGCTCTCGGATGCACACCACCCAGACTCAATTCCTGCAGTATCCGGCGTTTCGTCCATTTAAGTCCATTCGAGTTCGGTATGGTTTTGGACCAACTCTGAATTAACGACTGTATCCCAGCGACAGAGGTAAACGCGAAATCTTCGTCGTCCTCGTATCTGGATAGATCGGCGCCCGTCCAGCCACCGAAGAGAGTGGCGGCACCCTCAAAGTCGGCGTAGGAGAGGTATTCTTCGTATTTGGCTTGTGCCTTCTCGTCGGTTTCGTCGACGATGATGAGCATGCCGGCGACGAATTTTATGCTGTCGGGGGTCCGGCCGATGTCGACTAGTTGCTTTCTGCAGTTTCATGGGTTTAGTGGATTGAATCGTGTTTGAGGAGGGTGTCAGTGTCATACCGCATGTCGTCGACGATCAGGCGTGTTTTCTCGGGCTCGAGGCCAGGCAGGAACATTACCTCGGAGTGGCTGGCGGCAAATTTCTTTCCTGCTCTGGTGGAGGGTCAGTTATTTGATCTATGTGGCATTGAATAGGGAATGTACGACGAGGCACCGGCCTGAAATAGAAGTGGTGTGCGCTGTATAGACGGAGGCATTTGGTTCGCCGCCGTGCTCTTAAAATATTTCCTAAATCAACTGATTAGTATACTCCTCGTTTGATTGATTTCGAATGGATTCAACATACCCATCATGCTTAATCCCCCTCACCTTCGCCGGATCACTATAGACCTTCGTCTCCGGATCCTTTTTGACAGCATCATCCTGCCACGTCCCCTCCCACAATTTATAAGTAAGGTCCAAATACTCATCCGCGCGCGCATAACGTTCATCATGCGGGATCTGTTCTTCCAATCCATACGCTTTCGCGGCGCTATCAAGGAATGAAGTGACGATATTCCATCCGATTCGGCCGCGAGTAATGTGATCCAGCGTTGAAAATTTGCGGGCTAGGGCATAAGGGGAGAGTTCGTAGGTAGTGGATGCTGTGACGCCGAAACCGAGGGATTTTGTCACGGATGCCATGGCGGATATCAGCAAGCTATATTCCTCTCAAAGCTCAGCATTTCAATTTGGGTATGATGATTACAGTATGAGGAGATAAACATACAACGGATCCCCAATCGGGAATTGGGCACCCGAAAGTAGAGCGGGCTCACGATTGGCAGGTCCCTTGTAGACATCATAGATCCCTAGATGATCTGCGAGAAATAAGCCGTGGAATTTGCCTTCTTCGAGAATCTTCGCGAGGTTTATCCAGTAATTGAGGTTCGTGAAGTCGCCTGCTTGATCGCGCGGGTGTTTCCATAGCCCTAATTCGTTCTGTTAGTGCGATCTTGAGTCACGGATTATGTATGGTTTTACCAGGTGCTAAATGGCCGGGAGAGAACATGGCAAATGCATTGAGGATCCATGGCTTGGGTTTTATGTTTGTTTCCGCCATTGTCGTGTTGATTGAGTCTCTCAAGAGTGTCTGATGAGTTGCTTCTAAGAGACAAGAAAAGAAAGATATCAACTGAGTTTTTAATTTCGTGTCACACAGCTACTATTCGTCAACTATGTATCTCCCTGATCCGCCTTTGCAGTAGTCCATCGTGGGGCAGATAGTTACCTCAGGTGCTCAGTCGAATCTCTTGTATCCATCGGTATCTCGATGATCTCGCTTACAGAGGCCGAAAATTGCGCCATACGAGCTCCATCTTGAGCCATCAACGCACATCTACCTTGAGGCAATTAATTGATTGAAATGTATGTATCGTAGATAGAGAGCGGCACATGTGCCGATGTTTAAATGTTGCTATAAGATTGAGGGGTCGGACTGTCTCCGATTCTCTGTAGTCAATGTCTGTATCGTTGTGATACAGATACGGTATCGAAGTAAGTTTCATGTATTGAAAAACAAAAAAATACTGGATTGTTCTCTTTTTATGTCCATGATCTAGACGTGATCTACAATCGCTTCTGAATGAAAAGAGTCGACTCTATATATCCAAGGTCGCCGACATTCATTCCGACTTATAGAAAACTTCTGAACGGGTTTGCTCAGGGAGTCTCTTTCACAGATGTAGAAGTGTCATCCCTGTGGACTGGAATTCTTCCTTTAGGAAGGATTAGTAGAAAAAGGTAAATGGGATTTATGACCATCACAAGTGATTCTGAAACCGCGACCAAAATGCAGAAGAATAGCCATATCTCCGAAACGACAGTTCATCCCACGAAAAAACGAACAAACATTTGATTGAATTCACAGATCAACGTGTGGGGGAAAATCTATACTTACGGATCTCTCGTAAATCCAGGCCCCTGTGAGATTGGAATGAGGATTTTGGATGACATCTTTCTTGCCAGTATTGATATCCATTTCATCGGTTATTGGGGTTTGAAAGAAGAAGACCTGGCTAAATTTCTACTACGGGCGTTGGCAGATTGATCACTGCTTCTTATGTATCTCTCTACCAGTTTACATGGTGACCAAAGTAGCGTGCAAATAGAGCTGGAAGGAGGAAAATGCTTATCAGTGACGCGAGTACAGAGTCCTCCTGGATTGATCATGCTTTCATGTCTTCCTAAGATGTATCGAGCTTTGTAGATATGAAATCACTCTCAAGAAAAGCTGCAAAATCAGCCTTCGTACCCTGGATGGTAACGTGATGCTCCATAGTGTACTCATGATAACAAATAAAAGGAGGTACTCCTACGTTTTCGGATTTGGGACCGTGGTTCAGGCCGAAGAAGGTCCAGGATAAGGGACTTCCAAAGACAGCGAAGCCGTGAGTCTAGTAAGCTTGAGCTAGAATCTGTGATCGAATATAATAATTGAGCTGTATCTTGTACCTCGTCAGTTCAAGGCCGTTGCGAGTCATTGTCTTGTAGCCTGTGTCATGTGATTATCAGATACCCTAATTTACAGACAGGGGACGTTATTTTCGTCACACGTATCGTAATTCAGCATTTGTATTGGAACGACGGTCCTCATACGATACATTACACGACGAGTCATGCGTTGGTAACCTGCAAGTCACTCACCTGGCGGTGCTCCTCATTGCCCATAATACTATCAAACAATTCTGATCCACTGAGGGGCTTGCAATATGCTGTTATCGGGTCGATAATAACGTGATTGCTTGACCGTAAGCCTCGGACGATGGGTTTGAGTAGTATATCTCATAACGAGATCACCCCATTGTCATAATGCTTCATGATTCTGAACTTCATTTGTGTTTCGAGACGTCCCTTGGGTTTTCGCAATAGAAGATTTTTCGCAATGACTCTGCTTCAAGAAAATCCGGTCTCAGGTGCCATCCTCAATGGCCATACGATTGACTCCGATGAAATCAAAACAGCCGTCGAAACAAGCATTTCCCCGCTTTCAGAGTCAAAGGTCGAATCAAATGGAAAGGCTGAGACTAAACCCAAATTTGAGATTGAAGAACATCCTATCGATCAAGTTCGCGATATTAGAGTTGGTATAATCGGAGCGGGCTTATCAGGAGTCACGGCGGCAACTTTGTTACGCGCGAAATTACCTGGTATCAATATCACAGTATACGACAAGAATGCAGACGTTGTGAGACACATTACCACATCTGCTTGGCTCAAAGATTCAATGACTGATAAGTAATAGGGCGGAACTTGGTATGAGAATACGTATCCCGGTGTCCGTTGCGATATTCCTGCTCATGTTTATCAATCCAACTTCGAGCCAAATACTCAATGGACCGAGGAGTTTGCGCAAGGACATGAAATTCGGAATTACTGGCAAGGCGTGGCCAGGAAATATGGTGTCTATGAATGTCTAAAAACCAGGCAGAAAATTTTGAAGGTGGAATGGATTAATCAGGAGGTCAAATGGAAATTGACGATTCAAGATCTGAATACTGACAAGGTGAGATTTCTACCTTGATTTTCGTTCAATCAGCGAATCAGTTGGGCTGATTTAGGATGAAGGTGTATGAAGAGAAATTGGATTTTGTCATATCCGCCATAGGTCACTTCAATGCCTGGAAACTTCCAGACTATGATGGCATTGAATCATTCAAAGGACCACTTTTCCACTCATCAAACTGGGACCATAATGTTGATTTGAATGGAAAGCGAATTGCGCTCATCGGCAACGGTGCCTCCGGTCTACAAGTGCTACCTTCGATACAACCATTAGGTAGCCATATTGACCACTACGCTCGCAACCGTACCTGGGTCGTGGACTCATTCAATGCAGCTGGTATACGCAGGCTAGAACCTAATCTTTTCAGCGAAGAAGACAAGGAGTCATTCAAAGATCCCGAAAAATATCTCGAATATCGCAAGAAAGTCGAAGCAGACTATTTCCGCCGTTTCGGCGTTATCTTCAAGAATAATCCACAGAACGTTGAACTCCGTGACAAATGGACAGAACTCATGCTTCGACGCGTGGACCCTACACTAGCGGACAAGATCATCCCTGACTTCCCGCCTAATTGTCGACGTCCCACCCCTGGACCGGGATATTTGGAGGCCCTCTCCAAGCCGAATGTGAGCTATATCCAGGATCGAATTCAAAAATTCACGGAGAAAGGCATTGTCACCGTGGACGGTATCGAGCGTGAAGTGGATGTCGTGATTTGCTCTACTGGTGCGCATGTCGACATGGCGCCACATTTTCCCATAGTCGCAAATGGAGTCAATTTGCAGGAGGCGTGGAAGCCTGACGGCCTTTACGGCTATCCTTTTACTTACCTTGGAATTACTGCACCGGGCGCTCCTAATATCGCTTGGATTCTCGGTCCAGCATCTGCCGGTTTCAGTGGTACTGTACCGAACAGTGTCGAGAATCAAGTCACATATATCGCCAAAGTCATTCGCAAGCTACGCAGCCAGGGAATTGCGACTATAACACCTTCTTTTGATGCTACAAATGAATATCAGGAATACGCTGAGCAATTCTATCAGCGGACTGTCTGGACAGGAAATGACGATTCATCGGAAGGCAACAAGAACTGCTCATCGTGGTACAATGGTGGTATCCCTGGAGGCCGTGTTGTTGGCTTGTTTCCCGGCAGTGCCGCTGCCGTGAACTATATCTTGAGAGATCCTAGGTGGGAAGATTATGAGTACACATACACGAGCAAAAGTGGCAATCGGTTCGCTTGGTTCGGCAATGGTTGGACCACCCGAGAGAGCTCGGGCGATAGCAGAGTCAATCTAACACCGCATCTGAAAGACCCGGCAGCTATTGATTTGAGGACTCATTTTGAGGGTTGGTGGGATGTATAGTAGGATATGAATCTTGTAAATAGTTGACATTGGGTCAAGACAGATGGGAATACAGTAAACCCGATTATGTTACCTTGGTTACAAGCGAGTATCTCATGTTGATCAAACTTGGTTTACTTCCAGCCTACATAGACAATATCATTGCGAATACTGATTGTTCAGTTTTCACATCTATTCCTGACTCCAACCACTTGATAGATAGTAATTTCGTCAAGATCCTCTAATGCATTAATGAATATTACGGTGTCGGACACCCAAACCAACCCGAATTACAACTATACCGAAACGATAAATACACAAATACATAAATTACCTGCTATTACCCCGAACGCAAGACGCTCGTGCGATGGCGTGACCATGATGGATGTTCAAGATATGCTCAATGGAACAGAATTCGGACATCTGGCCGGATGATAAAGATGTAATGTAACTTAATTTTTACTCCAAAATTTTTGTGGATGGATCATGAAAAGAATGAAATCAAGTGTATCAGTGAACTGATCTCAAAGGACTTGGTACTGGTTCAATCAGGTAAACCTTGCCCTAATAGTTGAGTCCAAAAATTCCAAGCTTGAACAGTCAAACGTCTAACGTAACTATGAAGAATACATGTCTCTTCAAATGATTGTTATTTTAAGTTGTATCACTGTTTCCTGTCTAGTCAGGGATCTATAATCAATGCAGAAGTGTAAGCATGTACATCGTATGGGCATGTAATATAAGTACCAAATGAGTGCCTTCTCTATTGAACAGCAATTTCTTTGATATCGCTCTTTTTCAGATCAACAACAATCCTTTTTCCACTCACCTCGCCACTCCTTAATAATTCTAATGCATCGTTCACTCCACTCAATCCACCTTCATCTCTAATAACCACTTCCGGTGGGATCAATGCTTCGGACTTCAACAGATCCTCCAACCATCTGACCAACCCTTCTCCAACCTGCGGCGACTCGTGAAATATCTTGATAGGCACAGTGTGATAGATGATACCCTCCTTTTTCTCCTTTGGCGAGCCAGTAAGACCTAACAAATGTGAACGCGGCCCCTTGTCTTTTTCAGTAGGTTGAGATAGTGCCTTTTCCAGAATAGTTGCTGTTTCGGGACCGACAATGTCGATTGCAAATCGTAATTGGCCGTTTGTAACGCCTCTGACGATGTCAACGGCGCGATCGGTGTCGTGTCTATCAACTAGAATATCTGCGCCGAGGGCATGGAGTCTTTGTCCATGTCGGGCGATATCTGCGATGCATATAATTTTAAGTCCGCATAGTTTTGCAATTTGTAAGGCTATGTAGCCTGTAGTTGTAGATGCTATACGTCATTAGCTCAGATCGTCTCGATAGCGCGAAACACAAGATGCATAGTACATACCCCCCCATATAGCTATCCAATCCCCCCTCTGTACTCGCTCAGCCTCCGCTTCGGACGAAGGAAGACATTCCGGACGAACATCCTCCGGTATATCCTGTGCATTCACCCCCTTCAAGATAGTCCTCAAATCTGGACCTGGCACATTCTGCGCAAGTCCAAAGTCCAGACCAAACGAAACGCCCAATGCCAAAGCCGCCGCCACGTACGCAACGCCTATAGATGCTCCGCCGTGTATCGATGTTGTTGGCGGGATCTTAGCTGCGTTATAGTGTGTAGTTATCGCGTATTCTTGAAAGGCGGCTTTGCGAATGTCGCGGTAGTCTGTCGAAGGGACGAGGACGAGGTCGCCGGCTTGAAGGCGAGAAGATGAAGAGGAGGTTTTTATGACTGTACCGGCTAAATCACGACCGAACACCCAGGGTAAACTGGGGATGCCAAAATTGAATGCACTATATCCTCTCATCAGCTCTACGCAGATCAGCACCGTTCCAGAGATCAAACTTACGGCGCTTTCCAATCAATTGGATTCAATCCAATGGCCGACACTTCAATGAGAATCTCGTCTGGGTGAAGTATAGACGGAACTGCATGATCTGTGACGAGTGTATATTTCTCTTTTATAGCATGTAAAAGAAGCGCATTCTGTGTTGTAGCAAGTCCATTAACACTCGGAAGAAGCACTGAGTTCTGGGCCGTGTTCGACGATGTAATTTCTGCAGTGTCCGTATATCCTTCTTTACTTATAATTTCGCGGTCGGTTGTCAATGGTAGCGGTTGTAAGCTATCTTTCCTCAAGTATGAATCGTTTTTGCAATCAGAGTCACGATGTTTGTGCGATATAGGATCGGTCGTTATCCATGTAGTCGTCGTCGTTGCCATTTTGAGTATACTCTTTTTCCAGACTGAAATCGGTCGCCGAAACCTGCGATGAAATCTGTCCTCTCGATTTTCTTTCATGTGTGTATGTGTATATACGACCAAAGTTGGATTTCTAATCGTGTAGTAGTGGCAATGTGACCGAATAGGTTAATAACGACACTAATTACTCATATGAGAACATCGGGTTAAGTCCGGTAACAGGAGTCTATATGCACGCTTGATGTATAAGAATACCCACCTGACTCGCTCAAGCACTCCAAGATCAAGTAACAGGTTGCGATATAGAAGGAGAAAAGAAGATACGCTACTAAGTTTTGCGTCATTTCTCGTCTAGATCAGATCTACTACCCCGATAAGCAATTGGACGTATTACAAGCGAGTATAATTTACACGCCTGGCTAGTAAATACTTGCTATGATCTTCACTGGCAAGGAGTGGAAAGGCAGAGCATTTGCACACTTGTATAAGGAGGGGACTCCATGTCGTGATTTTGCTGACCGAGCGAAGCACGGCAACTGCAGTGGTTATGATTCGGCCAAATGGGCGTCGTTATCCTCGAATCTTGAATATCCTAGGATGTTTACCATAAAACAATAATGGATCAAGGGCTTTATGACCCATTTTGAGAGATACTGGCCAATCCTGATCGCTCAAAGTGAGTCGGTAGATGAAACGGCCTCAGAGATGCAATCATGCACAGCATTGCAAACAACCGGGGATGAATTGCGTGATGTATCAAAAATTTCCTATTCTGGATATAAATCTACCATGTATCTGGTTTCCGTATTACGGTGTCTTGACAGTTGCGCGATATACCGGTAACGTATTACCAATACACATTACCGTGGTATCCGTCAGTTAGGGCTAGGGAGTCACCTGAACATTTGATTCTTCTCATAATCTGCTTGGATGAATAACCTCATACTTGATCAAAACTATAAGTCGTCAACCGAATTCTCTGCATCTAGGTTCGTGATGCCAATATTGCCGTCATGCGCTGCAGACATGTTCCTAGACAGAAAATGACTCGACATGTAGCGACAACATAGATGGGCTAAACAGCTTATACGAAGCTTGACATGTCAAACCCAATAATGTATGGTAATCTAGAGACTCTCTCAATTTTTGAATACTGAGACATTCATGAAAGCAGGAGAACAGGATAGTAGGCAGCTCCTGCTGCCTCAATGCTTGTCAATATTCGCATATTTGATTATACGTTCGAGGCCAGTCTTAAGAAAAGTCTAAACCCCTCGTAATAATTTGTTGACGGCATGAACGAAATATTTCTCACCACTTTCCAGTGACTGCAAATTGCGTGTTCGGTGTGGCATTTGGTGTTATACTTCTTTTGATATGCCACGGTCTATCAAGATCTCGGTATATCACTACCTACAAAACATTGTTCGTAGAAACTTTTACCTCAAGTTGCTGTGCTTTTTCTATTCATATCATCGGTGTTTAAGGCTTCATCATGTATTTATTTGATCTGTCAATCATTGATGGCTACTCGGTCTGTACCTAGGTATCATATATACATTGAATCGTACTTGAGCACGAGACTGGATGCTATATACAGACACATGCGAATGCAGTTGTCTGCGGAACTCAAACGAGCATGGCGTTATTTCTCCAAGTTTTAACAAGTACCCAACCGTGTCCAGATGGATTCCGCTCAACTGCAGCTTCTTTAGTCCAGCTATACCTATAGCTGTAAGCAAGGCGATGAGCCTCGGAATATCAACCGGCCAACCGACACTGCTTGCAGAATTTCCGCCAACAATAGCTCCGTCAGATGGACTCTTCGAAGTCGTATTGGCTCTCCTCTGGTTTACAGTCTGAAAAAAAAAAAAAAAAGACCATCCGTACTAACCCTTTGGTTGTCAGGCTGATGCAACTGACTTGTTATGTGGGTGGATAAGTTCTCGGCTTAACATTTACCCGACTCTTAGGTAGTGCGAGGAGATCCCGTTGCGTTCCATCTGCATCGTGAGGTTCAAGTCACCACTCGCCTCTCATTACCCATAATATCCTTGGTCACTTAGATTCCCAGATTCCGTTTATCCTGAGTATCTTCTGAAAACCAAGAACGAAATACCCGCTTCAACATTTTCTACTTATCAAATATGTCAAGTGAAAAACGGCCTTCCCCTTCGCCGTCCGCTGTGCCGGTCACATCTAAATCAATCAATGACAATGTTCTGTATCGGTATTCAACACTTCTAGCGATCAATCTCCTCAAGCGAGTTCGGCCTCGGGAGGGGAACGTCCTAATGTTAACAGACAGACTATGTGTCAAGTACGGGCGCCGCGTACATTTATCCGAAGCATCAACAATGCGTTTCCTATCGCAACATACATCCCTCCCAGTACCCAAAGTTTTATGTGCTTTTACTCATTCTGAGCGGACGTACATTGTGATGGAACGAATTAAGGGAAATATAATCGGCCATAGATGGATTAAACGAAGCAAAGAGTCAAAGACGAAACTTCTTTCGCAACTAGGAAAAATGATCCGTGAGATGCGCGACCTCCCAGCTCCTAAGGGGGTGGGAGTTGCTTCTATTGATGGTGGATCGCTTTTTGACTGCCGTATTCCAGGGCCATCCTTACGTTTTGGCCCCTTTGATACCGTTCAAGACTTTCACAGGTATATACGCATGGGCATGGATTTCGATTCAAGTCTTGACCCTGAAGTTCAAGAACTCATAAGGCTGCAAAACAAGTCTTGGCCTTTAGTATTTACTCATGGCGATCTTAGCAGCCTCAATATTCTTGTACGCGGCGATGATATTGTTGGTATTATTGATTGGGAAACTGCTGGTTGGTATCCATCATATTGGGAATACACTTCTGCCCATCAGGTCAACCCACAGAATTCTTTTTGGGTCAGTGAGATTGATAAGTTCTTATAACTAATGCCTGAAGAGCTTACGATGGAACGAATGCGTCAAAAACATTTTGGGCATATTTGAATGATCACGGCATGTGCTGTAGCTTATACAATGATCTCCTTTCGCTCTATCAAGTCATATGTTGCGAACTTTCTGATATCAAAGTTGCCCTGGCCGTCATACGGCGCTGAGTAAGGCCTCTGGTGATTCACGGCCTTATAAATAAAATAATAGAAACATTGAAGGTAGCTAGAGTGCCTTGGCAGTGGGGGCAAATAAAACAAAAAGAGTATTCCATATAAAGGAGGTTTCGCATCTGTCTGTACCTGAACAAGTTTCCAAGGTTCTTTTCTGAAAACGAAAAAAGGCATCCTAATCTCTGTCTTTTTCAACATCCTTTCATGCATCACATCTTCCGCAGACGTCAAAAGGAATGATAATGATAGCTACTAACCCCGAGATGCACCAACGAACGTTATACTTAGCCTTATTCAAATGCCCAATGTGTATTAAACGCGCCCAAACCAGGTTGATAACCTGGAGGGCTTCAAATTGTGTGTCAAGGTGGTAGCGCCTGGGCCACACAGCACAATATAAGCTACGGCATGTTAAAGAATGAACATCATAGCTTAAAAGTATTAAAGCTATGAATACACCATAGCCTGGCAACGACACAAGGTAGCCCTTCTCCACGACTTTCGGATCTCCAGTCCTGACCGAGTCAAACCGGGCACTCTTATCAGAGATGAGACGTAATTTATGCATCTCTAGTAGTAGCATGTAGCTTATCCCAAGGGCTGTCGCGAAGGAGCTTTCGAGATTACTTGCATACTAACGAGAGACTTATAGAGCCGTATAATTCGGACCCTATGCAGGCGAACTGCAGGCATATAGGCGAGATGTGCTCATCCATGGGTGTGTTCAATTCTGTAGTGCTTGTCATTGGAAGGACCTTCCGAGGCACTGTATGACCTCAAGACAGACCTGTGATTCAATTTTGGTATGGCATGCTTTCATCCGGAACTTTCCTGATATAGTACAATAACGTAATAAATCTCTAGTCATTTTCTACTAAACATCTTTCAATTCGTCTATGGTCCTCGATTGAGTGAAAGTATACTGACTATTTGTGCCTTGTATCCATTGAAGTACTGGAGATGTATTCCGGTACTAGCTAAAACTCAACTCTTTTCTTTGTTTGCAGATGAACAAAGGAATCTCGATACGCGTTGCCGGAGGCGAAGCGCCCTTTATTTGTGGGTGTCATCGTCCAAGTCCAGATCCTGCTCCGTGCTTCAGGTAACGCATTCTGATCTCGGCTAGGAATGGTCAGTCGAGATCTGAACATTCCCTCCGAAAGAGATCAACGGACAATCAACAAAGAACTTGTGCAAGCCACCACACAACCTTGCGATATTAAAGCATGACAGTCCAACCTCGGGTAACACCAAGCTGCGTCGAAAAGATTTTAATGGTTTGATTTACATAGGATTGTGGCGGAGGCGCATCAATTTAGATAATGTATGGTAATCCGAGTTTCATCCACATTTCTTGTCAATCGGAGCATCATCCGGATGGAGAAGGTGATCACAGGCTCTCGGTACAACCATGCTTTGCTTTCTTTGTTTGGAGGATCTATATTGAAGGAGAATTATTATGCATGATTCGCCCAGATTTGAAACATACATACTACGTAGAAACACATCTGACATACGACATCGGTAGTCCGAACTCGCTATCATCTATGTGGTCGCACAGATATTGCCTCGAACCCATGTTACGTACTCGAAGCTGGGAAACAGGTAACACAGCATACAAATTCTACAGAAGAGTAAATCGGCGTCTCCGCGTGCGTTGGAAAGCGAACTGTTTTTGCTTTTGTTTCTTTGTGTGACCATACTTCATCAGCGTTAAGTATCAGTTCTCTGCTCTGTGAGATTTGATTAGAAAATGCTTCCATTGGTGTGTTACACAATCTGACCATGTGTTTTATGTGGAAATGGGCCGAGGGATCAGCTTGATTTAGGCGCTCGATCAATCAGAGTATTGGTTCTATTTGTTCTATTACATATGTCCAGTGATCACTGATCATCCTTACAGGCTCGTCCGTACGTCCGGTCTTCTATCTTATCCAATCCGGAGCCCGCCGACTCAGCAACGAAGGAACTTCAAGAAAGCATGTAAGAGTGAAACTGACAGCGACCACATGAATCTAACAGCGCTGGCGATCAACGCGCAACGCTTTTGCGAAGGCAAAATAAAATGCTTGATTAATTGACGCTTTGCATTCAAGTTTGAAACCAGCAAACCTACGTAGTAGTATGTGCCTAATCACACTTTTCAATAAACTTACTTTGTACATAGTACAAGGGGCTCGAGAGTCGAGACAATGGTTAACAAATCTCTACACCGAGCGACAGGTGATCGGATCGACGTCTAGATTCTTCTTTTCCATCCCTTCTCTTTTTCTCTTCCGGGCTTCTTTCCGATAACCGGCGGTTTTTACCGTTTACCTAGTTTGGCCGGCGTTGCGGTTACATAATCAGTGAGACCTAACCAACTAAAAGATGCTAAATTTAAACAGAAAGAGGCCAAGCGAAGGAATACAAAGCTAGGCGATTCGACGAACCGCGATGGAGACTGCAGGGGAGCCTGCTGGTTAGTTACACATAGTGCTCTAGGTACTTATCACCACTTCTCAGGCTTTTGAAGACGTGACAGTACGGCAATTACTTCCACGGTTGGGGGCGCATTCCTAGTCTATCGTCCTGCTCTTGCAATAATCAATTGCCAATTGATTAGCCTGAGACAATAATAAACGGCCAAAACAAAATAGCCTCGCAGGAGTCGTTACAGGTGAAGAGTTTATTATGCTGTACTACTACGTCCTATGACAAGACGGCCGAGTCTATTAGAGTGGGCAATTGCCGACGACCCTCTCATTCATGAGGCAACTTCAGCCGTACGTTTTACGCGCTAGACCTGCAGAGAACGTGCCTCCTTCACCTTCTCATGCAACAGGTTACCGTTGCCACTTGGACTTCAATAGGGTGAGATCGATTTTGACTTTTGACTTTTGATTGAGGCCTGTACAATAGGAATACCGTGGCCTCCCGCTCCCGCTGTGCTGTGTCAAAGCATTGACGTACGTACATAGTACGTGCAAAATGTACAAAATGATACTGTACCATGTATGTACTGTATGGACGGAGTAAAGAACCAGGATCAATCGGTTTATCTTATCTGGATTAGGGTTTTCAGGTGCAGGTGGGGCTCAGCTTTGTCTGGTATTTACAGCCAATGAAACTGTATTAAATACGCCACGAGCGGGTGCTTTTTTGATTGGTTAATTTGTGACTTTGTGTCGTTCAACGCAAAGAATCAATCCAAGAGTCGAAATCCATCGTGTACCTGGTCATGATCAACCTTCGTACAGTGTACGAAGCTCTCTAAAAATTATAAAACAGCAAGACAGTCTGAAACGCTGACAGACAGGGTCCGGGTCATCTCATGCCACCAAGCCGAAACGAGAAGAAGAAAAAAAAGGCTAATGAAGTCGTCTTGTCTCAAAGGACCAAGGTTCAGCCAACCTAATACTACATAAATTGCTGGACCGCTTAGAGCGCTCCACAAGCGAGTCTTGTCATGTAAGCTAAGGTGGCTCAAAAATTAACTCAAGGAGACTAAGTACATACGTATGATACGATACGTACGGAGTTATTTTTGACTCGGAAGGATGGTATGCATCTCATAGAACGTGCTTGAGTAGCTTCATAATAGCACGAGACTACGACTTTAATTTTGACTCCAACCTCCGTAATAACTATCAGATCTATCATATGCCCCCGCAGCGTAAATAGCAATTTTGGACCAGGAACGGATTAAAGCACTAAGAATAGTATGATGGCATCAGGCGACACTCTATTTTCACCTTCCTAATACGCGCATGGGGTTTTCAGCTCGACGATTCGACAACCTTGGTCAGAAATTGGTGCCAAACAGACTCACAAATCTCAGTAAATAGTTGGACTGAAAGCGGAAAAGCGTCTCCGTGACCTTCACCTGGTAGGCTGGTACGTAGGTACGTGTTGATGTTACCGAGAGCATACCGAATCATTCACTGTTTTGGTATAGATTTGGCGGGGCATACGAACACATGCAGTAAGCTCGAGTATCTGTAACTAGCGTGTACTGGTTCCACCAATTCAAGACAAACTATGAGGCTATGAGTCCTAGCCGAAAGTCAAAATTAGAGGCAAGGCGGGTGACAAAATTGTTGTCATACATTTTGGGAATAGCCTTAGTAAAACTAGGGTAAAATGCCAAGAGGCTTTTCCCAAAGTATGACAACAATTTTGTCACCCGCCCTCTTGGAGGGAATGATCAAGGGCCACGGATTAACGGAACTTGGAAGAGTCTTGAAGAATCCTTCCATTGTTCTTTTCTGCTTCTCCCGCTAATTCGAATTCAGCCTGACACTAACCCTGATTAGGAAAGGTACGTATAGCCGCAAGGTTTGCGCACGAGACAGCTGGTGAAGATTCTGAGAATAGGGAAACGCAACGATGAATAGTATCCGCGTCCTCATGGATGTCCGTCAATAGGATTCGTATCTGAGCCGTGCGACGTATTTGATACTATTCATCGCTCGGACTCCTATTGTTCCTCATGATTGAGGCTCTGTGATGGTCGATCCCGTCGGGCCCTCTGCAATGGGCCGCTCTGGAATTGGCGACTTGTGGCTACCCTTGCGGTCCAGAGTCACCGCTAGCAAAGTATAAGACGACCCTCGGCGAGGGCTAGCGAATGGCAGAATTTGCTCAAGCCACAGAGTTTGGGGACCCAAAGAGTCTGACTCTGTACTATGTAGTCTGTATGCGACTAAGCGTAGAGTCGTAGACTAGAAAGTACTCCGTAGTTAGTAGTGAGTAGTTAGTCAATTGGCAAGACTAAGTACTAGTAAGTAGGAACTAACCGAGATGAGGTAAGCTGAAGGGAGGCTACTCTGGTCGCTTTTTGTCTTGATTGGGCTAGTCTAGGCGCTACTCATCCCCGAAGCAGTAAAGCGTCTTCGTGGGAATTTTAAGTTTTCAAATTGGGAGGAAGGAAGGAAGGAAGGAAGGAGCCCATCGGGATCCGAACGTTCAACTTCAACGTGGAGGGAAAGTGCTGGGCTGAGTCACGCCTACGCACTGCCTGCCCTTTCGAGACTAGCCCCACAAAGCTCGCAGATTCTCACTTCTTCAAGATGAATCATCAATCAATCAATCAAGACACCCTTCCGACTCACCAATTCAGTCCAAAAGAGAAAATGGGCCACCATGCGGGACGAGAGAAAAAGCAACGAAGAAAAAGTGGACAACCTAGGCGTGATGAGTCACCCGGTTGGCTATCTTGTCTGGGCCTCTGTCATTCTGCAGCCTCGTTGTGAACGGTGAACGCCAAAGTCAGCTAGTCAGCCAGTCAGACACTCAATCGCAGTAGTCTAAGGTCACAGACCTGAGCTGATTATCGATGCCTCTTCGAGCAAATGCAATAATGAATGACCACTCGTAAGTTGGCGGCAAGCACCGAATTCTCTGGGGCCACGACTCCCGTTGTCTGTTTCAGACTACGTAGAGTGCTTACGATAGATGTTCGTGTTTAGTGCCCTTCTGAGTCCTCACATCCGGCCATCTTCACGCTCTACGTAAAATGCCGCCGTAAGTTATTGGCTTGCTTGCTAGTGATGACCGTGCTGGTCTGGGTCGAAAGTACACCCCGATGCTCCGCCCAACGAATGGTATTCGAGATCTTCCTGTTTTAAGATCCCTCCCAGGGCCTCCCTTGATGGCCCCCCGCCCAGTGCCGTAAAACAGCAGGAGCCCCGGAGTAGGAAAAAAGGGAAAAAAGCAAAAAGCGTACTCCGTTCAGACCCAGGATATTTGACAAATTTGCCAATCACTATCTTATTTGATGGCTCCGCCCCGGATCCAACCGAATCTTGGAATGCTGCGGCGCTTCCTCGGCCATGTACGCAGTTGGACGGACTAGGCATTGCTCCCGGTTCACCTTTAATTTTCGTCCAAAAAAAGCATCCCGGTATCGCTTAGTCGCGCCCAATCATATCGTGGTCCCTGATCGTTGTCTCAAACTCAAGATCATCATTTTCTGCAAAGAGTCAAGGGCACATGCGATAATCACTCTTGAAAGCCACCCTAGCAAGACTAGCAGCACACCTGGACTCCGCTACGAGCGCGTTGCCAAGCGGCCCCAAACGAGACACAGGCCACATGGTTTTGCACCAGCTGAAAGAAGGGCCTTTGCCAGTGGAGAAGCCAGCTTGTGGGCAATGGGCATTTACGGGCGAATGACAACAGCCCAAAGTAACTCGGCCGTGGGCTGACTATCCTGCGCTTGCGAGCACCTGGCACGAGGTTAGTAATAATCGATCATTCACCTGCTAGGCTGCTACGTATGTACGCATTCGATAATCAATTTGGCCCTGGAAGCATTGAAAACACTAAGGCTGTATTGATCCGCCCAGGCGCATAGACAATTCTGGTAGCACACCTTGACCCGGATTCCACCATGAGCCGTCAAGTGTATCAAGTTCTTGGCCCTATGTACTGTAGCATATGGCTAAAACTAACTAGTACTATGTGGTTTTGATATGTCCAATCGTCTGAGCCAGCGAAAGCGAATGAGGGGAGACTAGAGTTCAGCACTCTTCGACTTGTTTCAGGGCAACATCCACGATCACCATCGTCATCATCATCATCAGCTGCTCTGCACATCCATCTCAGCTGGTTTAGCGACCATTCATCTCAACACCGCCAGAGCCTTCCTTTTTATGAACATATGCAGCGTGCGATAGTTGAGGGACCCAAACACAGCCGTCAGCCTGAGAGGTTTCATTCTCCGCCCTACGACAACCCAATCTCATCGACAATTGAATATTGACGCTGGACTCGCAATATATGCCGTCTTGGTACTTGGTCAGGGAACTTTTTACATAACTATATCGACTTGCGACATACATGTTCATAAGTAGTGGTGAAATCTTGAAGCCTTTCCGGAATCCCGTCGTGCCTATCTGGACCTTTGACTCTTTGACGGACCTTCACAACATCGTCCTTCTAGATTAATCTTACTCAAGAGTAATGCCTGGTCCGGGAGGAGGTCCGCCCCGAAAAAGCCATACCAAGTCGCGGAATGGGTGCCGGACCTGCAAACGGAGGCATATCCGATGCGACGAGACATTTCCTCAGTGGTGAGTCTTCCGACAACGGGAATCAGCCGGCCCTGGCTAACCAAACCGATAGCCGCAATTGTACCAAACATAACTGCAGATGCGACTACATGGACATACAAGCAGCTCGTGATGAATCTACTCCAACAGCAGCTACCACGCCTCCAAATCTCATGATAACGCCAGAAATCGATGCCGAGATTGAGCAATGGCGAACGACAGGAGTTGCTCCATTTCCAGAGCTAAATTTCACCCCTCGACTTGATTGGCATCGTTTCTCAAAATCAACTTTGCGACTCATCTATCACATTGCCGGATTATCGATTGATCTGCATCGTCGAGGACTGGGCGAGACAACTGTTTGGTCGCCTCATATTCTACGGTTAGTACGAATCTCGTTTCGAGATTGTTTGCAAGCGGAAGCGTCTGACAACGATCTTCAATCTCTAACAGACTACTCGCCATTGCTGTTACGAGCGACTTTGTCATGAGCTCGGTCCTTGCTCTTTCTGCATTACACATGGCCTATGTGACTGGCAGCCAGGAGACCTTGAATCTTTCGTACCATCACCGGAAAATTGCCTCGAAGGGGCTGCAAACCACTCTTGGGGCATTCTCAAAAGGAAACTGCGACGCGATACTCGCTGCTTCGCTCGCTCTGTCATGGCAAGCGACTGATTGGTAGCTTTTCCATACTGATGGGTGATGCATTGTCACTGACTCGCGGTTTTAGGGCTTCCCTGTCGACTCTCCAAAAGGGGATATTGTTTGTAAGGATCGAATACCAGCCAGATGTCAGGCGGATGAATGCTAATGATGATTCTAGATTCTAGATTCGATGCATCCATCCTGGAAAGAGACATCAGAAATCGCACAGATTTTGGAAAGCCAGAGGATATTGCGAACACGTAGCTTGACAGCAAGCTCTGATAGGTCTGCCAACGGAACACTTCAACCGGGAAGCATCGATAGCGCTATTGTCGATTTACATCGTTCCCAAGAGCGTCTACAACACATACCGGAGTTTTACGATACAATGACAGAGTTGATTGGTTTTGTGAAGCAAGTACGCAGCGAAGTACCATTCCAACCCCAAGTCGCATTTTCACGGTTACAATCGTTACGAGCATGGATATTCTGGCTGCCTACCAAACTACTCCGAGGCGGCGAAGGTGATATGGGCGCGCTTGCTGTTTTGTCGCATTTTTATTCGGCTGCACTTGTTTTGGAACCATTTTTCCCTGGTTTGGAAGGCTCGTATCTTGGCTGTATGACCTTGAACTTGATTGAAACTATCGATGTCATCCTGCATTCTCGACAATCCAGGTTTCCAGCATCCCATATAGCACAGCTAGCGATTGCACTAATGGACGCACCGCGACATACAGTCAATGATTATAAGATCCCTTTCCAATGGACGCCTCGTGTACCGAACCACGACATGAATCATATGATATCAGCACCACCCAGTCCATATCGCCAATATGACGATTATCCACCTGCTTCATCATACATTACCAGCTCACCTTACACACCAACCACCATTCCCTCTTTCGGCCACGCAGTCACGAGCCCGCCGCCTTTCCAACAACCTTCGCATCCATTTAGATCCAGTGGCAACCTTTCGTCGGTTTATATCAGTCCCACAGTGCCGCCGTCGACAGACTACTATGATGATTCGCTCTCGGATTATAGTCGGCCGGGAACGATTGAGCACTCGCCTGCGTTTTCCTCGTTTGGGAACGAGTATCCTCATGGCTTGCCTATGCCGGAGGCTGCTGGGACATTTCATTCTAGTATGGTTCATGATGGTAATTCGGGTTCTGTGCCTCCTGAGCTCTGGACTTGAGTCAACGAGAGAAATCGTGTTGTCGAAGATCACCACCCGAAATGAAAGGACTAAACGGCTTGTACGGAGAACTTGGCTTAAGTGTTACCATTCTGTCAAGATGAAACACAATTCCAAGACACCCACTACCTTTCCATTCTTGGAAAACATAGGAAACACTTTTCCCATTCCCATCTATTTTATTCTGCGAGAAGAAGAACAACTACAACTATTAGAAACCTTTTTTTTTTTTTTTTTTGGGATTCAGGCGTTCACCACAGGCTGGTGTTTTAACGGATGGGCGGAGAGTGAGGGGATAAAGGGCGAACAAAATACTATGGCAAAGGCGCATCAAGCATTTTGATTAGCAAGAAACGCTTCATGATTATACTTTCCTTGTGATTGAAGGTTCCGGGATACGACTCTCTTATCTATTCTTCTCTTCTTGTCATTTTTTATGTTGAATATATACTCAGGTACACAGTGACCTGCATACACTTTCCTCTTCAATATACTGGAGCTTTCAAAATTTTGCAGGCCATTGTCAAGAGATTTTCAAGGAAATCTGCTATATTAGTAACATATGTACTATCTCCAGAGAAGCACGTACGAACATAAAAATCTAGAGTAGACTCAGTAGAGACATGTAGGTATTTATGTTTGCACTGTTTGCATGATCGTCTAGCTGTACGCCCGATACGGTCTAGCGCTCTACATCATTTGGAAACTAAACAAAGCTCTGGAACTTTAACCAATTTAGCTCTCCAGCTGTCATCAATCCTGCTTTCACACATTGATTCAAACAATCTCGAGACGACAACGACTACTTTTGAGAGACACTCTGCGATCCAACTTTTGCATCCGATAGACTAGCAGTTTGCACAGGATTTTGCGATCAGGAAAGCCACGATACCTCAAGCTCGGTGATTACGACAATTACCACTCAGCAAGCTTGCACGCGACAGCAATTATCGACCGCAACCACCACTACAATATACCGGAAACATTCCGAAAAGGTAACAAGAGAAGCGACAGGTTTTATCTACAAACCACTTCACAAATATGGCCGACGGTGGAGGTTGGAGTACCATCGAATCTGACGAGGTCGGTCGAACTCAAACCACTCTGATCAATGCACGGCTTCTAACGTGCTCCTCATCCAGGGCGTCTTTACCTCCTTGATCGAAAACCTAGGCGTCAAGGGCGTACAATTCGAAGAACTCGTTTCCCTCGATGCCGATACCATACGTTCTCTGAGGTTAGTCTGCCTATATACCGTCACTCTACGATTGACCCCTCAACTGACCTGAGGAACAGCCCCGTATACGGCGTCATCTTCCTCTTCAAATGGATCGGCGGCCAAAGCCGCGACAACACCGCGCCCGCCGACGGTACATACGACCAAACCGCCGCCTCGGAGCAAGGTCTTTTCTTCGCCGCACAAACCATCCAGAACGCGTGCGGAACACAAGCCATCTTGTCCGTGATATTGAATCAAGATACACCCACCTCCGGAACGCCGTATCCGATAGAGATTGGATCAGATCTCTCAGATTTCAAGAGTTTTACGCAGGGCTTTCCGTCGGATTTACTAGGTGAAGCACTCTCAAACTCCGAGTCGATCCGTACAGCGCACAACGCCTTTGCGCGCGCCAGTCCGTTTGTGGATGAGACGCAACGAACAGCGCAGGACGAGGAAGGCGACGTCTACCACTTCATCGCCTACACGCCCGTAAACGGAAAATTATACGAACTAGACGGTCTCCAACCTTTCCCCATCAGCCACGGCGAATGCGACAACGAGTCTTTCCCCGAGAAAGTGATCGAGGTCCTCCAGCGCCGGATTGCGCGATACCCGCAGGGCGAAGTACGTTTCAACCTAATGGCTGCTGTGCGCGATCTACGGATTCGAGCTCAAGAATTTGGGGATACGGAGTTACTGGAGCGCGAGAATGCGAAGAGGAGGGCGTGGGCGTGGGAGAATACGTTAAGGCGATCGAATTTTGTGGGGTTTATAGGTGAGGTTGCCAAGGGGGTGGTGCAGAAGAAGGTCAAGGATGGCAAGTATGAAGAGTGGATCGAGGGGGCGAAGAAGGAGACGTTACGCAGGGCGGAGGCGAGGAGGAAGGGTTACTAGGGTTGACGCTTTCTGGCTGGTCGGTGAAATGACGACCTCTTTGTATTATATGATCGGCCATGAAATGATTGATGATCGTGTATGCGCGTGTCCATGACACGCCTGATACTTTTCAAGAATCTATATGGAAAATTAAAACGGGAGGTAAACGCAAATATGCATGTAAATTGGGTATATACGCTGTGCATAGCATACAAGTCCACGCAATGGCCATTATCCAAATGGAAAAGAACACCGAAAAATTGACGAGAAATCAGTAATTGATCATCCGCAGTTTGACAACCTCCAATAGCTCGTCGGGTAACTCATTCTCACGGATGAGGCCCAGGGACAACACATCAGCCCAAAAGAAAAGCGCACGGTCCTGCGAGTACGCCAGATAATCAAATTCACTTTCTTCGGCTTCCTCGATAACTCTTTGCAGTTCTTGGCTGGCTGAAGGATCAGAGTTTGACTCTCCTGAAGAACATTCGCTGGCAGCAGCAGCAGCAGCAGCTTGGGCCTCCTCTTCTTCTAGAGCTGCGACTTTAGCTTGTACAATACCCCATGCAACCCACTGGGCCGAGTTGGCAACCCGCCACAACCGCGTCTGCCGCATGTATTGCTGTATTTCGGCTTCCGAGGTTTCTTCATACAACTGCGGAGTGTCAGGGGTATTTAATGATGACGCCGATAAGCTCATGGCTGGCGCATCGAGGGAAAATGGCGCCAGACGCGGCGTGGGAATGGAAGATGGCGCAATATCTGGCGTGGCTAATGGAGAAGTGCCCATGGCCTGTTGTTGTGGCCGACGGTGGTAGACGTAGGCGGAGATGAAACGGTGTTGCTCTTCTGGTGTTGGGTAAGCACGTGTGTTGCATGCCCAAGGCCGTTCGGTATCGTGGTAGTTGTAGCACCATTCAGTGAAATGATTCGCGAATTCCAGAGCTGGTACATTGGCTGCCGAGTATTCAAAGTCTATCACAACTAGTTGTTTGTGGGAATTGGCCGGAAGTAAGAGAGGGGATTGTTCCTCAGGTTCGAGTCGAAGAAGATTGCCGTATTGGGTCTGTCAAGTGTCAGCATTAATCGATTACGATAAAAGGTGAGAAGCAGCGTACATCGTTATGTGCAAATATCAACTGTCGTTTAACCTCTTTGATGCCACCTAGATGCTCAAACAACCAAAGCCGATAATTCTCCACGGCTTTTCTGAAAGTTGCCCATGGCACACCACATATCAGACCACGTTTGCGCCATGGCTCTGATCGATCCGGACGGCCTAGAAGTATTTCCTTGTCAAGCCAGGAAATCACTTGCTCACAGCGATCGACCCATTTGTCCCAATTCCGGAACACGGCTGGCCCACCTAAACGTTCATTTTCAAGCAATTCAATCCCATCGTGAAGCTCTCTCATACGTTTCGCTATCTGTCTAGAAGTCTGAGGGTTGCGCAATTCTTGCGGTGTTAGCGGATGAGCGTCGAAGAACTCTTCGAATCTTCCATTTTTGAACGTGCCGAGCACTCGTGGTCCAATATTCTTCTTTCCCAGTCGACGAAGGATCTGAAGTTCTCCGTCTCGATCAATGAGATGTTCTACTTGTGGGCCATAGATACGGAGGAGAAGTTTGCTGGACATCGTTCAGTTGACAGAAAAACGAGTCTGATACGAGAGGGAGACTTACGGAGGAGGCCTTCTGGGAGCCAGCTTTTCAGTCCCATCAGCATTCGGTGTAGGAGGCGAAGGCGGCGGCGGTTTCACAACATAGACAGCGTTGGTAAGGGCACCGCTGAGACGAGTCACCTCAAGATCGGCACTGTCGTCCATAGAAACTCTGCGCCATCCCTTCAGTCTCAAAGTATGAATCAATCGTAGAATTTCCGCCTTGAAAATCAACCAATGTGATTGATCTTTCATATACCGACTTCGTTGATCGGAGGTGAGCGTGAGCTGATCCGTCGACACTGAGCCCCCGATATATGCCAACGTTTTCGAATTATCCAGTATGGCATCGACGCCAGGCACAACTGCGTCATCAAAATAGTCCGAGTCGGAGCCCGATCCTCTTCTTAGCCCCTTTGGTCTAGAACGATGTTTTTTCAACCGTCTATGCTGAAGTGGGCTCGTCTGATCCTTTGTCGCTGCTGTCGCTGCTGCATAGTGTTGGAGAATCGTCTCTAATTGATCCAACGCAAGTCCCTTTTCGGATCCAACCGAATGCCGCTTCCCTTCTAGCTGAAACGAGCCGTTGCTACTTGCAGCAACGGTGCCATCAATACTACCTCTCTGCCTACTTTGCTCCTGCTGAAGCCAACTCAGGACTTGGCTGAACAAGGCTTGCTCAGATGGCCGGCTGGCGGGTGTAACGTCCGTCTCGTCATCGTCCTCCTGCGCATCCAATCGGAGGCTGGACACTTGACTTTGAAGAGAATAAACAGGGGAAGGCTGCAAAATAGGGGATCTAGCCGAAATTCTTTTTGCGATAGGGGCTCTGAACTGCTTTGTGGCCACTACGCCAGTAGTGTCTCCGAGGTCAGTGGGAGAGCCGCCTCGGTGAGACACAGGCACAACGTTATCATTTGTACGATTTTCTGGGGGGAGCGATTAGCATTGTGAACAGAAAATTGAAATTCGCGAGAAAACTGGCAAAATTCATGTGCAAATCTTACATCCTTCAGGCCCATACATAAACCAGGACCCGGGGACACACATTATACACCATAACGTACCAGACGAGATAATGTCAAAACTCTTATCAGTCTCGTGACCGGTTGCCTCAGGGGCAGGACTCGGCATTCTTTATGGATCGATAGAGAAGAGATTTTAAATGGTATTTGGGTGATCCATTCAACGCGGATGCTACACCAGACAAGGGTCTTCAAATAAGTGCTTGACTAGAGACAAAGCCCGAGAATCGGATTATGTGCAAGGATGTTTGAAGACAAATAAACGATGAGAAAGAGCTAGAGTCGTAAGACGAAGGAACAACCGAACAAGCAAACCCCGCCGGCGGTTCGAGCTGGAAAAAGTGTTAGTGTTCGTTGTGGATACCCTGGACCAGATGACAAGCAAATATGGGACAAGCGCCGATGGCCGCGTGATGAGCGAAGCTTTTGCCAGCAGAGATAGCAGAAAGGCGATGTATCGTGTTGTAGTAGAATGAAAGGTAGGTTTAACACAAGTAGCATGAAAAACAGCAAATGAAGCTGAAGAGGAAAAAAACAAAAGAAGGACAGAGCAAGAACAGGCTCAGCGTCATCGAGGATCCGTATATGCAGCTCTGATTGGCTGCGGCTGCCGTTGTGGCTGGTGATTGGCGAAAGATACACTAGAGCTAAAAATGGGTTAGCGCAGTATCCCCGTCACATGCAAATACATTGCAAATACTTAATACACTGATGCAAAATACGCGAGAGGAAAATCCATGCTGCATCGTCTCGCTCAATGGTTTCAGCGGCAACTAAAGCTGCGTCCTTCTCCGTTGTTAAGCGCCATATCACCCCCCCTGGTCCACGACCGTGTGAGCAAGGTCCCATACGCCTTGGTTCTGAAGTGATATTGCTGAATTTCCCGGATCGGAAACACGTGTTCTATCTAGAGTACCAACGTTACATTGAAAAGTCATCTCTGGGGATGCCAAGAAGAGCAACTTATAAGCTTACTGAAGGAATCATATCTTTGATTGGTGATTGATGCTCATATTGAACATTCTATTTCTCCACGCGGGGATCAAAAGTGGAAAATGGGGCCTCTCTTGATTAGAGTTTAATCTTGAAAATGGCCAAATGAGGTTAATCCGCTCGAAAGTGAAGATGATCTACATCGCCTGAGATCGAGGAATGAGTATAGTATGTACGATGATAGCGCAGAGGTCAAGAAGTGCTCGCGATCAATGTACATAAATGGAGAAGACGCCTGTAAGCTGAGAAAAAAAACAGTCTGAGTTTTTCAAAATCTTTCAAGGTACTCTTACTTACCGCTCTATCACTTGCGATGCCGCTCACCACTGCCTTCTGGTTTCTAGCCGTTGGTCCGTTGATTGTTGCTGCTCAGAGTGGCTGCGGCGCGCAGCCTCCTCTGCAACCAGGCACAAGTCACCATCATACGATTCAGAGCGAGGGTCTTTCTCGCAGCTACATCGTATTCCTCCCTGCGAGCTACGACATCAACACTGCCACCCCCTTGATCGTCAATTACCACGGCCATTCGGACACAGACGACTATCAGGAGACCCTGACTCAGCTCGATGATCCGTTCTTCAACGCCGACCATATCTTTGTTTACCCACAGGGAGTTGATGTAGGTCACACCTTTCTGTGTTATAAAATCAAGAAAGAAAAAAGAAAAAAGAAAAAAAAAAAAAGAATCAATCAAGAATTCTCAAGTAGCTTCGCATCTAGGGAACCGACGGCCTTTCAGCCTGGTCAGGAGCACCCTACTCCGACCCGAACGTGGACGACATTCAATTCACGAGTGATTTGCTCGACCATTTCGAGCAGACCTACTGTATTGACACCTCGCGTATCTTCGCCACCGGAAAGTCCAACGGAGGTGGTTTCGTCAACAGTCTTGCGTGCCATGCGCTTTCCTCTCGATTCGCCGCTTTTGCCCCCGTAGCAGGTGCTTACTATGAAGGATATGGCGCCGATGTAGACAATTGTCAGGCCGCCCGCTCGCCTCAGCCAATTTTGGAGATCCATGGATATAATGACACCACCATTTCGTATTATGGCGGACCTCGGAATGGAGGTACGCTCCCTGACGTTCTTACTTGGATACGGGCTTGGGGAATCAGGAATGGATGTTCCAGCAGCGATGAAACCAAGACCTCGCAGGATGATGGGTTGGTTGATCATTATAGTTTTGGCTGCCATACCCACCACTATGCAGTTCAAAACTGCGATCATGTGTGGGAGAGCACCGTTGGAAATGCTGATACTGACCGATACTCCTACGGTCCAAGCGCAATCAATGCTTCGAGCGTCGTGATGAACTTTTTCCGAAATGTCCCGCCGTTGTCTTGAGCAGGTACTTTTTTTTTTTTTTTTTACTTTCAACAAGCTGTTGAAGAATGAGGGCTCCAGAGACAAAGTAGGTAGTATAGATAGATACCTTGCAATACCGTTCATAAAGATTATCCATATGCATACCTTAAAAAGACGTCTCGAATTAGTTACATATAGTGGTATCAGGCACTGATAGTTGCAGATGCCGGCACCAGTCGGGCAAGTAACATTGAAGCGGCTATGTAACTATCGATGTATTCGCGGATGGCATTGATGCCCTAGCTACACAGATTTGCATATTCATTCCTCGACTTCATACTACTTGTGATGAGGGCAACATTGCTACTGCGACTCCTGGTCAACAATACATGTATTGACTCATGATCAACTTCTATTATGACTGAGGGTGACCTTCTCTGCCCTCCATTCTATAACCGGTTTTATGTGGTGTGTGGTAGCCTCTTAGTTTACCTAGAGGCTAGTATGTATTCTAACCTTGTGGATGGATTGACCGTCAACTGGGGCCTGAGACAAATCATGTAGATCCCATTGTTATAGGTTTGGTACTCAATGACTTCTGCGGCTGATGAGGTGGGCTCAACGAGGTAGTATCAGCTTTGGATCACTTTTTTGAGTACTATCAAGAATTTTCTCTTCTTAATACTGGTCCTGTCCAGATGTCGCTCACACACCGCTATCTTCTGTCGAAATCTACTGTCAAGAGTTTCTGCACAATGGCCATATTTACTGATTTATTGCCCAGCTTGCAGGGATATCTTTACCCGGCACTGATCGATATCTTCACTATTGGGGAGTATCAAGAAGTTGAACTAGTATTGCAAGCCTCGGTGTTTTATCTCCAAGAATAAGGCTGAGGTGCTATGGTAAAGGCTTGCTTCTGAGTAGGAGAAACCTGTCATGAACGTTCATTCCTTCAGAACTTCGTTTTGCAAACATCATATCATGGCATACTGCCATGACATGAGCTCAGGACTAAAGAACCCCCCCAACGAATCCTTCCACTTCCCCCCACCGCTTACTACAAACCACCGTAACACTAAACAAATACTTGGAAGCGTTAACGCTAACAACCTCCTCAAAGACACCTGCATCCACTACACGCGCAAAATCCACCAGGATACGTTCCATGGGCCCATCTGACTTTTTCCGGAAGACGGTGAAATCAGAGTCCGCATGGAGATTGTGCCAGATTATGTCGATGTCTGTGTCGTCGTGGACTGTGGAGCGCTGGAGGGGCTGCTCATCAGTGTCGTGGGATTGCCGTGCTGGGTTAGACTCTTTGTAATTTGGAGTAGAAATATTAGCATGGACGTGTACAATCCAGGGGGGTAGCATACCGTCGACATCCACACATCCTTTGGCACTGCTTGTCGCCGCATAAGAAGGTGCCGATGGAGTCGCAGCGGCAGTGTGCTGCACCGCCAGGCTCGCAGCGTCTTTGATTTCCGCCATTGCAATAGATGCGGTATCTTGCGAGGGGTCCTTCTTCGACGGGGCTGGTAGCGAGATCTTCTGTAGGGGCGCCCAGGGCTGTCAAGGTGCAGGAGCTGAGGAGAGTTAGAGCGGTGAAGATGATAGTGGAGAAATGCATTTTGATAAGAAGGTTTTCAGAGGATAAGATGCAAGATGGGTTTTTCTTTAATGCTGATAGTTTGAACGATCAGGCTTGAAATGATCGAGTACGTACTTGAAATGATGCAATTTGGAGAGCAGATGATGGCCCTCTTTATAGACGGGCTCCAGATAGATGGAACGTCAGTCGATGTTGATGGATTGGATGAAACGAGACACTTTCATGTGAAGGAAGACAAAGTGAAGAGATGAAAAGAAGATGAAGATGGATGGGAGGCCAAACGAAACCCTAATGTGTCACCTGATTCCCACTTCGTGACACCAAGTTGAAGGCCTGAGGTCTCAATCAAGACTTGGCTGAGTCATGCAAGTAACCCTATCACAGCTACATTCAGACGAAAGCAGTAGCAAATCTGGCTGTCTTCTCCAGATTTTAGTTTACGTCACCGATGAAAAGGACGTTATGCCAGAAGTCTGCTTGAACGTTGCACTCACATATTCCCCGAGATTAGAGGTTTGTATAGCTACAGGATGCAGCATTGAACCCACAGAGAGTAATGCAACACATAGATCAGGAAGACTGTGGTACAGAACATCGAACTGACTCAGACGGAGCGCCCTTCACCCGCACTGTAGCCGAGGAAAATCGTTACATTCCCATCTACCTAAATAGCTACTCATCAGCTGAACCGATTGAGCTCGTTGCAGTAGCAATGTACCACAAATGCCAACGTTGTATGTATCTGTGTAGGCACATGATATGCTTTATTGTAGAATAGTATGGTTAGACATGACTGTCTACCATGTACTCCGATTAGACATCAAATGTGTTAATGATAATGCATTTACCTGATTCAGCTATGGTACAACATCCAGAATGACAAAATATTGCGCCAGCCAGTCTTATAGTTCGTGTGTGATATTGTCAAAAGGACGAGAAGGAGAAGAAACAGTGAGCAACCAAACGCCTGCCCGGGATATCACGTTTAAAGATGCAAATCGAGAATATACAAGCGCCGAATGCATGCAGCAAAGGAGGGAATAAGCGACTGTGAAAGGAAATCAAAGTAGAGTAATATCAACGGACGAGAATCTGTTTAGTTCACTTGGCAGCCGTTGCCCATTCCACCACCTCAAGAGCAGTCATGACAAGCATCAAGGTGGACGGAAGAATCCTATAAGTACAAGATCAGTATGTGGACATCCATGCATTTGGGCTGATAACTTACCAGACAACATAACTCTGGAACAATAATTTAGACATTGCTCCCATGTACACGTTATTAATTTGACAAATTTGCGCCAGCTGAAGAGCAGAGGGCGCTCCCGTGAGTAGGAAGCAAACAATGATAAAGATCGGGTCGTCGAGTATGCTAATGGGAGCATACTTGGCGAGAAGAGCCAGCAGAGGCGCCATTATCACCGTCGGTAGAAGCATTCTGGCGACAAGCGATGCGATGATGAGGTTACGTTCCTCTTTAGTATTCTCTACTTCGTCCTCAATTTGCTCTTTAGGTAATGTGTTTCTAGCCAAGTTGGCGCCAAGGACAACCAGAATCAAGGGGACCGCGACCTGTCCGTTCTGATCGATCGCGCGCGTGATGGAATTGCGCACGAACGTTCCTTCATCGAAGAACAAGCGTTGCAAGGCAGGGATTGACGCAACAATAACCGCGACAAGCATGGCCCACAGAGGGGGGTTCATAAACTCCCAAGTTCCACGTAGGAATCGACCGATCCAGGTTGTAGTCACGGCCAGGGACTTCTGTAACCAAGGCGGGAGCTGTTCGAAGATTTGGCTGCGCTTTGCGTCTACATATTTGCCCATACGAGCACATGACTTGTTCAAGGATCGTCTCCATCTGAAGAAGAAACCATGAATACCGGTAGCTACAGGCGTGGAGGAGCGGCGCACCTCAACATCCGGGAACGTCAAAATATGCCCCGTAGAGCTCTGTCGCGGTAGAAATGGTCCGTTCGGTGGTGGACCGATAACGGGCAGTGAAGGGTCCTCATCTGAATCGTCATCTGAATCACTATCGACTATGTCGCGGTGCCGCGGAGATTGATCGGAGCCGTTGCTGGGTAGTTTTGTATAAGAGAGATTGCGATCGGTGACTGGAGTTTGAGCGCCAGACTCAAAGGTACCTGAATTCGAGGTCGTGTGAACAATGTCGTGTTCATGATCACCCGTTCCGGTACGAAGCAGGGGTTCGTCGGGGTCCGTCTGTTGCGGATTGTCCAAATAATGTTGCTGTCCATGATGAATAGAATGAGTATCGCCTTCCTCAATGTACCGCTCCTTGGGTGCGAGCAAGACGTGATAGCCCCAGCTCCAGCGGACGAGTTGACCGAGTTGTTGGAAAATCAGCAGATAGAGAATTCCTCGCGCAGCGACTTCGTCATCGTTATCGTTTGGAACCTGATCCCAGTGGAGACCTTTCAAAGTTTGCGATAGAGAAACGACGAGGGAAATTGGTAAGGAATTCGAGTTGCCAAAGACCTATTCTTGTTAGCTCCCCGGCTTCTTGCCACTAAAACGGAAGAAAACGTACTGCCATGGCAGTCACGAAATTGGCTTGGCGCTTTTTAAATCGAAAGAGTCGTGAAACGATGTATGAGCAGCAATATGACACGGCGGTCATCACGATGAAGATAGCGGGTATGATCGCAAGGTCGGTGAATTTTTCAGCCGTAAGCTGGGATGCTAATTTTGTGAAGACTATAGAAATACAAACACCACGGTCAGCCAATTCCCGGAAAGCGATCGTATACGGAATCTCAACTTACCCAGACATGGTGTGAAAAGAGCCACATTCAAATTCGCAACCAGCTTCTGTGCGTCGGCATCGAACATGCCCGATCTGGCCGCAATGTACCCCGGCAGACTGACGCAGACGACTTCAAGAACAGCTTCAATCACCAAAAGAAGAAGATTGCCAAAGCTGGGATGGCTTGCATGCGCACCGGAAATGGCGACGGTTTGAGGGACGCCATCGATTGAGAGATAGCGACGTTCGAGGGCGGAGCGAAACGACGTTGGCGCCGTGAAAATGGCCATGCCGATTGTCCAGGGATGTGTGAGTGGCCTGGATCACGGACTGAGACCTGATTACGATGGAGTTCAGGAACAATGGAAAATCTAATGTTGTTGAACGGGGTAGAAAAAGGTGATGGGAGACTTTCAAGGAAGGAGCAATTCGATGATAAGGGATCGTCAGAGTTATCTCAGGCGCTCAGACTACTCACTGGG